>CAMXCT020002447.1:395302-636052 GCA_947184155.2 Cladocopium goreaui | reverse complement strand
TAACAATCATTCACCATCATTAACCATCATTAACCATCATTAACCATCATTAACCATCATTAACCATCATTAACCATCATTAACCATCATTAACCATCATTAACCATCATTAACCATCATTAACCATCAATAACCATCATTAACCATCATTAACCATCATTAACCATCATAAACCATCATCAACCATCATTAACCATCTTAACCATCATTCACCATCATTAACCATCATTGGCCATCATTAACCATCATTAACCATCATTAACCATCATTGACTATCATTAACCATCATTAACCATCATTAACCATCATTAACCATCATAAAACCATCATTGACCATCATTAACCATCATTAACCATCATTAACCATCATTGACCATCATTAACCATCATTAACCATCATTAACCATCATTAACCATCTTAACCATCATTAACCATCATTAACCATCATTAACCATCATTAACCATCATTAATCATTAACCATCATTAACCATCATTAACCATCATTAACCATCATTAACCATCATTAACCATCATTAACCATCATTAACCATCATTATCATTAACCATCATTGACCATCATTAACCATCATTAACCATCATTAACCATCATTGACCATCATTAACCATCATTAACCATCATTAACCATCATAAACCATCATAAACCTTAACCATCATTAACCATCATTAACCATCATTAACCATCATTAACCATCATTAACCACATTAACCATCATTAACCATCATTAACCATCATTAACCATCATTAACCATCATAACCATCATTAACCATCATTAACCATCTTAACCATCATTAACCATCTTTAACCATCATTGACCATCATTAACCATCATTAACCATCATTGACCATCATTAACCATCATTAACATTAACTATCATTAACCATCTTAACCATCATTAACCATCATTAACCATCATTAACCATCATTAACCATCATTAACCATCTTAACCATCATTAACCATCATTAACCATCATTAACCATCATTAACCATCATTAACCATCATTAACCATCATTAACCATCATTAACCATCATTAACCATCATTAACCATCATTAACCATCATTAACCATCATTAACCATCATAACCATCATTAACCATCATTACCATCATTAACCATCATTAACCATCATTAACCATCATTAACCATCATTAACCATCATTAACCATCATTAACCATCATTAACCATCATTAACCATCATTGACCATCATTAACCATCATTAACCATCATTAACCATCATTAACCATCATTGACCATCATTAACCATCATTAACCATCATTAACCATCATTAACCATCATTGACCATCATTAACCATCATTAACCATCATTAACCATCATTAACCATCATTTACCATTAGTGAGATTAGTCCCAAAGGTACCTCTGGGTAGCATCCAACAAGATCCCCGGCACCGGGTCACCGAATCGCCTCTGCTCCCCCCATGCCACCGAGACGAAGTGCGCTCCGGGCCGAAGGACGCGATGAAGGCCCTGCAAGGCTGCTTGGCCCTGGGGATCCAACACGTCGTCCTGGAGATCTCGGCGAAATATAGCGAGATCTATTGACATTTACTACCCGCTTTTACCATAGTATAGACGTTCACATATAGTAATGACTTAGATTATGACTTAGAATAAGAGTATAATCATATGACTAACTAAGTATATACTTAGTAAATGGTAGTAAATACTATACTAATGAATGTCTATACTATGACACTATGATCTAGAATCTATGGTTAGTAAATGTCTATAATACTAATCTATAATATGACATTTACTAACTAGTATAGACATTCACATATATAATGTGGCATGGGGGAATGTGAATACCTGTCGGGTGTGGTGGACAAATATTGGCACAATTACAATGCAATGTTGGCATTGCGGTTGTAATTATATTATGTAAATCAAAGTACCTCATATTACCTCATATTACGTTATAGTTAGTACATCATATTGCATCATATTGCAGCATATTACATCATATTGCAGCATATTACATCATATTAATTATATACATCATGTAGGGTTAGCCATGGGTAATGTGGTAAACCCAATGCCATAAACCATTCCCGAAATCACGATAAAGTGGTAATACAAACCACATCCAATTGAAGAATATTAAACATACAACAAAAAAAACGAACAAACTAGTTCGTCTCTGAGCAATATCTTAGGTTTATATAGAATGTGTATTGAATTGCTTTTAGCCACAAGTGTTGCCAAGCCATCAACTTTGGGTCACCTCAGGAAGCGAAACGATTTCTTTCGCCCTGGCAACGAAAAACACAAAAACAATTGTCATAAGGCAAAACATACGGCAGTTCTTGGCAGATTCACAGCTATCATAAATCCAGTATCATAATAAATAGCTGGTTCAATAGCTAGCGAGCTATCATTACATAGCATTAAATAGCTACAACTTGTAAATCAATTGCCACAAATCGCATCAAATAGCCAACAGCTCGCCTGGGCAAATTGTGATACTTCGACTTCCACCTACCCGCAAAGGTCCTTGGATTCGCAAAGCACTGCATCCAACCTGCCGGGCTGGATCAAGGTTGACCGAGCTTTTTTCGGGGTGGATCGAGATGTCCCAAAGGTATAAATATATATATATATATATTATATATTATATATACATTATATATACACACCTGTGTGGAACTATATATCTAGACCCTCAAAGTAGCCAGAAAATGTGGGTAAAGTAACGGAAAGATGTTCGGATACGAAAAGAAATATGTTTATTTGTTGGGTGAATTGAGGGTATAGGTAGTCTAGGTACATGTCATGGATAGGTAATGTATACTTTCGATACTGTATGGGTCCCTGTAATCTGTGCTTGGTCAATAAACAACTCAGCAAATGATACAGATTTGGCAAAACCACACATTATATTATCATGTTTTTTTTAAAAATATATATATATATATACGCCCACATGTAGGTGTATATATGATTAAGCATGATTATATATGTACATATGCATATCACACACGAACCTTGATAGCAACAACTGACAGCTCCCCAGGCAAAGAGTAAGCCAAGTGGCGACGGACACTGAGAAACAGCCACCGAAAAAATCCGATGAGGTCAACACTTCTCAGGGCAAAAAAGCAGGTTTCAACAGAAAATTTGAACACACAATTCTACCCTTTTTCCCCTTTATAGACCATTCTTCCACTGCCAATCCATACGGAGATCAAGTGGCGTAAACTTCTCCAAAGCCAAGTCGAAGGAAGCGGAAGGAAGCCTCATCCATCCAAGGTGCCGTTGTGGGAGTCCGGTAAACATAGAACCCACCAAGATAGAACAGCACAATCGTACTAGACATTAGAAGACGGAGATTAATTACCCGGGCCTGTGATAATCACTTTCCCTATGGAGGCCATGTTTATTTCGATGATAATAAGCAGTCATTTCCATATGTTAAACTACGGGTCCGGAATTGTTTTGGGAATTATTGTCTTTCCGCTTTGGGATATTTTTTGGATCTGCTGTTCTGTCCGTTTTCCTTGCAATTTGCAGCATTTGGGAGCTGGAAGCTGCCATTTCAACGGTATTTGCAACATTTTCGAGTTCGAACCTCTCATTTTCCATGGTATTTGCAATGTTTTGGTGCTCAAACTTTTCATGTTGGATGGTATTGTGCGACTAGGGTTCATTTAGGGTATGTTAAGGTTTGTTTGAGTGTTTATTTCGGATTGGTTTGGGGTTGTTTTTGTTTTATTTATGGTTGGTGTCGTTTTTTAGGGTTAGTTTTGGGGTTGGTTTGGGCTTATTTAGGGTTGGTTTGGGATCTATGTAGGGTTGGGTTAGGGTTTCTTTAGGCGTGGTTTAAGATTTATGTAGGATCTATTCAAGGTTGGTTTTGGTTTTATATAGTTAGAGCTTGGTTCAGGGCTTGTTTAGGCTTGGTTTAAGATCTAGTTGGGGTGTTTGTATGATCTATTTAGGGCTGGTTTCGGGTTTATTTAGGGCACAGTAAGTTTCAGAGTTTGGGTTTGTTTAGGGGTTACTTAAGGTTGTTCTTGTTTTTTTGGGTGTTAATTTGGTTTTATTTTGTTTAGGGCTGGTTTAGAGATGTTTAGGGTTTGTTTGGGGTAAGCTTCAGACGTTAGTTTTTTTAGATTTTATTTTTGGTTTACTTAAAGTTTTTCCCCACCTGCCAGGTTAGGGTTGTTAGATTTTATTAGAGCTGTTGTCCTCCTCCTCCTCCGCCTCCTCCTCCAGTTTCTCCTCGACCATGTCTGCATCACCTTCCACCTCCACTTCCGCCTTGCCAACTCTTCGCCAAGCTCTTCGCCAACTTGCGAGCTCAGTGCGCACTGCTGGACCTCAACCTGGGACCTTCCCAGCTCAGTGCGCACTGCTGGACCTCAACCTGGGACCTTCCCAGCTCAGTGCGCACCGCTGGACCTCAACCTGGGACCTTCCCAGCTCAGTGCGCACCGCTGGACCTCAACCTGGGACCTTCCCAGCTCAGTGCGCACCGCTGGACCTCAACCTGGGGCCTTCCGAGCTCAGTGCGCACCGCTTGACCTCAAAAGCCAGATAGAATGCCAGAAGATATGCCAGATAGAACGCCAGATAGAATGTCAGAAAGAATGCCAGAAGGTGTGACAGATAAAGTGCCAGAATATTTGCCAGATAGAACGCCAGAAGATTTGCCAGATAGAATGCCAGATAGAATGTCAGAAGATATGCCAGAAGATATGCCAGATAGAGTGCCAGAACATATGCCAGAACATATGCCAGAAGATATGCCAGGTAGAATGCCAGAAAATATGCCAGATAGAATGCCAGAAGATATGCCAGATAAAATGCCAGAAGATATGCCAGATAGAATGCCAGAAGATATGCCAGATAGAATGTCATATAGAATGCCAGAAGATATGCCAGATAGAATGCCAGACGATATGCCAGATAAAATGCCAGAAGATATGCCAGAAGATATGCCAGATAGAATGCCAGAAGATATGCCAGATAGAATATCATATAGAATGCCAGAACATATGCCAGAAAGAATGCCAGAAGATATGCCAGATAGAATGCCAGAAGATATGTCAGATAGAATGCCAGAAGATTTGCCAATAACAAAAAGTATAAATGTCATGATGGGGATGACTCGAAGTAAAGTAATTTTAGTTTTTTTGGGGGTTGGTATGGGGTTTATTTATGGTTGGTTTAGGGTGTATTTATATCATGCATCTTGGGGTTTATTTAGGCTTGAGATGCAAAAAAGCAGAAAACAGCGGAAAAGCAGAACAGTGGAGAAGCAAAGAAGCAGAAAAACATAAGCAGCGCAGGGAAAAGCAGAAAAGCAGAAAAGCAAACATCAGAGAAGCAGAAGAGCAAAGAAGCAGGAACACATAAATTCGAACAAAAACGCCCAAAACTTGCCCCAAAAAATAACAATCCTTAAATTACTGGAGGGTAGGTTAACATCGGAAATTGGACAATCAATATCGATCAATGTTATGGAGCAGACTAGATGTGCGGTTCCTAATTTGAAAGGTTCACCATTTTGGGGAGAATAATTCTCAATCCCGGCCATCATCTATGGCCAGCTCGGCCAGTAAGGTCGCTATACTCAACCCATTGTACATATAATTATATACATATTATAAAGTTGTACTGTACCTGGATATATATATATATGTAAAAATATGTATGTATGTATGTATGTATGTATGTATGTATGTTAGTTGTGTATGTTATGTATGTATGTATGTTATGTATGTAATGTATGTAATGTATGTAATGTATGTAATGTATGTATGTATGTACGTATGTACGTATGTACGTATGTACGTATGTACGTATGTACGTATGTATGTATGCATGTATGTATGCATGTATGCATGTATGCATGCATGTATGCATGTATGCATGTATGCATGTATGCATGTATGCATGTATGCATGTATGCATGTATGCATGTATGTATGTATGTATGTTAGTTGTGTATGTTATGTATGTATGTATGTTATGTATGTAATGTATGTAATGTATGTAATGTATGTAATGTATGTTATGTATGTAATGTATGTAATGTATGTAATGTATGTAATGTAATGTAATGTAATGTAATGTAATGTAATGTAATGTAATGTAATGTATGTAATGTATGTAATGTATGTAATGTAATGTAATGTAATGTAATGTAATGTATGTATTTATATATATAAACATTACAATATGACAATATCACAACATGTCACATATGACTATGAAGGTCTCTTAAAATGAAAGTAGCCCAAAATCACCGTCGGTCCTGGACAGGTCCGTGAGGTCCATGTGATGCCACTGGACTCCTCGGCAAGGGGCATGTCCTGTGGGCACTGCAACGTTGGGCTATTGATGTAGGCTTATGTATACAGATGTATATGTGTAGAATTACTTTGTGTATATATATATATACATACGTATTTAGTACTTCCAGATCATATATATATATATATGCTGCACATATAATAATTATCATTAATCACCTTATATGCAAAATCACATACACTCTAATTGGATCTAATTGGAATGCAATAAATAATAGTAGGTAGAACATGGTAGACCAACTCGCTGACTGTTTTTTCAAGTGTACCCGTGGGCTGGAAGTGGTCGCAGCTGGTCTTTACCGATCACTTTCATTGAACGATTTCATGTGGTTGAAAGTAGCTGCTTCATGTTTCAATACTGATTGAAATTGAGATGAGATGAACGTTGAGTTGATTAATTGTTCACATTGACTATCCATGATTTCACATTGATGTGGGGGTTTCTTAAAATGTGGGATCCACGAAACCATTCGTTTCAATGCTAAAATGGTCAAATTTTGGATGATTTGGGGGTATCTCGATTTTGGGAAACCCAAATTCAAGATCAAGTTGAGGGTCGAAATTGGGTACCAGGTCGACTCAACAAAACACGAAGCACCACACGCACACCAACAACAATAAAGCTTCGCAATCATTACACGTGTTGTCAAACATGCTGAAACATCAAAGTGCCCACATCCAGACGACTTTCTGCAGGACAAGACAACTTAACTCAAGTACCTTGTATAAAAATGTATAAAACAACCATTTGGAGGCTATACCTAATTTTCAGACCCATGAATGTTACCGATGTCTTTTCGGCCTTTTCAACCTTTCGTTTGCACAGCGCCGCTAAAAAGCTAAGCCACTCTCATCGCCGTTGTTCTGCTTCCACCGTTGCTCCATCAGTTTGATCACACCCTTCCAACGGTGGGAAGGGGATGGCCATCCCCGTGGATGAAATCTACAACACTGGGATACCAAACCGCCCAAGTGTAGCTATACACCTATGTGTATTATATATATATATGTATACACATGCATTTCTGAATAAACATATGTATATATACATACACATACACACATATAATATATATATAATATATATATAATATATATATAATATATATATATATATAATATATATATAATATATATATAATATATACATAATATATATATAATATATATATATATATATATGTAAATGGGTATATGTCAAAATTGGGTACCCCAAAGATGATACGTTCAGCTGGCCGCACGCAAAAACAAGGTGAGACGTTCTCGGCCTCACTGAAATCGATATTTGTAATCTGACCTGTGCAGAGGGATCGAAGCGCCTCTTGACACACAACTCACCAGGGCTTCGTTTCGGGATACATCTGGTGGTTTCCTAAAATTGATCCCCAAGTCACCATCGGTTGAAATACTAAAATGCTCTAATTTGGATGATTTGGGGCTACCCATTTCAGAAAACCTCCATTTCGTTACGTAGCTGGATGCTGGATAGTGATTTCACCAAAAACGGGATTTCTAGTGACTTTCCATCTCAACTAAACACTTTAAGTGGGGTTTGCTCTAATCTTGGGTGAAGAAACTAAAGCAATCTCCTAACGAAGTATGTAAAGGAACCATAGATACCAGTAACTAAGCTTTGCAAGCCAATGACAGCCACAACGCAGCACTTCCAAAGCCAGAGATGAAAAAACTCCGGTCATTGCTGTTGGGAATTTTCAGGGGGGCAGATCTCAATGCCATCTGGATTAGTTGATGAAAGCTGCAATGTGAGGCCCCCAAGATATGTTTGTTGGTTAACAAAAGCCCCAGTAACTATAGTTATAAATACCATAAACCATAGTTATTGGAGTTATAAACCAACTTAGCTATCTTGGGGGCCTCACATTGTGGGGATACTCTTTTCTCATCCACCATTGCTGCCAAGCTGCGAAAATGATCTTTCCAGAGCCCCTCTGTGACATTGCTCGTACCGCAGCCTGAACCCCAGGCCACAGTCACTGCGACCAAATCTAGAGGTTTTTCATGATTCTTCCCCAAGAAAAAAACTATAAATTGGATGACACAGGTATATTGCTGGCCAGGTGAGTCTAGAAATAATCATAGTCATCTTTTCAATCATAAAATAACAAAAAGTTACTTCATATAACTTCCCTTTAAGTTATTCTTCGCTTACGTTTTTCATTAGCTTCGGCAAATTATTCCTGGCCATTTGGCCATATCCTCCAAGATGGTGGCCCTGCTGGCCCCAAGTTCTCTTTGCTTTTCAACCCTCAAGTACTTCGATATATCTGGAATAAAGCCACTCGCTAACCTACTTGGCTCAACCAGCTTTAACTAAGTCATCCATATACTTGACCTATCTTGACCTACTTTTGCAGCCTTTCTTCACCCAAAGAACTGGGGCAAGCACAACTGACTCTCAAGATCTCCCAAGTGGATCACCAGAGAAAGGTCTAAACTTGATCTGAAGAGTGCGTCTCGAATTGCATGTCTTTGTAGACTTGTCCAGAATCGTTGACAAAGCTTGTCAGGATTTCTTTCTTTTTTTGCCGGTCCAAAGAATCTCCCCCATATGGCGATGATGCCAGGGGCCTACATGCAACACGCGCAGCGAAGCTCGTTGTGGCTCGTCCAACTGTAGCAACGCCAACAGTAGAGGTCTCAAATCCTGGCAAACGAGAAGGGATATGACCAGCACAAGTGCTTTTTGATGCTTTTGTTACCCTCTGGTAATTTAACATAGCTATTGAAAATCACCATTGTTAATGGGAAAATCCACTATAAATGGCCATTTTCAATAGCTATGTTAGTTTACCAGAGGGTAATATCAAACATGATAAACACAGTTAAGCCCACCAAGCACATAACAACGAGAAACCAGGAACAAGGTCGGATAAGTTCCCAGCTTCAAACGACGTGAACGTCCAGAGAGACGGAAGAGGTGCCATTTCAACACAGGGTGTACCCACTGCATCTATGCTAACCTTGTTGCATAGATATAGTGCCAAAACCAAGCATGTTTTTAGTACACCAGTAGATGGATAATCCATAAGCATCATAAACTATAAATTATACTGAATTATAATACACTTTATAAAATCTTATGGATAACCATTAGTAGCATGGACTTTACATAAGAAAAGAGTACCAAAGGAACCATCTCTACCGTCAACGACAGCCTCGCCCATGATCCGGGCTACCAAGGTGCATATAGAATTCATATGTCACAGCTACATGATCCATGAATAAATTATTTAGTTTATCAATTTTAGCTGTGATTAGATCTATTTTATCTAATAACATGATATCATCTATTCATATAGGTGTATTTAGATCTCTTTTATCTATAAATGAAACATAAAAAGTGATACTCTGGGAAAAAATGGTAAAACAGGGATACTGGGACAATATCCCAGTTAGTGTTCCCTGTTACGGTTATTATGTTATTGTTCAATGTTTCTTCCTTATCTTTGATGTTTTATGTGGTGGGGGTTGTGGGACTATTTTGCCCCTAACTTTCACTTGATGGTTTGGTTTAAGATGAGGGGGATAATTGTTTAGACTGTTGTGGTGTTTGTTTGTGTTTGGGCGGGTGATTACTTCATAATATATTGTTAAGATATTATGAATTAATCATTTATGCTTTCCACTTTCCTATTCCATCCCACCAGTGTTCAATTATCCTGACTTGACTTGTGATAGGTTTGTCTGTATCATTCAGTTCATCTATTGCTAATGCTACTAGAGTTTGATTTATTGCCATAACATCCCATTTTCCATCACGGTTAAGTTCCTTACCACAATCAACGATGACCTTTTTATCAGTGAGGTTTTCATACATCTTTTTCATAATGTCAAAATGTTCAAACGAATATATTATCATAGCATTTATTCCTTGGTCGTTTTTCAATCTGTTAATTACTTTCTTCCAAAATTTGTCTCCTTCCTCATCATCTGGTGAAGGCATAGGATGACACCTTACAAAGTCTCTAATCTCTTCATTTTCTTTTTCTATTGCTTTTCTTTCCCAGTCATCGTCTTCGCTTTCACTACCAAAGTCAGCATATAAACCGATATTACCTATATCTATAACCTCAATTTTTGCTCTACTCATTTTCTCTTATTATATATAGTTATTTTTCTTTAAGTATTTATCACTTTTTGTAGGTGCTCTTTTATTTCTTCTATGTTCAAATATTTCTCATAACCGTTGAACAGTTCTTCAACATATTCACGCAAAAAAAACCAAAATGTCATTTACCTTGAACTCCCTGTGTCTAAATGTATAAGTCCAATCATTTTGAGGAAACCACCACTCCCGCTTGTTCTTACAATACTTCATATACGTAAGGTCGTGAAAGTTTTTAAGGAAGTGATAGGTAGTTTTCCACTCCCTTTTCACAAAAGACTTAATCGCCATTAAGAACAGTTTGTCGTGTTTGAATTCTTGCTTGAGTTTGAATGTATCCATTAAAACATCAATTTCTCTTTTCATTTGCCGAGTGTTTGTTCGGTTCGTGTTGGATAAATAAATAGGTGATTTCTCCATCCTTGTTTTAAAAAAATAGATTGTCTTTTCAACTCTTGTCAGTTTTTTTATCATTAAAATGGTCAAAATGATAATTGAAATCTATGTATCTACGTTCCCTGTCGTTTAAGTCTTTACATTTTGAACAGTGAAGGTTGTAATCACATATCTCATCACAAATTCCAGCGGGAAAAATATTGTTTAGTAAAACCTTTAGGTTCGTCATTCTTTCTTACAACATCCACAGTTTTTATAAGTAAATAGCATCCTCTTACTATATATCGGTACTTTTTTTAAAAAAAGTTTTTTTTTCAGTTTTTGGGTTTTCTGTTGTCCCTTATCCACTGTAATCGTTTCATTCGTTGTGTTTCACTACTATCACTTTCATATTTTTCATCTTCAGGTTCTTCTTTCTTGTCTTCATTTCTTACTTCTTGTATCATCCGTCTTATTTTGTCTATACCGTGTTCTCTGTCAAATCCTTCCATTACATTTCTAATTTTTTCAAGACCGATGTGTCGTTCAATATTTTCGTCTGTAATCTTTCTAAATTGTTCTTTATATTCTTCATCATACTCTTCTCCGTCTTCATCTTCAAAGTTCATAAACATTTCCATTCGTTGCTTTTCCATTTCCAAAAGTTTGTTTTCCATTTGTTGGAATTTCATTTGTTTCTTGCCACACTTTCCACAAACATTCACGAAGGTTTTTAACAAATAATTCCAACTAGGTTTTTTGTAATCACCATTGTTTAAGGTGATACACTCGCTCATAATACGACATCCACAGTCAAATTTAGTCATCTTACTTATTCTTACATATTCTTACTATATATAGGTATTTTTTCTTTAAGTATATTTTTTTATTACTGAAAATTTTAAAAATCTAATATTATAATATATGGCAAGGAGACTATCACGAGATGACATCATAAGCAATGTCTATTACAATCTTGAAACGGGCTTCGGTTCAATCAATGAGACCCTTAAGAGAGCAAAGGAACAAGACCAGTCCATCAACAGGGTGGATGTGGAAAACTTTATGAGGAAACAGCCCAACAAACAGATTACAAAATACAGGGGTTCAAACTCCTACACCGCACCCTTCGCAAGGTTTGAATATCAGATTGACATAATGGATATGAAACCCCTTACCAAAGAACCAGAGACAAAAAATCCCATCAAGAACGACGAACCGAGATACGGTTGGTGGTCATTGACATCTTCAGCAAGTTGGCAAACGTCGTCCCTATGAAAGAAACATCTGGACCAATCACATTGTCGGCGATGAAAGAGAGTTTCAACAAAATGGGCTCTCCGATGTCCGTTTATAGCGATAATGACCGTGCCTTCCAAGCAGGGGTTAAAGAGTTCTTTGAGAAGGAAGGCATCACTCACGTCGTCACCCTAACTCACGCTAATGTTGTGGAGCGTTTCATAAGGACAATGAAAAATATGATGCACGATAGAGTTAGGTTTAATCGTGGCAGTTGGACTGTGATGTTGTCCAAAGCGTTAGATAAATACAACGACACCGTCCATTCATCCACGAAAATGAAACCCAAGGATGCCCACGACGACAAGAACCATATGGACGTCAGGGTGAATTTGACAAGGAGGGAAAAGAACGCTCGCAAATATCCAGGTCAAAGTGAATGATATGGTGAAGGTCTTTGAGAAGAAAAAAGACAACTACACCGAGAGGAAGGAGTATAACTCAAAGTGGAGCAATCAATCCTACAAAATCGTCAAGATAGAATACGATGATGTCGGAAACAGAACTTTCAAACTGGAAGGATTGAACAAACCGTATTTGAGGCACGAGATTTTGAAAGTATAAAGTTATCTATAATATTAATATATGACAGAGGTAGTCGTAAAAGAGATTGATAATGAAGAACCAAAGGAAGAAACAATACCACAACCAATACAGGAAGAAACACCGAAAGAAGAGGAGAAACCAGAAGAAATAATTGAAAAACCCGTTGAAGAGAAACCACAACCAGCAACGGTAGTCCCAAAGCCCAAAAGAGTAAGACCGTCAAGGGCGAAACCACCTTTTGACCCAGAAGCATTCAAAAGCGACCTTGTAAAACAAATAAAGGAAGAACTACAAAGCGCAATGTCCGCCAGAGACACCTACAACAAAGCCAAAGAGGAAAAGAACAAAGCGACGAGAGAGAAATTGAAATCTTTAGCATCAAAAAAATTATAAAGTATTATATATAAAAATGAACATCAAGGAACAGAAAACGGAACTCAACAAAACAGACTCGTTGATACTTGGATACTGGTATCTGGGTATCATTGATACTAGGCTCTGGGTATCGTTGATACTTAGATACTGCTATCTGGGTATCATTGATACTAGGGTTGGGTATCTGCGGTTATGCATGCAATACGTGAAAAATTACTCTTGGATGATTCACCCACAAAACATCTCAAGCGCCACAGTTTTTTTCACCGGCGAAGCTCACATGTATCCTGCATCCCTCAACTTCTGCTCATCCTCTTCAAAGAGCTTGGCGACGAAATGCCAATGCTTCAAAGCCACCCTTAAATTAGCTGTACTCCTCAGGACGCAGTCTGCTGGCTCCTCACGAAGAAGATTCAAAGTCATTTTGGTGTCTTCGTCGCTCTCTGGGAGATACCCCATGGGTCCTGCCCCTGCCACCTTGAGGAGATAGTCCTTCACTTCCTGGTCATCCAATTTCCTTTGAATTGCTTCCACCCTCCGCTTGTACCACTGCTCAACCCGCTTGATGACCGCATCCGCACCTTTCTGACCTTCTCTGGAGACGTCTTCCAGTATCAAGTCCAAGGCGCGCAAGTTGCCCCCCACGCGAATGTAGTAGTGCTTCAACACCTCGTCCATGTCATCTTCGGCAAGAACCTTGTTCAGCGTCCGGAAGTCGTTTCCCTGCTTTGCCACCTCCTTGACCACAGATGTGAAGTCTTCGAAAGGCAGCGGTCGCACCACAACCAGCCTTGACATGTTAAACCTTTCTTGGATGATGTCGGCCACGGCAGACACGCTGACCTCCAAAATGAACTTGCACGCGGCATTGTCGTAGGTGATGTTGCGAGCGAAGGCACCGACGGTGGAAGCAATGTCATCACAGGCATCCCTACTAAATTTGTCTCCGCGGCTTTTGGTTGTGAGTTGAAGGTATACCACGACGGCACTGCCTGTTCGGTGCTTGGACGTCTCATTCACCCGTTCCAGCAAAAAATTGACATTTGACGGGTAACATCGGGGCAAATCTACGGCTTGTAACGCTTGGGGTAGCGCCTCGTTCAGCTTCAAGTCCTCACCAGGACGAACAGAAATACCAAGAGGAAGCACCCTTTTGCCATTCTTCACATGCTCACACATGAGATTGTTCAGCATGGTTGATTTCCCAATGCCTTGGGAACCACTGACCACCAAGAAGGAAGGGGTGCTCAAAGCTTCACCTTGAGGTGAATTGATGAAGTCCTTGATGTATTCCTCCAGAGGCCGTGCAGGGGCGGGCTCTTTCCTTTTCAGCCTTTGCCCAGCCTTCCTCACTGCCCTGTTCATGAAGAAGCCAGGAAGGAACCTTTGAATGAGAGCTTGGAGAACCAGCACTACGACGCTCCCTGTGCTCAACAACGTCCAACCAGTTTTAACGGTCTGCGCCGGAAAAGCCCTTGCGGGCTGTGTTCGTGCATGACCGCTTGGAAGGACGAACCGGCATGGCGCAAGCTCAACCTGCCTCACAAAGATGCATCTGCGGAATGTCGAAGAAAGGGGAAAATACATCGGTTCAGCCAATTTGTGCCAAACTGGCTTTGGTATTGAAGGATGCTTGATATGCAAAACCAAACAGGAACCACAGCGCCTAACCTCAACCAATACATGAATTTGAAGCAACTAATTCGACATCTTTGAACAACAGCTTGGTAGAATTTGAACCTGAACCTACACATAGAAACTCTGACCACCTCAACAATTATCCCCTTCATTCAATCCAAACATTATCACAACAACCTCAACAACAAATTTAGCAAGATAATCAAAAAGAAACAGTCAAACATTTAGATTTACAACATTGAACAAAAACATAACAGCCTCCCACCTGACCTCCAACCTGTCTTGTCCCAGTTCCCCTGTTTTACCATTTTTTTCTGGAAGTACCTGTACCATCCTATCCAAACACTGATCCTCGTAGCCATAGAGTGTGTCGTAGCCACTCTGGCGATGTTCATAGAAGTCCTGGAGGCAAGGCAATTAATGGAGCTAAATGTCACACGAGCTCATCAACATCATCAACCGAACGCAGCGGGTACCTCATCAATAAAATGATGTGTGGACCTTTTTCATGTTTTTTTCCTCCATTGTTTGGCAGATGTGTCAAAAAACCAGATCGGAGATATCTTCGAAAGATTCTATGGTGCTTGCAATAGGTCGGTTTGAAGACCTCCAAAAGTGAACATGAGAAGCGTACAACACGATACTAATGATACAGTATCTATATGTATATGTATATATATACAATATATATATAATGATACAGTATCTATATGTATATATATATACATACAATATATATATATATATTTATTAATACAATTCTATACAATGGAACAAAAAAAAAGACGCGCCCTCTGGCTTAATGGCCATACTGATTGGTGGTTTCAACCCGCCTGAAAACAATATATATATATATATATTCGTCAAATGGGATCATCATAGGCAGGAAGAAACAAACATATATATATATAATATAATAGAAAACACACACACAT
The DNA here is from genome assembly GCA_947184155.2 of Cladocopium goreaui. NCBI lineage: Eukaryota > Dinophyceae > Suessiales > Symbiodiniaceae > Cladocopium > Cladocopium goreaui. The sequence continues at coordinate 620,390 of CAMXCT020002447.1, read as the reverse complement.
ATATATATATATATAATATACATATTAATATCAATGTATATATATATATATGTATAGAGTATTATACAACCATTAAACACAAATAAAACCACCAAGTGCATATATTTCAACGGACAGTTCAGGACTCTTCTCCCAGTATTCCAAGGACGCAGCAGAGCTACGCGCCATTGGCCGCGCCGGTGAGGTCAGCCGGTCAGCCCGGGTGGACGAGGTTTATCATGACAGGTGGCTAATGGGATGGTTTATGATGTTTATGGAAAACAAAACATACATAAAAAATATCATGTCATGAGATTTAGTCTGAATTAGTGCTCAGAAAACATCAGATTTAGATAGATTTAGTATGATCTGGTGATATTTAACGTATCCCAAGATGATGGATTTGGATTTTCATGGCTTTTCCATGAAACCATGGATTCTGATCATTTCATGACTCCTTCCATCCAGGTGGCGTAGCTCGTCTGTCAGGTGCTGCCTGAGGCTACATCTGAATCGGATCAAGCTGAGCCATAAAACAAACAAACATAACCTGACAACCCAATTTGATGGTTTATGACTTTACTATACGACTATACTCTACAGATATTTACTTCTGTTCGATCCTTTTATATCCTTTTCATATCTACAAGAGGATTTCTGATGATTTCTCTGAGAAACAAGAAACGAATGAACTGTCCATCTCGATCTGCCCCCTTTTTGCCTCCACTACTTGCAGTTTCAGTAGCGGATGTGAGACAAGGCTATGTACCGACTTCTTTGTGCCGCCTGTTTGTGCGGATGTTTGCGATCGCTTGTAAACAACGATTTCTGAAACATTGAAACTGTCTCATGAAACAACTGAATGAGTGCTGCCAACCAAGAAAAAAAGTATGCCAAAACACTTCCCATGCAAGCACTGCTGAGATGACTTGAAAAATATATAATCATTAATTCACTGAAACGGATACCATATCGCAATTTAACATATCTCTGGCATTTAGAATTGAATTTGTTTAATAGGTAAATCACCGAACTAAATTGATATGAGTAATTGTCCAGAGCTGGATTACAATCCCAGAGGGTAATCATCGACTATTTCCAGCTCTATGTTCATAGAAAAACAATGTATAATATAATATGTTTAAATGCAAATATAAATATCCATAAACTAAATATCTACAATTATAATATATATATAGATAGAATATCCATAATTCCCAATATCTCATTTGTTCCCTCTGATCTTCTCAGTTGCCCTTACTGTCGTTCCGCTTTCAGTATGAAATCTTGGCACGAGCATCTCGTGCGGACCTCAGATCAAGAAGTTGGGAGTGGGATTTCCCCAAGCAGAAACCTATCAACTGGGATGGTTATACACCGAAATGGTGATGACTTGGGGATGGTTTATGGCATTGGGTTTACCACATATTCATCCTATTGGTAGTATGTTTACGTCGCAATTTATATGTGATTTTCCTATTTCACATTGGGATGTACAGTACCCTCTGGCAATTTGTTACAGTTCAGGTTGCAACCTCGAACATCACCACTTTATTTTTGGAAATCATCGGACCAAATTTCCATAGCCATGTAACAAAAAAAACGCTATGGGTAGGTAATCACATGGCCAATCTAGGATATTTCGACTTATACAATTTGTACATAACATATCATAACATATCCATGTATTACCATGATTCATTGCATCTTGTCCCAATCGATGACAAGAAAAATCAGAAATTTCTCCAGGATCAAGGGTTTTTTGTGCCCATGGCCCCATGGCTGCTCCAAGGTGCAAGGGGTTGGTGCCAATGTGCATGATCTTGGATGGCTCCTGCATACAGCTTGAAACCACCTTACATAACATACCTCTTGAAATCTCGGATTTTTCAGATTCCCAACGATCAAACATCACCTGGACAACAACCACAAAGACATCTCCCTGAACCCATCATGGCTTAGCAAAACAAAGCACAACATTTCTACGGCTAAGAATGTACGTGACTGTATATCAGAGCAAAACACATCCCCAGCAATGGCCGTCCTTTGTTTTAAAGGGAACACTCTGGCAATCAAACATGACTCGAAGCTTATCCATCAGACGCTTTTTTCATTCAAACCTCCAGGCTTAAAATTGGGATGTCCCAAACAGCAATGTTTGCTTACGGAAGGGTATTTGTGTTACCCGTCAATTATGGCCTATCTCATCTCCAATAAACCAGCAATTTGTGCTAACCTCCATTAGTTGACCGAGCGACCATTAGTTGTCAACCAACATATCCACACGAAACCCCCATAATGGATGGTTGTATCCCAATAATTGATCACTTACTAATCAACAATCTTATATATATACGCATATACCATTTACTCTAACGGTTATCAATCAAAATACATTCTCATCTGTAGTGGTTACACACCATATTTACATAGATTTACTGTTTCATAACCCCTATGAAATCACCAACAACAGCAACTGCAATAACTCTACTGCCAGCTGTCCGCCACACCTTGTTGCAGGACATGAAGATGCGCGCCAAATCGGCGCAGCCGCCTCAGGACGAGACGGCTGGGAAAGCGAATGAACAGATTAATGTATAGTATCATGATGATATACATATGTATATATATATATATGTGTACATGCATTTGTATATATATACATATGTATATATGTTTGTTTCTAGTTGAAATTACTTTAAATATATATATATATAATATAATCTATAAGTGCATATGTATAACATATCTTTTAGTATAGATGTACATAGTTGTAGATAGGGTCTTGGAGTAAACAATCAGCAAATGGATGCACACGGGACATTTCTTGTAGTTCGATGCCACAGACTTAGGAATGAACTCAACAAACTACTGTATGTCGGTGTATCACACCAGTAATTCTGTGTATAGATGTGCATACATGTCCCATGAATGACTATACGAATAACTATACCATTTTGACCGGATTGCCAGGCTTTGAAATGCCATAATCATCCAGCCATACTTGGCAATATCTCTCAGCTTCCAACATGTTCAAACACGTGCCAACATGTTCCCAGCGTATGCAAGGTGTCCAAACTCACTTCCTTTCAGATTCCGGTATCAGCTGGTTATATGGTGCAATGATGTTGATATTGTCAACCTATATATATATATATTTCTATATATTTCTGTATGTTGCTATGGTTGTCTATACTCTACATGGTGCCTGTTGGTTGCAAGCGCTACACCCATCAAGGATGGTGCCATGGGTTCGTGCGGCTTGAAACATCTCATACCTTGGTGCCATGGGGAGAAGCGAGGGCAAAGTCTGACCGGACAGGACAGGACTGTCCCTCAAAACCAAAGTCGGTGGTCCAAATAATGTGGGTAAAACAACAATAACATCCATGACTGGGAATGGTAACCATACCACCTATAAAAATGGTGATTTGGGGGATGGTTTATTATTGTTTTACCCACGTTATGCACATTAGAATCACATTAGATATGTGCCTTTCTACATACTTTTTATGTGTACATCTATGGAGGTTTCCTAAAATAGGGCTACCCCCAGTTCTCATCCACTTTAATAGGATCCATTATAAACCATCCATTTTAAGGGCTACCACCATGGCTAAGGAAACCTCCACCCGCGGATTTGCAGCACAAGAAAAAATTCTGAGGACATGACCCTCGCGTGTGGAAGAAGCAATGCTTGGCATCATCGGGTGCATACCTCAGACAAAAAAAAGTGGTAAAGCCAATGATAAACCTCCAATTAAGGATGGAATATATCTATACATATATATATATAATTATAGAATCATATATAAAACATATATAAATATAGTGACCATGCTTTTTATATGGGTAAGATTAGATATGGTCTCTTGATGTCTCTTGTACCATGACATGAGTTTGGATTGTCAAAGTGACTGTCAAAGCCAAGACTTGGTTGGTGCTTTTTGAAAGCAAGGATGGATGAAGCAAATAATGCAAATATCAAACACCAATACCAGGGTTCGACCAGCAAATACATATCAAATATATGCAAACATACAAACAATACATATGGGGATACGGGAGATATTCCCTTCCTGGAAGTTGAGAAGCCCACCATCCCTCTTCAATGTCCGCGATGACTGGCGGCAGGTTTAGACAGCTCCATTGGACATGACTCATGACATGTTCACTAGGGGAAATTGGTTCTTTGATCAAAAAAAGATCTTAAAAACACCAATTAAGACTTAGCCGAAAATCTTACATTATATCAGATTCACATATATTCATTGGCCACTTGAACGTAACATGTAATTACAGAACAAAAACTGGGGTTTTGAAGCAAAATCCCTGGCTCTCTATGATTTGCCCTTGAAGTATCTCAAAGTCATTGGACAGGCAGGTCGGTCCCTGACGCTTCTGGTATAAGTAGGATCAGTGGTATCTGCATTGATGACATGGGACCCGGGAAAATGTATAGCTACCCGAAATCTATCCTTTGGACCCCGGGCCCAGGGGTCTGCTCCAGAGGTCAAATCATCTTAGGTGGTGTCCCTCCAGTTAAGTTTGTTGGTTTCAAATCCCCCATGAACTAAATAATATCTATCATAAATCCTAGTTACTAGTTATTAGAGCGATAAAACAACTTAGCTATGGGGAACCACCCAAACGTTATAGTCATGGTAAAGTATCCTTCAATAATAGATTCTTTTCCCATTAATGTCAACCCTGGATTAATAAACCCCTAGGCTGTTTAATTGGGAGGGTACCATTTAAGTATCAGATAATGACTATTGGAGGAGTACCCCCCTAATTAATAAACCATGGTTTATTAATCCGGGGTTGACATTAAAACCTTCATTAAAAACCGTGGATTTCCCAGCCACGGTTTAAAGTGATGCCCCTCCGGCGACAGCAGCGGCCGTTTTTTTTCTCCGCAGCCCTGGACTATTGTACTAGGTGAAACCAGTGGCTGCTCTATACATATATATATATATGTATAATATATATATAATTATATTATTATATGTATATATATATTATTATACAAAAAATATACATAGAATCGTACACATACACATACCAGGGATCCAACGGCATTTGCCGTGCGCGTCATTGGCCCACTTTGGCCAAGAAGGCTTTGGCAGCGTCCAGCACAGTCATGGTCACCTGGCCGAAGAGGCATGTATGTGCATGCACACAGAATATACAATAATAAATACATATGTTATACAAATATGTATGCAAATATGTAAATCTATATAATTATATATAATTATATATAATTATATATAATTATATATAACTATATATATATATAAATCTTATATACACTATCTCTCTTTCTCTCTCTCTCTATATATATATACATACATACATTTGCATATACATATACCGTATGTTTCTTCACATAGCGCAGGCAATCTATGTACAAATACCATGGGATCATATGGGATGGGATCTATATCATTTTGTTCTAGTCACTTGAGACAATTCGAACCATTCGGGATGGTTTTTTCTAGTGGCTTTGCCCAGCATCGACATGTGTTGAATAGTTAAGAATCCTGGTCTGTTGTCGGTTTCATCCCCCCCAAACATGGTAATTATTGAGATTTTCCCGGGAATAAACCATCAAATCATACAAAGTACCCTCAAGATCAAATCACTCTATATCTCTTTAGGAAATCACAATGGGAAGTTCCCCCGATAATGTTGGTGATTCTACGATCGCTTACCACCTATCTTCTTGCAGACCTTTCACTGGCAACTCTCACCTCGTGACCGCCCTCAAAGACCAACAAGGGATCGGCAGCGCCGAGAGCCTTCCAGTGCCGGAATGATGGCTGTTGACATGGTGGTCCTGTTTTGATGTCGATGTAGTTACTATACAGGCTTGTCCAAATGGGAGATACCCCGATATATGGTTATTTATGTTAGCTATTGGGCTTGAAATGTATTTAGATCTAGATGGAGGTGACTTGCAAAACAAAGATATCAAGTGTCAACTGGGCATCCATCATGCCAATTTTTGGATGTAAAGGAACGTTTGATAAAGAAATGGCACCACCATTGAGGTATGCATAGCCCAAACATGGTGAATCACTGAAAACTGAGGCCATGTCTTCATGCTTGGGCTTTGACAAAATGCTGAAGCTTTTGAAACCAAATGCTTAGTTTAAAGTTTAAATCAGTCCACTTTTTTCAACTCAAATCCTTCTTCTCAGGCTTTTTCCGTGCATATTTGCTCATATTTGCTCCACCTTGTTTATCTGGGTAAATCATAATATTTCACGAACCTGAAACTTGCGGCCATTTCGGGAGGATTCCCCGAATCCGAACCAGGATTCCAGTGATGTCACCCTGAGGTCATTAGTATAGTTTGATCAAATGTTATAATTATAATAAGATTCTAACCCCTGATTTAGATTGATTTAGTATGTAATCATAGGTGCTGGAAAACTTGCGAGCCCTGCCTTGTGAACTCCTTCCACTTGATCCCTGCGGGGCTGGACAACTCCGGGAACTTCTGTCATTTGTCAAACAACACACGCCATTCACTATATCATCTACCCTCTGGTAATCTGCCATAGCTGCCATAGCTATTGAGCACGGTCCATTTGGATGTTTCCCAAAATAGGGGTACGCCCAAATCATCCATTTCAATACGATTTTCCATTACAAACCATCCAGCTATTGGGGTACCTCCATTTATGGAAACCCCCATATATATATATATATGATTTACCTATTCAAAATGGTGATCTGCCATTGCTGTGTCCAGCTAACCAGAGGGTAAAGCATCGAATCATGTGGGAAACATTCTCATCTCTCCGGCAAAAGTTAGTCAATGATCCCCATTAACTAGTTTGACATATTTATCATGCATAACAGGGATGGAATGGAAGTAGAAACATTGGAACCCTGATTTCCCGGAGCCCAAATAGCCTACAACATCCCAGCAAAGCCGCTTGAAACATGCCCAGTTTTCAACGTGTGCCCCATGCAATAGCCACAAATCAGCAGACATGTTGGAATAACACCCCAAGTTGGTGGTGGATCAAAACCCTACTAGGTACCCTAAGTCATAGCTGCCTGATGGTCCCATCCCTAGTTGTTCCCAGCAAACATCGCCAGGCCCCAAGCCCAACCGCCTGGGTGCGATTGGATCTTTACTTCCCGCCGCCACCAGGGCTGGAATGGTGGGTGCAACTTTGGACGCCAAGTGTGCCGCAAAACCTGGCATGTTGGGCCCGCGAATGGAAGATGTTGGGGATCCCTTCAATGGGTGCTTTTATAGGGATTTAATGGGTGTTTGATGAGCATTTAATGGGTATCTCATTGATATGTTGTGGATAGTTGATGGATATCTGATGGATATTATATGGAAACTTGATTTCCAAAAGCTTGAATAAATTATGCTAATAAACAGCTATTGTTGGGGTTAACGGGGGTTAATAATCGTGAAACATAAGACCCTATTTGCCTTTGGCGGTTCCCCTGTGCATTATTCTTGAAACCAATGCTTGGAGTTTTTACACAAATACACAGCAGGGGTGTGTGCGTGCTGCATTCTCAAATCCAGTGCTAGAACTTTCAGAAATACATAGAAATACTACAGATTCTGGATGTTTTAGTAGTATTACAGTATTACCTAGCTGCTAAGGGATTTCATCTCGCTACAAAACAATTGCTTATTCGCCACTTTCTCATCCCGTCCCCAAAAAATCGTAAAAACATCCATCCAGCTGGAAATGTGGTCCAAAATTGGATATATCTTGTTTATCCTCTTTTGGACCACATTTCAATACCCTTTTTTTTTTGGAAGACTGTTAAAATGTACCACATTATCAAGACTGTCATTTATGCTCTTTGATGCGGACTGTCTTGTTTATCCTTTCAGGGAACCTCCGAAAACTCTGGAAGATCTTTTGCCCCTTAAGGGCAATGACAAACCACAGTTCTAGGGGCTACTCCCGAATGAGGGACCCCTACTAACCCCCAACTAGGTTGACCAACAATAGCCTTCCACCAATGATGGGATAGCTACATATTTCATTTCACATGAATCCATGTTATGCTTCTTGAAATTGATGAAACCCCAATATATAACACACATTAAGGAAACAATAGTATTATAAATTATATATATATATATTGTAAAAAAATACTTGGATTTGTCTGAAAATTGCGGTACACCCCCATAATTTATGGCTATTTCAGTAGAAACATGGCTATATTAACCATCACATAATTTGGTGCACTATTCTGAGACAAAACCAGTTGATATCTTAAAAGACATTTTTTTCGATATTGTCTGAAAAAATGATCAGTACCGTATTGTGATAATACATGTATATATATATATCCCGGGCCAGACGTTCGCCCAAAGTTTCATTGGGGGTTTAGTTACGTTGTGATTTGTTCAGGATTAATTTCAGTTTGTTTTAGGGTTTGTTAGGGTCGGTTTAGATTTCCTTTAGGTTTATTTAGGTTTTGTTTGGTTAATTCTTGTGCTATTGGGGGTTGTTTTAGGGTTGGCTCAAGGTTGTCTTAGGGTCTAGTTAGTGTTATTTATGGTTGATTTAGGGTTTGTTTGGTGTTTATTTAGGGTTATTTAGGGTTAGGTACAAATACCATATGTGTATATATATATATATGCATACCATATGTGTATATATATATGTACATATATATATGTCCATTATACAATATTATACATATATACATATATTATACATACCATTATATATATATACATACCCTACAATAATAATATAAATAATATAATATGCTTGCCATGGTTCTACAAACAACAATTATCGGATTTGCCTGGTGGACTCATCAGCACGAGCCCCGCCAAGTTCTTCACCCTGGGCGCCGCTGCCAGCGCCACCGCGGCGCCTCTGGGTTTGCGCTGTCGACCTACTGTGCATATATATGATATATATATATATATATAATATATATATATACATATATATCTGTCATGATTATTATATAATATATAATATATAATATAATATAATATATATAATTATATATGATATACACACATAAAACACATTGACGCAAAGATCTTTTCGGGATCTTTGGTCGAGTCTCGCCTTGGGAAAATCCGCCCAAGACCACTTTGGTATCTCCGGCGTTACCTCAGCCAGGCTGCCCGGCAACCGAGGAGAATTCTGTTGCTTCAGGTCACTCTCCTGTATTCCGTGTCGAAATACTAGAGCCCTCAGAGCCCGCATGGATTTGGATTGCTTGTAAGTCGTCAATCTGCAACTGTCAGTCATCTTGGGGGGAGGTTCCTCATATAAACGATCAGTTGATATCAGTTGTGACGTCGAGGTTTCTGCTCCGGCATGGATGAATACTGCCACTGCAACCTGATCACTGTTGTGGGTTTCTTAATAGAGTTCCCATCTCAATGATTCATGATATCCTTTAAAAAAAACTTGGGTTATCTTGGGTTCATAGCCTCAACATTTCCCCATAAACATCCATGAGCCACTGTGGAACTCAGTCGATCCTGCCGCCCAGCAGCAGCACTTGGCCACCGCTTCGGCTGCTTCGGATCTTGGCTGCTCGGAGTCTTATGACGGAAACCATTGGATTCAACATGACTTCATGACTTAACCAATAACATGGGAATGATATGAGATATGTTATATAATGGTACATATATATATATGAATGGTACAACATTATATATATATGATTTGAGTATATATATATATTTGGATAATATATAATGGTACATATATATATATATATGAATGGTACAACATTATATATATATATGATTTGAGTATATATATATATATATTTATATTTGGATAATATATAATGGTACATATATATATATGAATGGTACAACATTATATATATATATATATGATTTGAGTATGTATATATATATATTTTATTTTTGGATAATATATAATGGTACATATATATATATATATATGAATGGTACAACATTATATATATATGATTTGAGTATATATATATATATATTTATTTGGATAATATATAATGGTACATATATATATATATGAATGGTACAACATTATATATATATGATTTGAGTATATATATATATTTATATTTGGATAATATATATAATGGTACATATATATATATGAATGGTACAACATTATATATATATATATATGATTTGAGTATATATATATATTTATTTGGATAATGTATAATGGTACATATATATATATGAATGGTACAACATTATATATATATATGATTTGAGTATATATATATATTTATATTTGGATAATATTTAATGGTACATATATATATATACATATGGCTGCAAGAAAAAGTTGAGTTCAACACCAGCACAAAAAAATGCATGGTATCGACCAGCAACATGATAAGACATGTTGCTATAGAAACCAACAGTGCCCAATTCCTTCTACTATGAGTTTGGAAATCAACTAGTTGTTATTGTGACAACATTGAACGAATTGACCAAGATCATCTGCTTGGACATCAACCATCCGTGTAAAGCTAGGGTGATTCTACATCATTAAATGATATTAAATGGAGATAGCTGGATGGACAAGGTTGGATATCACAGCACCTATTTTCAATTCACAATCTACACGTTGGTGTTGTTTTTTTTATGTAAGAGTCAGTGAGTACCAGTACCCGTGATAGTTGTATGATAGGGGAGAATACCATGACATCCCATATAACCAGTGGTAACAATCAAACAAATGGCTTTGAGTATTGCTCATCTCCAACCCCAACGGTTGAGGATCTGACAAACATTTTTCCGCCTCTTTTTCCTTTGCGTTCCTGCAGACTCCGGTCAGACCACTCCCCAAGAAAGGAGGCAAAGACCTTGAACAATAACTGAGGGCTAGATGCGAAGACTGAGGGGAGTCACACTGGCAATCCGTGCTGTTCTGAGCGCAACTTCATTTGGCTAGATCCCTATATATATATAAATTTATAAATCCGCACAATTGTTGGCAAAATCTAATAAATCAATAAAAACAAACAAAAATCCCTGTATCTCCAATTATCCATCTCATGTCATGCCATCCCGTCCGTCCTACTCCACCATTCCCGCAGAGGCTTCCGCCATTCTGGGAGGTCAGTATTGGATTCGTCGATGGGCATACCTGCAGCCTGCGAATGCAAAATGATCGCTAAAAGCTGAAATTGCATGAAATTGCATGAAATTGCATCATGCTTTTGGCGTCTGATTTGCTTTCATTCATATTTACGCCCAGTTCAGATATGGATAGCATCCCAAGACATCCCAAACTCCAAGGAACCACACTATTGAAAAGGACGCAGGGTGAGTCAGAAGTCGTCTATTCCCATAATGTTGCAGAGACTTGGCTTTTCCTACACGTTGAATAGAACCCAGCACCACTCTTAGCGTTTTTGATCGTTGTTGTTCTTTCTTCTTGTTAGCAGTCATCGCATTTACACAATCCATCATGCATACTGGGTTCCATCGTTAACAATACGCATAAACATGCAAACATATCTGATATATCTATGAGCAGCAGGTTTTTTCTCCCTTGTATGTGTTTTTGGTCTGGTGGTAAATGACTTGAATTGTTTTTGTTTGCCAGCTATAGCTACAATTTTTCTTACCTTGTGTTCAAGGATACACTGCCCCAATACGTCAAGAGCCATTGTACGTCAAGAGCCATTGTATGAATCCTCATCGGCTCGTGTTGAGGGGTGGACTCCCCTACCTACCATCCAAGAGCTTCCCAGTGGTCGGTGCCAGAATTCCGCAAATCAGTTGATGTCGAATACAAAGTCTCTAAGGGTCCATGTGCTTCATTGTTTTCCAGGTGCTCTGTGATGAAGGCCATCAACAAAGGAAAATAGAACTATTTAATTGAAAACAGTTGAAGACAAAACAAATAGCACTACCACGAACAAAAACATACAACAAAACACATGACGCTTGAGGAAAGAGACAAAACGAGGGTCTTTACACGTACAGGTTCGCTACTGGGATTTTCCATCAACAACTGCCTATATATAGATAGTATAACACAGTACAATAACCAAACAGCCAAACAGCAGGCGTTTGGAAGCCACCGCTCATTTATACCATACCAACCGATCTTTTTGGTATTTCTTGGTCATATTCCCATGATATTCTCACTATGGGGGCAAAACAATGCCATCAACCACCCCCCAGTCATCACCATAAATATATAGGTGGTATGGTTGCCACTCCCAGTCATGGGTAGTTTATGGCATTGTCTTACCCACATTAACCATAATAACTATATGATTATTTCACCCATATGTGTCATGATACAATTCCATTCTCCAATAAAGATAGTAACTTTAGTAACCACAAGAATGGAACCATGAATAACCACGAATTACTATAGTTCTAGTAACATCTAGTAACCATTTACCATAGCATAAAAATGGCATATCCCCATGCCTTCACTTCTTCTTCCTCCTCCCGTGGTTGAGCACCTCAAACCCGACAACAGGACGAAAATTCATGGAGAATTCATGGAGAATTGAGGAATTTCCATGGGGATTTACAGTTGATACATGTTATTTAATGGTGGTTTAATGGCAATTAATGGTGGTTTAATAGGATCTAATGGGAATTCTAATGGCATCTGGTTGGTGGGGTTTCTCCCTACCCCTCTGAAAAATCATGGACTGAAAGTCAGTTGGGATGATGAACATGTCCCAATATGCGGAAAGTCATAAAACATGTTCCAAACCACCAACCAGTGTTGATATATGATAGCTAAGTATAGCTAAGTTGGCTTTGTTCAGTTCCATGGATTCATCGTAGTCACATAACTGGTGGGCACCACCTGGTACAACACGAGCTGGACATTGGTTTCAGCTGTGTTGCTGTCACCATTGTGACCGTTTGTGAATCATCCCACATAGAGATGGACGGTATAAAATAATCGAATTGAATCATATCCCATAGGATCCATGCATGGTATATATGCTAACATTTGGGGTATATTGATGGTAAATGTTACCATATATAGCATACATGGATCCTATGGGTATTGAAATCACAAGAGCCACAGAAATGCCACCAAATGCCGCACCATCATTTCTTTGCAATCATTCTGACACCTAATTCACTGATGGCTTCCTTTCTCGGGTCCTAGCTCCCACAGGGCTCTCACAGACTGGAAGGCGGTCACCATTTGTTTCCGGAGTTTCCCAACACTTCCATATCGGAAGAAATTGAATGTTCTAGCTCACTACAAGAGACCACATCTGTCCCTTTCCAAGTTGCCCCAATTTGGTCCTGTTCGGACATCATTTTCGGTGACGGCCAGCGAGGTCACTATGATTCAATGTCACCCGGCCATTCATAAACTCGGCAAAAAATCTGGGTACCTCAAAAAATGTGAATTCGTATGCTATCAAACGAAGAAGCCATCGGTAAACTGGTGGTGTAATAAAAAGAACCCTGGGTTGACATTCCCCAGATTCCATCCTTGGGGGTTCCCCAGATACCCAGTCTACGGCCATACTTGCAGCCATGATCATATCCATTCAGTCCCAATAACTCAATCATAACCATCATTACCAATATGCCAGTTGCTGTGGTAAACCCAATAATCAACAATGCTTCTGGAGATTTTTGACATAGCGGGAAATGGCCCATACAAATAGATGATAAACATGATGATTTACATATTGGTTTAATTGTGATTTTCTAGTTTGCAACGGGTTTCAGAACCAAAGGATACATCTCCATTTATCCATGAATTATCCATGAATTATCCATGTGTCATCCATTAACTATCCATTAGAAATTAAGTAAATAACCAGAAAGGGTGTTTATAACCACGGTTATGTCCATTAAGTCCCATTAATCACTCAATCATAACGGATGAATAAGCCAAATAATACCATTGCTATACTTGTACCATGAGATAACCCCAACTGTTATACCATTGTTATACCATGTACCCTGCATTAATACCATTGTTATACCATTGTTATAGCCAAAAAAAATGCCAACTGTACCCTCTGGAAATTTAACATAGCTATTGAACATGGCCATTTATAGTGGATTTACCCATTGAAAATTGTGATTTTCCATAGCTATGTTAGTTTACCAGAGGGTACCCTGCAAGTCCCTGTAGCCCTCCAAGCGGCTTTCGTGGGGCGCTTCCAGCAGCAGCACCCGTCGCGACGGTGAGGGCGCCCGGAGGCACAGCTGATGCGCCACGCTGTACAAATCGTGGCCCAAGACCTGTGAAGCGTGGCAAATGTCCAGCAACAAAAAACTATATACTTGTTAACCTGTGTATATATATATATTATAATACTATATATTATATTATATTAATATATATATATATACATATATATATAATATGGATATGATCATGCCGGCTCAGTGAGCAGTGGACAAGTGGTTGCAGCAAAGCTGACCCTCCATCCTCTCCAATCCAACCACATGATTTTTACCGCCCCACACCCAAGAAAGCCCCAAAGAATGGGACAGCAAAATTACATGGGAATGGGTCAAAACCATGTAGCCCTGGTGAACATCAAAATAGCTGGTAAATGGATGTTCATCCCACTAAAAATGGTATCTATAGGTATTGATCCATAGCCACATAAAATTAGTTACCAAATCCAGGACATTCCGCCAAAGTTTCTATAGGGGAAGTGACTTTTGTGAGGATTGGGCCAGTTGTAAACACTCACATTCCTTCAAGGATTCTCAGGTGTTGATCGTCACCAAAACAGGAACCCAAGACCCGAGAACAGACCCAAACGCTTAAACACCAACTTTAAAGCTGTACATGATACATGTCTCAGACTTTTGCTGGGCAATGATGTAGGAAACTGCTTTGAAGGCTATACAAAACTATACAAAACTCTAAGATTTCGGATTTCTATATCTTTTCATCTCTTTTCTAGATTCATAAAATATTGATATTTCTATATTGGATTTCCGAAACACAACACTGATGATTCATCGTTTCTTCCATCGTTTCTTCCAATCGCTTCAGTGTTTTCGGAACCCCAGCCTCGATCCCATGGCATAGTACGACCAGCAACTTCACCTGCCAACACCCTGTGGAACCTGCCCTTCAAAAACCCGTTGGTTAAGAACAGGATTCCCCTTATGAGATGTGAGAATTCCCAATATAATGGTTGGTATCTATAATTATATATATATGTATATAGATATAGATTATATAATCCCCCAACTAATCACCAGCCAACAGGGGTTTTGAACATTTTTGAACCTTGCTCAAAGATTGATGATGGCTGATGGCATTGGCAATAAACCTCATCACATAAGATTTCTGTCGATTCAACTGGCAAGACTACGGAGACTTGGCGAAGAGATATAAAGATAGAAGTCCATCTTGTTGGATGCACATAAATGTGTATATACATATATATAATATGATATGTATATATATATATATACCCTATGGATCCAGCCGTACCTTCTTAGGAAGTGGGACTGGGGTATGATTTGGGGGGTTATGTACCTTCTTAGACAGTGTTTGGATCCATAGGGATATATATAATATGATTATATGTATATATACACTCACACAGCACTGAAAATCAAGATTAAAAACCAAGGGCTTGATAAGATGATGTTGGTACTGGAAATGGCAACGGTTATATAGGTTTCACTTTCAATTTATTTAGGAGGTATTCTGTTTCAAATGAAAACATACCACCACTGGAAAATGCACTGCCTAAAAACATGTTGGTAGTGGACGCAACAATGGAAGTAAATTTGCGGGGTTTGTAGCGCTATCAGATGATGTTCCAACAAGACGGACATCCAACATGTGGCAGCTGGTGCCATGGGACGTTCATCCTCGACAAAGTCAGTTGGCATAAAAGCTTATAAGCCGCCCAAAGATCCCAAAGCGTCAAAACAACTGACTTTGGTCTATGGATGTATGTGGTGAATTTTAGCAGGTTTACCAATTGATGCATCTAGTCGTGTTGGTGGTATGATTCATTAAGATGTTAGGCTGGTAGAATTCAAAGGACTGGCCCATCGCGCTGCTGTGGATTCTTGCGGGTCGTATCTGTATCCCCACAATTTAATCTGTGTACTGTATATCATCATTCACGCAATGGTTGACGCTGGCATAATTTCATCATCAATTGGACTGAACCCCTTGAAAGGGGTCGCCATGAACAACCACTCTACGTGAGTTGTACTAGCATTCTTAATGCAGCATTTTTGCAAGTCAGATCCGTCTTATTGATGCCTACTTATTACTTATTGTGTTTAAGTTCAACCCACATCTACCCATTGGTTTTCGGCGTAACTGGGTTCTTCAACACTTCACAGAGTCTGTTCTCTCAACCTTTCTTGGCTCCTTTGATCCCCGAATATTAGTGGTTTGATGGGGCTACTGCGAACATCCTCGAAGGTAACACATCATTTACAACCTCTGATCATATCTCCCTCAAGATATTTGTTCAAAATCCTCCTAGTAGAATATTAGTGCAGCATTAAAGTAGATGCAGTAGCAAACAAACAATGAACAATTAGAAATCAACACCGCAAAACATTCACAATGAGGTTTGTCACTTCATCCCATGTTCATCCTCCCTTGTTCCCCGTTCCAGTTCTTCATTCCGTAATTTTACACTCAACCGTCCCTGGATCGATGCTCCCTTGATTCTCACCTCCTTGATGCTATCAGGTTCCACCACGATGCCTGGCATACCAGGTATCAAACTCCGTGCTTGGAATGCTTGGAATGCGCGGAGAATTGCCTGCAAAACCTGGGATATCCTGGGGGATGTGGCCAAGAGACACTTGCTATCTGAGTAAGACATTCGACTGCGATTTTAGCTAGATGGTGATAAATAGACAGGCAGACAAATAGACACTCAGATGGGGATTGCACTAGGAAAGCATGAGCAATTCACTATTGACAATTAATTACATGCTTTGCAAGCACTGGGGCTGTCATGGGGGAGAGGGAGCGCAGGGTAACAAGAGGAGTCCAAAGTCTTTACAAACAAAATGGTCATGGACCATAGACTCAACAACGAACAGCACGGACACATAGAAACTGGCGACAGAAAATCCCCATCTTCAACGAAACCATCATCTGTGCCCACTTCTCACCAAGGTCTTATGGGTTCCATCACCCCATCTGGTTCCTTCAACTCCCTATTCTTGTCGCTTCTATCAGCAGTTAGCTATAAACTCTCAAAATGGCTGGTTGAATCACCCATCACCAGACATGTTCCTCCCCATATGATCCCCATGAAAAGTATGGGCATGGGTCACAAATATCAACCCACTACAATGAACTGTTAATCAGTTAATAATGTGAATACACAAACAAACAGTTTCCTTCCTTGGAGTTGCCAACAAGGAACTCCCTAGAAATAACACAATTCCCATCATTTCTAGTGGATTTCGAATGCATTTCCCAGGACCCACTGCGCCTCGCAATGGCAACTCCTTGGATGCCAGGTACTGCCGCACGCCGCCGGGGGAAGACAAGCGTTTGCCTCGCCATGGTGAAATCCGACAAGTCATGGGGATTCCCATGGATTTCCAACCAAACATGTGGGTGTGTCTGCCCTCTGGTAGTTTCACATATCGAAAATCACCATTTTGTAGCTGGGAAAATCAACTATTTCGACTGGGCCATCTTCAATGGCTATGTGAATGTTTACCAGAGGGTAACCCCCAACACAAAATCAACACAGCAAACGTTGGGCTGAAAAAATCCAACAAATGGGAACCAGTGGAACTTAACCCGCCAAAAACATGCACAAACCAACTATATGATTTTTGATAAATTTGCCAAACCACGGGGGCTACAACAAAGAACATGTGTGTTTTGACGTGTTGCGAGCAACAATTGTCCATTTCACCAACGCATCTGAAAGGACAAATTGATAGGAAACCAATGTTATTCCTTGCCACTATAGAATCGGGGTTGCCATTAAAATGCTCTCTTATCTTGTTCTGGGACTGATGATATCCGCCAACTCTGGAATGATCACAACAACTCAATTTGTTTATATAGACCCGAAAACGAAGGCTGAAGAGTACATGTGACCATATGATCCGCTTGAATCCATTTGATACCTTATGTTTGCAATTCTTCCCATACTCAAGCGCCAAAACCATGCATCTAAATAACTCAGCATTTAAGCCACAGCTGGAGTGTTGGGGATACACCTGGCTGCCCTGGCCACGAAATGATGGGGAAGGCGATGATGCGAATCATGTTTCGTTCTGGGTACTGTACTTTCAGACCCCATTTCGATTTCACATGATCATGAAATAAGAAGAGTGTGGGACCACATCTGATATATGAGGCCCAATGATATGAGAATATCATAGATATATCATAGATTATAGGTGACCAATGTGATTACTCGTATCGATTATATTGATATAATGTTTTTTTTTTTTATAATGAGGTCAGCCAAGTTCAGCCAGTGAGGTTGCTCGAATTTGACCAACAATTTTTGGCCAATCTCAGGTACGCTGTATCATTTTTTTGCTGGTTACTATATAATATACATATAGAGAGATATAAAGAGAATATGTGTATATATATATATATGTATACCTGTATACCTATTTAAAACAACAAACAGTAAATATAAGAATAAAAACTACCCATCAGCACTCGGTTTCCCTATGTTTTTCTTTTTTGCTAACACGGTGCTATCGGCGGGACAGAGATGTCCCACCGTCTGGAAAAAGGTGATGCAGTCGGTCTCCTTATCGGAGCCGCCGAGGTCAGTTGGGATCATGGTGTGTTACCCTCTGGTTATTTAACATAACTATGGGAAAATCACCATGTTTAATGGGAAAATTCACTATTTCTATGGTGATGTTCCATAGTTATGTTAAATTACCAGAGGGTAACCCAAAAAAGGGGGATTTATCGACACAAATTGGTATAATGTAGGTAAAACAATAGCATAAACCACCCATGACTGGGAATGGTTTATACCACATGTTTATGGTGATTTGGGAATAATGGGGAGTTCAACGACACCAATGGTAGAACATGGGAATAGCTTGGGAGATGTCTATAGTCTATAGATAATCGATTGGGGATTGAACATCGACACAAATTGGTCTAACATGGGAGTATATTGGGGATATAACTATAGATATCATGGGATGTTAATGGGACGTGTCTATACATATATATTAATATTATATCATATTATATTATATTAATATTAAAAAATATTATAGCATATTAAATTATATTATATTAAATCATATTACATTACATTATATTACGTTATATTATATTATATTATATTATAATATATTATACTATATTTAATTATATATTATATTATATTATATGTTTTATTACATTATATTACATTATATTACATTATATTAAATTATATTATATTATGTAATTTTAGCATATATTGTATTATCTTATATATATAATATAACGCATTGCTTTACTGGTTGGTGGTTTCAATCGACCGCTAAAAGAAATATGTTAAATAATCATAACATGTTTGTCATCAGGAGAAACATTCCGAATATGGTTGAACATATTTGAAAGGACCAACCAGTATGGGTATATCCCATGTAAAACTGAGTGACAGTATGATGTTTATTCCCCATATTCAAGAATGGAAGCAATACAAGCATAATATTGGTCGTTTATCCCATTGCATTCACATTCAATGACACCCTCAACATGTTCTCGCAGCACACCAAGATCCCTTGAGCTAATGCTACCATGCTGACAGCATCTCAGCCGGTGCAGCCAAGAGTCATCGGTCTTGGAAGTGTCATACATGTGATCCTTGGATTCTGGGTGTTGGAACCAGTTTTCCTTCTCTCTCCCAAGCGAAACCCATGACGAAGTTACAAGATACAAGTTCCAAGAAGGAATAATATAGATAAGGTGATAAGGTGGGGATAGAAACTGGGCCTCGAGGCAACTCCATTTCTATACAGCGAAAAAACGCCCATGACTTCATCATTCTCTTGACTTCATCATGGAGAATCCTTCCTCTTTCGGCTTAGGAACTGGAATCTCTTCCCAAAAGTCTCGCCGCAGTTCAGGACTCACATGCTGCTTCATCAAAAACCTGGGCAAATCGCGCAGTGATCTTCCAGCTGGGCTCTTGAGCTCTGCAGAAAACATCCCCAGCCACCCAACCATGTCGTTATTAACATACAAAAAAAATATAAATGCAGATCTATTGAGATGTGTATCCATCTATCCTTCCATCCACCAATCCCATCTACCTATCTACCAATCCATCCATCCATCCACCCATCCAATCTATCGATCAATCTATCGATCAAATCGAATCTATCGATCGATCTACTGGCGTATCTATCTGTCTATGCTTCTGTTTACCTATCTTTCTATCTTTCTATTGTTCTATCTTTCTAAATTTCTATATGTCTTATCTTATCTATCGGATCTGTAGGATCTATCGGATCTGTCGATCTGTCTGTCTGTCTGGCTGTCTGTCTGTGGATCTCTCTATACCAATCCATCTATTTATCTTTCTTCCTGTCTATCTATCTATATAATCTATCGCATCTATCGAATCTCTCTAATCTATTTGGTTCGACTCGATTCTATTCTATATTCTGTTTATCTTATCGATCCATCCATCCATCAATTCAGTCAATCAATCTATTTACCCTCTGGTAATTTAACGTAGCTATGGAAAATGACCATTAATAGTGGACTTTCCCATTAAAAATGGTGATTTTCCATAGCTATGTTAAATTACCAGAGGGTACCCATCCATCTATTTACCCATCCATCTATCTACCTATCCATTTGCCTCTTATGAATTTCCGACCGACAAGACCGACAAGAGATGGTCAGTGTCGCTGCCCGGCGCATTTTTTCCCCAGCTTTTTGTTGGTGAACATATCACATGTCAATTAAATTTAAATATGATTAAAGTGTTTGATATCAAACCATTAGATTCAGTTATAACATTCTTAGCAAACCACCATGTTTGTGTTTGGTGTTTTTTCTTAGTTATACCACAATGTTTTTTTTTCTGTCAGCTACATCCCCAATTTTTGCGGTGTCTTTATCAGTGAAATTCACATCCCGCTTTTTTTGCTGGTGAATCTCCCATGTTTTTTGAGTAACAGCTTCCATGGTGTTTCTCTCGTTGTTGTTTTCTCAGTGATATGGGTGTGTCTGACTGATTCATAGGAAAACTCCAGTCCAGTCCAGTCGGTTAAAAAGCCTCAGTGTCAATATTCAAATGGCCATTACTGGGGTTCCCCCCCACTTGCATCCATTTGCACCATATTATCACATTATATCGACAATAATGACTATAACCTATTAACTTCCCATGCTTAATGGTTAAGTTCAATTTTCAGACACAACAATATATCATATCGAGTTGGTTCTATCATGGTGTACTGATGTGTATTGTTATTTTCTAATTATGACACCATTAGATTCCCATCAGTAAATATCCAGTTAAATCACTCACCATTTCGGATGGCTATATAAATCTCAAGCTAAACAAGCCCGTATGTTTCACCATGTTTCACCATGGTTCACCATGTTTCACCATGTTTCACCATGTTTCACCATGTTTCACAATGTTTCACCATGCTTCACCATGTTTCACCTTGTTTCACCGTGTTTCACCATGTTTCACCATGTTTCACCATGTTTCACCTTGTTTCACCATGTTTCACCATGTTTCACCATGTTTCACCATGTTTCACCATGTTTCACCATGTTTCACCATATCTCCGATATATCCCCATTAATATCACTATCCTTCCTGTATCCATCACCAAAGCACCAGTTCCAGACACACCCAAACATGAATTTATATTTCAATTATCATCACTTGTCCATTTGTTACATCCCCATTTTCTCAGGTCTACATCTATGTTTCACCATTCTTCATAGACAAATCCACAAAAAAACCATTCAAATCCCTTCAAGAGTCCCATAGACAGCCCATTTCTCAGTGAATTTCCCAGTGATCCCCGTTCTTTCACCGTTCTGAACAGCGAATTCCCCATGGATCTCCCCCGGGCCCTCCGTGGGATCCCTCCGTGGCCCGGGCTCAAAGAGCTGCTCGCGACTGGCGCCCTCGGTGCCACCGTCCAGCGCTCGGAGGTTGGCGCCGCAGCCGCTGAACAAAAACTTCACGTCCTCGGCGGAAGGCTACGGTTGGATGAAAGAAGGCTACATATTCAAGTTGTAGAAATATTATATATATATATATTATATATATATATATACATATGTAATCATATTATATATCCCTATGGATCCAAACACTGTCTAAGAAGGTACTTAACCCCCCAAATCATACCCCAAACACTTCCTAAGAAGGTACTTGGATCCATAGGGTATATATATATATATATTTGATTTAAAATTGTAGGTTACAATACTGTTTAGTTAATATCCCAAGCACTCCAGTTGCCTGTATATCCGGAACCGGCCTGGTTACCTGTATTTAAGGTAACGAAGACTGGTTCCAGGAACCAAGTTTGGAACCAGCCTTGCCTCGTGATCAATCAAGGATCAAGGTAGCTCACAGTGCACGCTATTTTTGAGTCATGGTTTGTGTTCTCAAATTTGAAAGGGTTTGTCTTGGGAATATACGGAATATATATATATATAATATTTAAGGAAGGAAAGCTAAACGCAATTCAGGTTGGTGTATCATGAAATGAAGGTCTTGGTAACTCCAGGTGTGCAAAAATTGTGAACTATTCATTGAAATGAAACGAAATGGCTGCTAGGTTCGTCGCAATATGAAAATGCATTTGCCTCAAATATTATTTGCTGCAGATTTGCAGTTGGAACATGCTCCAACAACACGCGCAGAGATGACCACATGTTGGGTTTGCAGGAATTCTACTGTCTATTTGGTGCCTAGTAGTCTGATACTGCTGATCACCTGGATGCCGAATGATCGCAGCACCTACGGTACAGTATAGAGCATAGATTTACACTGTCATTGTCTCGAGCGCAGATAATTTTTCCACAAAGGTTGAACAAAAGAAAAGCAGTGAAGGCACCGCTAGCATGTTGGCTTTTCTCGTGGGACTAGGAATGCATGCCTGAGGGGGGATATTGACATCGCAAACGCATGCAGGCACAATGAAAAAACAAACGCAAGCTTGACGCTCTAGAAAAGCGAGGTAGAAGTGCAACCAGCATACTGGAACATGTCTATAGGAAATGCCTTGCGAAGCATTGCAATACAATCGAGTCCGATACCTGGAGATTGTGCTAACCTTTGCTGGCACTGATCATTTCCTAATCAATGCTTTGATTTGCAGCTTGCAAGTGGCTTTAGGAATGAATCAATGTTTCAATTGTTCGTAGTTCATAAAAGCAAACAGTCTGCGGAGCAGCGATCTTGCAACTATATATTCTAGCAGTCAAATGCTCAACTCCTCCGTAGCCAGGTGTATTTAGCTCACCACTTACATGGTTGTCGCGTTCGTTCTTGTTCTGAACAAGATCCAGGGCATGCATCAATGCAAACAAGCTGGCAAGCTGAAATGCCGATCAGAAAGCAGCAACTTGTAAGAAATTGCAGGACTCTAGCTCAATATGTAATCAGCTGAAGAAATCATGCCATGCGCGCGCAATTGCCCCCAAAAGAATATGTACTGTAATATGAATGCGCTTGTGCGCCGGTTTGTGGTTCAACCAAAATTTGCAGGTGCTTTATTAAAACCGGAACCGTGACGGAACCGTGAGAAAAGGGGCCGGAACCGTGAGGAAAGGGCAGGAACCGTGATGGAACCGTGAGATCGGCATACATGGACGGATTCACCCAGCGAAGGCGAACGGAGATAACATGTGGGTGTGAACAGCAGGAGTTTTTTGTTGAACAATGTTGTGGGAGCAACGGATCTCAAATTATTTACACCAGATCTGCGCACGGAGACATAGGGTACGTTGTGATTGATAGTACGAAGCTCACATGAAAAGCATAAATACAATAATTATGAATGAAGGAAGTGGAAAATCTTGCCATCCCGGTCCCCTTTTGGATCGGGATGAAACTGAGTGTTTTTGTGAACCCATAGAAGAGAATAGAGATAATTTAAAAGAAGTGCGACTGTATGTGATTGTTGAGACGCATCGTCCAGTTGAGCGACTAGGTTACAATACATTCAACGGAAGGTATCTTATGTAATCTTGGGAATTTTGTCTTGACTTGAGAAGAACGCCTGCCGCGAATTTTCCCATGGTATGGACTCAAACTAAATCCACTTGTGCTTGAAGAACTTGTAACATGTGCAGCGCGTGTGTTATCTTTGGGAATATTTCTTCAACATGTATAGCTGTCACCCTGTGCTTGTATTTGTATAGTGCTGCAGGTTTGATGCTAATTATCGAGTTAACACTTAGGTATAAATATAGGTTGTCAGGACATTTGGGTAGACCGTATTACTGTTGGGCAGGTTTCTCTCAAGCCTTCTCCGAAGGTAAGGCCGATGCTTTAAAACTCATTTGCTGTATTTATTTTCTAGCACGGTGTTTGATGTACTTTCTCGTCTGCTCGGGAAACACAGGTGAATATTGATATGCGAGGGTGAAAACCATGGACATGTACAGGTACACTCTCGCAAATGCATTTGTTTGCAAAAACAGAATTAACGAAACATCCCACAGCTCTTAATCCAAAAATACCTATAAACAACACCACGCTCTTCACATGTGCTTGCTTCAGCATGTTCAGCAATCAGTGTGAGCATGAGATCAACAGGGCATCTTTTGACACTACCTCGACAAAAAAGGGAACATTTGCCATTTGCAAGTATTTTGTTGTTCTTCGTTTTTAGCTTGGCATTTGCAGGCCATGATGAAACTGGATGTGAAGCATGCTGATAATAAGACCGATGATTGCAAGTGGGGCTAACGGGAACATACCAGTGGTATGCCTATATTGGTGTCGGGCTGCATTGGGTGACATAAAACCTTAAAGCTCCCAGACGGGGATTGTACCATACCTTTCTGCTGACGTTTTTAGTGTATTTCATGTGTATTTATTTATTATTATTTCACTGGAACCAAAGCCTACTTACCTATGAGAGAGGTACCTTAGGAGGGGTTGGCTAATATAATTGATATAGATTATAATAGAATTTATTATTGATGAAGCACAAGCCCTGAAATTAAATCTACGCATTTATTTGAAGGGCGGTCCTCAGCATACTGGGACGCCCTTCTAAGTCAAAAAGTGGTCGTTTTCAACGACACTGCTGGTCTTGGAGTACTCGGAGTACTCCAATTTTTAGAGACGCACCTTTCAAAAACCTGTGGGGAAGTGCAAGTGACACATCCCATCTTCCTTATCCATAATATTCAAACGGGGAAGAGTTGAAACTTCTATTGGGAATGGGATATTCATCTCTAGAAATATGGTATGATGTATGATATGAAATCTCATGAAGATCTCATGATTTTCAACGCCTGAATTGGGCAGTTAAATGTCCAGCTCTCCCAACGGCCGTGACTAGACAGGTGGCCCAAGATTTCTTCTTCAGGACATCCTGGCGAAATCTGGGGCAAACAACTCGCCAAAGTTGTCATAATGGATGCATAATAGGTGATTCGACGACGACGACGACGACTACTACTACTACTACTTCTACTACTACTACTGCTGCTACTGCTACTACTGCTACTACTACTAGTACTACTACTACTACTACGACTACTACTACTACTACGACTACTACTACTACTACCACTACTACTACTACTACTACGACTACTCCTACTACTACTACTCCTACTCCCTACTACCTACTACCTACTACCTACTACCTACTACCTACTACCTACTACCTACTACCTACTACCTACTACCTACTACCTACTACCTACTACTACTTCTTCTACTACTACTAATAATAATAATAGCAATAATTATAATGATAATACTAATGATAACAATAACAATAATAATTAATAATAATAATAAATAATCTATAATAATAGTTTATAATGTATAATAATAGTTTACAATAATAATATGTATATATATATGTATATTATCTATATGATCTACTATATATCTAATCTTGTTTCAAGAGGTCATGTCAGACAAGCTTGCTTGGCGGCAGTCTGACAGAAGAATGAAATGTCAGAATCAAGTGAAGTAGACAAATTATCTATCAGTGAAGGACTGAAGGACGTCCTACTGTTGCCTTCTCTTACCAGAATGAATTAGAAAATAGAGTAGACATAGTGTGTGGGGATTTGTCAAAGCCTGTTAGACCATATGGCTATGACAGTATTTTCTTGGTGGATGAAGGTCAATGTTTATCTGTTTCTTTACCCATAGCACCCCATAGCCATATCTGATTTGCTCAAGAATCTGTCTGTGATGCAATGATTGGGTCACTCCCTGGCTTAATGGTGGGTTGGTCAACGGGCTAGCACCCAATGTTTTGCACATACCAAAAACTGCAAAGACCAGCTTGGATATATGTAAAAATGAGAAGCAAGTTTTTAAACAAACAACAAACATTGGATGGGTTTGGGCTGCATCAAATCAAACAAAATAACCATGGCACAGGTCAACAAAAAGAAACATTGTGTAGTCAGTTTGGATACAACGCCATCCCAAACAAACTGTTGGTCAAAACCCACCACCTTTTGACCCCTTCGACCCCTTCGACCCGTTGAAAACGGGTACCTCCTTCCCAGCGGGTTTCTCACCATCCAGCACCACCAGCAGCTCCTGGTGGTGCCGAGGGCGGCAGGACAGGGGCGTGGTCACATATTCAATGCAAAAACATAGATAGTATATGATAGTATTACTAAACATATGTTGAAAGTTGAAACTACAAAGTTTAAATGGGTTTCACATCACAAATGAAAAAGTATCTCTGTTTCACAGGGGATCAGTCCTTCTGTTTCACGATGAATTTCTTCCGGTCTAGCCCAAACAAACTCCAGTTAGGTACTTTGTAAGTTACATTTCATGTTTGAAGCGAGGCCTTGATCGCACATCCTAAATGTTGGGTATCTCTGCGGGTATTTCTCCAAGGGGATGTCTTCTTGGGGCCCTTTGGCCCGCGGAATCATTTGCGCTTTGCAATTTGTTCCAGTGGTTTTGCTCAGCAACTCTGGAAATTGTGTTTTGTTCTTGACATATCTATGCAAATACTGAAAAACATACCTTGTTGACATATCTTTGTTCTGCATACGTGCATGAAAGTTAATGCCCCCCACCCATCCCCATCCCAAAGTGTGCTTGAAGATCTACTGACCTACCAACATCATTGTTCTGCATGTCTACATGAACGTCAATGCCCAACCCCACCCCACCTCACTTTCGTGGGCCCGTCAAAGATTCGTTTGCACAAAAAATACGCCCAATAGGCCGTCCGTAGAACCAAAGGGTTCTCTAGATCTAATCAGTCCCTGAACGCCATCTGGATTTTTTCTTAAAAAGATGGGTACCCTAAACACCATTGGCCCACAAAAATTCCATCATTTCTTCATGGAATCTTCCATTTCCGTCGGATTTCTGTATGATTTGGGGCTTCCAGACTTCAGACTTCAGACCCCATCCGACCCATCGCTGGCCTTGTCCTTCAACCTGGTACTAACCCAGCCACTGCTCGGCCCGCTGCCAGAGTCCAGCTCGAAGTGCAGCCGGTCGCCCTCCAGTTTCAGCTCCTATGGAGGGATGGGAGATTCATGGGGTATTCATGGGAGATAGATAAGTAACTAACTATAATCTAACCAACTATGGTTAATCCATAGAAAATGGGGTATTGACGGGATATAACTAACCAACTTAATATAACTGATGCAACTAACCAATTTGATGTTAATGGGATAGATGGGATATTAAT
Source organism: Cladocopium goreaui (assembly GCA_947184155.2). Classification (NCBI taxonomy): domain Eukaryota; class Dinophyceae; order Suessiales; family Symbiodiniaceae; genus Cladocopium; species Cladocopium goreaui. The sequence goes on along the minus strand of CAMXCT020002447.1, from coordinate 592,570 downwards.
GGGACATCAATCTTCAAGGGGATATCAATAGGATATGATGTGACTGATATGTAACTAATGAACTTGATATGATCAATCGTAAGGATCCAGCCTTTCCTTCGTATGGCTGGCGTATGATGAATGGGTGAGTTGGTTTCAAGATATTCCAAGGAAGTATCTGGATCCACAGGGGCGGATTTCTGGCGGAAATTTGTGGACAAATAATGGACATAATACGGATTTATGGGGGACAATGATGATCCAACCATGAGAAATGAGGATATTGATCACCAATAAATTTATTCATACCGGTGAACATGTGGGATGGTGAACATATGGGAACATGGTGGCAAATTGTGATAAACCACCACAGACTCATCTCTTTTTCTTCATTTCTATGCTCCATGGTGCTGGAATATCTACCAGCATTCACCCCAAAAAAACACCGAAATGCCTGGTAGAATATACCAAACATGGAACATATGGAGGCATTATCCTTCTGTTGATTCCCTTTTTTGATGGTCAAATTCTCTTCGTTTCACCATTTCTGTCACTAGTTTTTGGGGAAATTCCTTGCCTTAGGGCTCCAAACACCTTTTGAGACTGTGTTTGGGGTTGGTTTTTATGACCTAGTTACACCTTCCCAGGGGGTATTTGGATCACTAGGGAATATTCAAATCATACTGAAACCTCCATTTATTAATGAATCATCCATGAATCAGCCATCAACTATAACTATCCCTTGTTGTTGGTAAAATAACACACCACTTTTCCTCCGCAAAAAAAGTGGAACAGCACCTTGACAACAGCACCGGTGCCCAGCCGCTCGGGAAGCTGTTCGGAGGTCAAGGCCTTCCCTGCCAAACTAAACTTGCCATGGAGCCGCCATTTGGGGATATGCTTTACTGGTTGATGGTTAAACGGTTAAACCAGCTCCTCAAAAAGATGCAACCGTCAATGGGGATCAGCATTCCAACTATGGTGCAACAGTGATCCCCATCAAAAAACAAACTTCACTTCCAGCCATCTCCGCCCTGAAGTTTCTTCTTCCGGCATAGTTTCTGACATACCATCTGAAAGTACGGCATACATATACGTAACATGTATATTCTGACATTCTTTCTGACATATAGTCTGATATTCTATCTGACATAAATTCTTGACATTCTATCTGGCATCTATTCTGACATTCTTTCTGACATTCTGCCTGGCATCTATTGTGACATTCTTTCTGGCATTCTATCTGACATTTTGACTGGCATTCTCTTTGGCATGTGTTCGGGTGCAGGCGTGGCCCGCATCTGGAGCTGGGATGAAGACAGGAGTGATTCGGCGAGGAAGACAGAGGCAAAAGAGAAGGACCTTTGTTAAAATCTAGAGACCCTCACCTGGTAGGCGGTGAACAAACAAACTAATAATAATAATAATAATAATAATAATATGTATGCATATACTTGAAACCGCCAACCAATGTTTTCTTTCTGGGTGCATCCTTTTTTGGTCATATGACCCATATGTGATTGGGTCAAATCCTCATATATCGCCGTTTTTATATGGGATATACCACAACATGTGGACACAGACTTGAGATGTGTTTTCCTTGGGTGTTTGATGATTTGATGGTGACGTTGGGTGCATTCATGATCACCAACCCTACCCTTACCCTGAGCGGGAATAGAATCCATTCATTACAATGGTTGCTAGGTTAAAATGTTCACACATGCCATATGTGAACATTAGTCAAGGCATGGCAAATACAAGCAAGTGATACTAAGTCAATGTAGAATATTCAACTTACATATATATATATATTATATATATATATATGTATGCTTATATATAGTATACTTAATTACGCATACATACGACCATATTGTATATGACTATATATTCCGCTCACATCATATCCATATATATATATATATCCAACATTATTGTGGTCAAATGGAAATCCAAGCTACATTGTGTACAGCCGCTGGTGACCTTTTTCGCTGCTACTAAAGAAGTCTACGGGAGCCGTTTCGCTAGATAATTGAACAACCCCCCCGCACCCAAATAACAACCCCCCATCCCTCTACAGTAGCGACCGGGTCTGATGCTGGGGTCCACTTCCAACATAGAATGCAGCTTACATCCATGAATGTTTCTGTACACAAAAAGGCCACACGATCCTTACATGGCTGAATGAACATGACCGTCTAAGCAACACTTCAGACTTAAACAATACAATATCTAGAGGTATTAAGAACAATTATATAAGTCTCAAAGTTCAATGTACATTACCCTCTTGTAAACAAACATGGCAATGGTGAATTCTCCACTTTTAACATTCCGCTTCCACATGGCCATCATTCATTGCTATATGATGCTACATGTTTTTTTTGTGAAAAAACGTATGTGGTTTTGTCCCAACTGGAGTATGCCCCAAAATCAGTTTCATCATAGTCTTGCCCATGGCAAACATGGCCATCAATCAGGGGAATGTCCCAGTTGTTTCAGATTTGTTTCTATCCCACAAAACCTTGTATATCCAAATAAACATGACTGGCAAACTATCATAGTCATAGTCCCCATCAAACATGGCCACTGTTCTTGGTTCAAAGACCCACTTTCAGATCTTTCATGATACTGATATTTCCAATTGTTGGGTGTTAAAATCCAGTTGTACATGGAAAAAATAACTCGGGACTTGCAAGGTGGTGCCCCCCAGTTATGTTTGTTAGTTTACAATCCCCATTGATTGATTACAGTAATTGTTTTTTTGTTTTTATTTTTAAGTTTGATATATCTATCAAACAACATGAGTTAAATTAGAGTTATTTTCACCAACTTAGCGATTCCGAACTGGGACACCAGTTTTTGCATTGTTATATAATCTTATCAACCCTGCCAAAAAAGTGAGCTACTTAGTAGATATTCATATTTATAGCTACAGGTTCAAGGATCAGACTACCCATCCAAGGTTAACCTAGTTTCTAGGTCCCAATTTCCTGGTTTCTTCGTGTAACTCATTGGACTGGTCGGAAAAAAAATCACAGGACAGCCCTATATTTCATGGTAAAAAAAACATTAAACAACTGACATGGTTAATCCAAGATAATTAATGGACAGAGTAACTATCTCGATGGTTTTACTAAACAATAATTACATTTCCTAGAGAATTTCCCATCAACCAACCCAATGGATGATCATAGCCCGATCAACCGGGGCTCCATCCCGGTTCCACCTTGACGAACCAACACACCGCCCTTGTCGCCGCCTTTACACCGTCGTACTAAAGATGAGGAGGTCCAGCGATATGAATGGTATTTTTTTCCCCACATCTTTGTGTGGGGTTCTTGTTTTTGGTTCTGCACTCCCGCCTGCCTCCTTCCCTCCCGCTGCCTGCCACACACACCTTGTCCACACACAACTTCTCCACACACAACTTCTCCACACACAACTTGTCACCACACAACTTGTCACCACACAACTTGTCACCACACAACTTGTCCACACACAACTTGTCACCACACAACTTGTCCACAAACAACTTGTCACCACACAACTCACACACAACGTGCACACACACACACAACTTGCTCACACACAACACCACGCAACTTGCTCATGCACAACTTGCTGATCACACACAAATTGTCACCACACAACTTACTCACACACAACTTGCACACAAACAACTTGCTCACACACAACTTGCTCACGCACACACAACTTACTCACAACTTGCACGCACGCGCACACAACTTGCTCACTTTGCGTGCAGGCGTGGCACTTATGGCACTGGGCTGGCTCTGGTGGCGCTCTTGGTTCCCGTTTGGCGCCGTGGACGTCGCCGCTGTTTGCGTGGCAGGCGTGGCACTTATGGCACTGGGCTGGCTCTGGTGGCGCGCTTCGTTCCCGTTTGGCGCCGTGGACGCCGCTGCTGTTTGCGTGGCAGGCGTGGCACTTGGCGCCTTCGACCGTCACTTTGCGAGGCAGGCGTGGCACTTGGCGACATCGATCGTCACTTTGCGTGGCAGGCGTGGCACTTATGGCACTGGGCTGGCTCTGGTGGCGCGCTTGGTTCCCGTTTGGCGCCGTGGACGCCGCGGCTCTTTGCGTGGCAGGCGTGGCACTTGGCGACATCGACCGTCACTTTGCGTGGCAGGCGTGGCACTTGGCGACATCGATCGTCACTTTGCGTGGCAGGCGTGGCACTTTTGGCACTGGGCTGGCTCTGGTGGCGCGCTTGGTTCCCGTTTGGCGCTGTGGACGCCGCCGCTGTTTGCGTGGCAGGCGTGGCCTTGGCGACATCGACCGTCACTTTGCGTGGCAGGCGTGGTTTTTGGCGACATCGACCGTCACTTTGCGTGGCAGGCGTGGCACTTGGCGACATCGACCTCCACTTTGCGTGGCCGGTGTGGCACTTATGGCACTGGACTGGCTCTGGTGGCACACAAAACTCTTCCACACAACTTTGTCACAGATTCATTTCACACACACACACAACTTTGTCACAGATTCATTTCACACACACAACTTTGTCACACACAACCCTTTCACACACAACTTTGTCACACACAACTCTTTCACACACAACTCTTTCACACACAACTTTTTCACACACATCTCTTTCACACACAAACTTTTACACACACCACTTGTACATACACAAACTTACACACACACACAACACTGTCACACACATCTCTTTCACCCAACCTGTCTTGCACCATCTCCTTTCCTTCCTGCCTTTCCCATCTCATTTTCACATCTGCTTGGTGATCATTGGAAGAAGTTGATTTGTGGGGTTATCCGGTCCTTTAATTTAGTGATTTCATGGGAAATGATAGTGATTCGATGGGATGTCACAGTGATTTGATGGGTCTTTTTAGTGTTTTCATAGGATTTTGACGTGGTTTGATGAGACTTTCTAGTGTTTTCATATGATTTTTCATTGATTTGATGAGACTTTCTAATGTTTTCATTGGATTTTCAATGATTTCATGGGACTTTCTAGTGTTGTCATGGATTTTTTCTAATGGTTTCATCGGATTTTTCAATGATTTCATGGGACTTTCTAGTGTTTTCATGAGATTTTTCATTCTAGTGTTTTCATAGGATTTTTCATTGATTTGATGAGACTTTCTAATGTTTTCATTGGATTTTTCAATGATTTCATGGGACTTTCTAGTGTTTTCATGGATTTTTTTTAATGGTTTCATTGGATTTTTCAATGATTTCATGGGACTTTCTAGTGTTTTCATGAGATTTTTCATTTCAGTGTTTTCATGGGATTTTTCAATGATTTCATGGACTATGAGTGGAATAAATGGAGGTTTCATGGGATATTCGTAGGGTGCACCCGGACTGACCAGAGGGGACTCATGGTGATACAGTGGGGCACAAGGTATGCAGTCAACAAGATGTCGTTGTGTCTGAAAAGGGACTCGTTCACCCCGGATTAAGCCATAAGTCCCTAAGTTTTATGTATATATATATATATATAAATAAATATATATATATATAGAGAGAGTTTAAGTTATTTTCATGTGAACATGGTGATCAACATGTACCAATCAGTATGGACATGTGACTCACATTGCGGGAAAATGAGGCGATGTCATAATACAATCAACCATGTTGCTGCTGAAGATGAAGCTTAACATTAAAAGTGCCTTTTCCTGAAAAATAACATGAACATGAGAAAATAAAGGACGAGGATGAGTCAAAACGAAAGAACTTCTGGTCACTGCAGTGGCACCCAAAATCCCCATGAACTGGGAGCAATCCCATCCCTCTAAAGTTAAATACCATTCTATGGTTCCAAATGCCCGTTTCTATCCCCCATGAAATGTGGATTCCGGGGGATGTTTATATATTCCATTCCAAACATATTTCAATAAAGAGGGAAGGGATTATATACATCCCTCTAACTCTAGTTTTTGGGGCACACCTTCTCAGAGGGGATTTGGAGCGCTTGGGCGGCGCACCTCCAATCACTTTCCAGGTCCTGGAAAAGCACTTAGGGACGCAGCCCCAGCCAGATGTGGTTGTTATAACCGTAGTGGTAGGGGGGTCATGGTACCCAACTCATGGGGGTTGCAGATCCCATGAGTCATACCCACCAATAACACGCCAATAACCAGTAAAACCATTGGATTGACCGAGCCCTAAGCCCACTATGAGATTTTCTCACCACTGCACCCGTTGGGGATTTTCTCTTGCGGATTCATCATGCAATCAGCCAAGTTTGGAGTCTGCAACCAATCAGCCAAAACAATGCTGTACCAACGGTTGCCGACCCACCGCTTTTTGTGCAGAATTTTTGGACAACAGAAGCATGATCAAACATGCCACAAGTGCATACAAGTGCTGGGTATGTCCCGAATGTGGTTGGCGATAGCCCAGGACTGCTCCAGTTTTTCTTTTTGCATATCCATCACACTGTGAAACAAACGCACCTTAGCAACGGTCCTGGATGACATCAGGCCCCAAGTAGGTCAGGATGGCCAAAATGATGGCGGTGCGCACTGATGGATTGATCTGTTGTAACTGCCCAGGAAAACATGTCTTCCAACCAATCAAGCATGCGTCGATACCTGGACAAGTCACAAGAACTCAAACCAAATTTGCGACCATTCTTGATTGGAATCAAACGATAAAGCCCAAACGTATTGCCAGTGTGGGCACTTTTGATGACCTGACATTTGAGGACCACTGCAGTGGCCAATTGATCAGTGGACTGACAATGGCAAACAATTTACAAGTTTTGGTATCTTGCATTTTGATCCGCACCATATGATTTGTTGAAAGAGTGCATATTTCTTGCTGCGGTTAAAGCCAACCTGTTTCTTGTTTCGGTACCGTTTCTTGTAGGCTGCACTATGCTGCCCTGCTTCGGGCTTCTGACATCCATGTGGATGCTACGCAAAGCTGCGACATAAGCAAGGCTGGTGGTTCACCATCGTCAGCTTAGTGGTCAAGCCAGCCAAGAAACAGGAGCAGTACGTGCTGGTACGCCCCAGTTAGCAAATGGATCATCGCTTGAATCATAACCCTGGCTGGTGCGTTTAAGAACCACACATTTCTGCAAAACACCTCACCATGTCACCCTTTAGGATTTATCCCTGTTGTGGATAAAATTAAACAACACATATTTGCAGTTTGAAGTTAGAAGAGATCCCCCTAGTCATTTGGGACCAGACCCATCAACTCTGCTCAAACGCGTGAAACGAGGCCCTGCTGAAAGAAATATTACCATCTGGCCCTGCCTTCCGCATCAGGTTTGGGCGGCCCTGAAATGTGTGGCCGACCTGTACTCTGTGAACGAAGGCTGGAGGTTTGGGACAGGTGCCAAGGTTTTTCTCTATATTTATAGGATCCATCCGAATCCGTCCATCTTTAACATATATTTTAAAACATGACTTTGATCATTATCATGATGATTCATTCTGATGATGAGGAGGATCATAATCAACATCATTCTGATTACTCTTACTGCTATGACTATTGCCTGTCATTTCATCACTATCATTATTAACTACTATTATTCTTACTATAATATATCATTATTATTGATTGTTATTGAGATCATCATTAGTAATATCATCACCATGACCAGCACCATTCCCATTACTATTCATTATCATTCTGATAATTATAGCAATAAATAGTAGTTATATATTATGATCATTCGCATCATCGCCATCATCCTGTCACAACGACAGCTTCGTGGCATCGCCTCGCGCCTCCAGCCCGGCCTCGCAACTGGATGTTCTGCGGCCTCGGTCCACGTGTTTTTCTTTCGCTAAAGATGGTGATTTTGACCAGAACGCAGGATGATTTAAACACACAAAACATAGAATTAAGTTCTATGCATAACTGGGATTTCTATGAAAACTAACATAACTGTGAAAATATGTGAAAATTGTTTACAAACCCCAAAAACCGTTTAATAACTGGTTCATGATAGCTAAGTGGATGGAACATAACATACCTAGGATTTATGGAAGATCGATTGTTCATGGGATGAACGTGAAGCAACCAACATTTCACTGGGGGACAAACCACCTTATAAGAGATCGAACATGAAAACCAGAGATCGAAATGATGGGGATGCCCAATTCTATAAAATGTATTAAAATGTGATACACCCAATGCGATATAAACCTCCCATTTTGGAGGGAGTTTATACTTTCTATTTCTGGTAAATTTGGGGATGGTTTACTTGTGGGTTTACTACGTTGCACCAAAACTTCACCTCAGTTGATCGTAATTGATCAAATCAAATCTCGGTTGAATTCAAGTTCGTGATTAATATCATGCTAGCGGGGACCACGAGATTGGGAAAGTTCATAGCCATGAGTGCAAACCAAGTACCCCTTGTGCAGGGTCTCACGGTCTTGAAAACTCAGGATGATATGAACATGAAAGAACATATAATTAAGTGGTAAGTGTTGTTGTTGAATTGGCTGGGGCAAAGGACATCTTAGTGATATGTCCATCCCCAGTGGCACTAAATTTTATAGAGGGACAAGCCCATGTCCCATCCTGAGATTCGAGTTCCCCAACGAGCCGGACGAGGAAGGTCTGGAAAACCTTGAAGCCCAGACGCTCGATATAGGTGATATATGGTGATATTATCACATGCACTGGCCATGGCCCATGGTCGTAATATGTCATATGTCATATAAAATCGATGTAATCCGTTCTAAGGACCTTTGGATTCTACAGTTTGAGTATTGTATAAGAATGCACTGAATTTCAGGGGCTCGGATCCAATGCGGGCTACATCTTTTCAGCTATACCAAGCACATAGTACTTTAAGAATTTGAGGGACCCTGGGATAGGATTGCCAAATTTTTAATTTACAGTTTATACGTGAAGTTTTGTGGGTTTTGTAGGATGGGAACTGTAAGGTTGCAATTCCCCTTTGCGGCTCCCTTTTTGTGGAATGACCCCTTTTGGGATGAAATAGGCTTTGCAGAGAAACAATTTTTGCAGGCTCCAATTTTTTTTCGCACATGCTTGGACTGCTTCCAGTCCACTCAAAATCCATGCGTGGTGTGATTGTGAAAGGCAGAAGAAAGCAGACCAAGAAAACCACATACTGGCAGACGCCGGAGGTTGCGCAAAACAGCACACGCCTCCGGCAATCATTGTGCCTCAGGTCCCTTGCCTCCGAAGAATTTTGCCTTCTTATCCTCTCTCTGGGTTGGCTGCAAGGGGCTGGGGTTCGGCCTGGGTTGCGGTTGCGAAAAAACAATTTTTCAGGCTCTGAAAAATTGTTGTTTCGCATTTTCCATCTGGAATGATTCTGAATGAACCCTTCTGATTGCAGGGGTCAAGCCAAGCACTGCGGAAGAACAATTTTTCGCGACCTGAAAAATTGTTTTTTTTTGCACTGCCCTTGTGAGACTCAGAAATGAGATGTTGCAACTCTTCTTTCTCTGTCCCGGGACAAACCTATCAGACAAGCCCGGCTTTGCAAAAAAAAATCAGGCTCTGAAAGATTGTTTTTTTGGCATGCCCCTTGCTAAACCTGCTAACTCCACCTCGTTACCTCGTTTGACATCGCTTTAAATTGCGCAGACATATATATATATACATACATAGTACACAACTAAGATCTAAGAATTTGAGGGACCCTCGACCTATTGTGGTGGAAATGTGCCTGCATTAAAAAATCAGAATTTCGGATTCTTAACCAACTCCCGGGCTGCGATGCCCCTGACTTTTTCTGGTGGGATAGCCATCAGGATATGGATGGAGGTTCCCCGGCGCTGGTGGCCAAGGAAACCATGATATCTGGCATGTGAAATGAGAATCAACGGGAATTCCATGGAATTCCTATACCATGGGAATGAAAACTCATACCTATCCATACCTGATATCTGGCATAGAATGGGTTTTCAAGCTTGTGGCTGGTTACCTATGAGAATCAACAGAAATAAACACATCAGTGAAAGGCACGAATATCTTCGGACGTGAGCAAAGTTCCCGTTGTCAATGGATAATGGAATGATTTCAAGCAAAATCTAAATTAATTAAGGCAAGTAGTTTGTTTTACCCCCGAACATCGAGTTTTCCAATGTTTTCCTGCAGATCTTCAAAGCAAGTCTGGGACGTTATAATGGGCCCATGGGATTTTGGATGTCACAATTCTGCCGTCCTCGTTTCTGCTGGTGAAAAAATAGTTCAATGGATTGGTTCAAGCGGAAATCGACACCGAAAATGGATGAAAATGATGGGTTTTCCCCCATCAAATATAGGGAAATTCATGGGCTTTCCTGTAATTTTTTCCTTGAACCAATCAGCAAACATATTGGTGTATCTGAAAACATGTATATCACCATTCTCCTTAAGTCCCAGTTTCTGAATGGTACCATGGTCAACATATTAACATCCCTATCTTTGCTGATCATCCCCGAATATTCTGGTTCAGCTCCCGACTCCGATGGCTTTCGGCCGTTCATGGCAGGTTCTGGAGCAAAGACGAACCGTCGAAACAGCGAGCTTTGGGGCAGTTCAAGATGCTTCAAGCCATTTAGTTCGTTGATTTAACGATTAGAAATGGTGATTTTCTATAGCTATGTCAGTTTACTGGAGGGTCTATCTCTCTCTCTCTCTCTCTCTCTAATTCTGTGTATATATATATATATGTGTGAAATCCTACAGATCATTATGGATCCAAACACCTCCTGAGAAGCCACAAATCAACACCCAAATCATCTCCAGCCACACTTTCTAAGGAGGTACGGTTAAATCCATAGGGAACATCAACTGCGTTCGTCATCACGAATGAATATGCACAACATTAGCTGAACAACATCTCATTTCCTGCTTCGATGATTGAATATAAATCAGATCAAACAAAATAATACACACAAACAATATAAGTTAAGGTTGAAGAAACATTGAAACATTAACATTAATTGTCAACAATTGATAACGGTATGTGTTAAACCGCCAACCACAGCACATTTGTGCAGCAGCAGCGGGTTCCTATGTGGCCCATTTGTTTCTTCTTGCGGCACCTGGGCTGTGAGGGAAAACGTCGTTTTGCCAGGCCAACACTTGAATGGTTCATAGTGCTTAGTAGCACTTGGTAGTTGAACACAGTAATGGTTCATAGCTGTTAATAGATGTTAATAGATGTTAATAGATGTTTAAACAAGTTAATGAGTGTTAATACATGTTAATACATATTAATAGATGTTAATAGATGTTAATATAAGTTAGTAGATGTTAAGGGTAAATAGATGTTAACAGTGGTTAATAATGGTTAATAATAGTTAATAATGATGGTTAATAATGGCTGGAAATGATTAGATGGTTCTAAAGGTTGTAAGAGACATACAGGTTTGGGTTCAACAATTGATTGCCCTTCAGGCTTGTCTGGAAATTGGGACAACCACATGGTCGTCAGTTCTTCCATTTAAAGATGGCGGCCATAACTGAGGGACATGCTACATTTTGAAACACAAACTCCTTTGTAGCAGGCCTTGTGGTAAACCACAAAAAAACGTCCATATGAAAAACCCTAAACCTAGGATTTAAATCTTTTGTTCCTATAATGTATGTATACATATAGACATATATTTACCTTTCTATTAGTTTTAAGATAGATCAAGTATACAATATACAAATTTCAGGTCTTCCGAGCAGATCAACATATCTGGCACGTCAGGGCAGGTCATCTCCCGAGCATCTCCCAACAAATCTCCCTATCCATCGCATTCCGGCGCTCGGTGCTCGGACGTCGAAAAACTATTGAGAAGATCCCCGCAGGTACGACACTTCAACCTATGGGATGCGGTTGACGAAACTCACGTCACGAACCAAGCGAATCACGTGAATCACGTCACGAAAATGGGGGATATCTTCAAACAACTGGTAAAAACACCAATTTTTTAACTGAGTCACAAAGCATTTTGAAGTATAACTTAGTACAGGCCATTGCATTGGCCCCTTAGGTCTGATGGCTATGGGTCCGCAGGTCCATCACCAACTGGTCCGATTTCTTTCGTGAGGTGTGGGGCAAGTGGTTCACACAGAAAATCAAACCCGACTAACAACAATTAAACATATTATATATATATAGTTATATTATATATACAGTCATATAGAAAAAAAAACTAACTTTCCAAGTAAAGCAGCTATTTTGAAGCTTCACGACTTTCATCCATACCCAGTGTTGCTCCAGTGGTTCCCTTGGTTCCATTGGTTCCCTCGGTCGTGTTATAAGGTATCACTGTGTTGCACCATCCAAATGTGGTACCAGGGGTTTTACAGGCATGAAGAAGGCTAACGAGTTTAGATAACCCAATTATGCAAAAAACACTAAAATAAAATCTCTAGCTGACAATTTTTTTATATTATAATCATTGGGTTTCCCACGTTTCCCACGTGCAATTCACTGATCCAAGGACCACATAGGTCCACGACCCAGAAATCCAGGCCTCACATAGAGCCGCGTGACGCCAATGTCGCCGATGGAGTGCTGGCAGCGGAATGGGTCAACCAGGGACTGCAAGAACCGCTGCCACCATGTCCTATTTATGGTGCTATTTATGGTGCAACCCAAGCTGCAACTTTGGAAAATTTCTACATCCCAGGTCTGGTGAAACTCAGGAGAGTTTTCTTGGCTTACTCATCATCCAGGGTCCTGAGAGTCACTACTATTCAGTGGTGATCTATATGCCATCCAATCTTTTTGTTGGGACCCTGCATTGGTGGTTTCTTTGCAGTTTGGAGTAGCTATACCCTGATTTGGACAAATCAAACAAATCCATAACCCTACATCTGACAGACACCAGGAATGCTGATGATCCTTTGACACCATGATGTTACTTTCGATCATTACACTTTCGCAGGATCAAGTAGTAGTGTGAGACAAATGTGAAGTATCACCGATGACAATGATGACGATTTAGGTTCGGGTTTGGAATGAAACATGTTTTTGCGTAGAGAATCTGGCACTGCCTTGTTCAAAATCTGTACATCTCTGCTGTAGAACACTTTGGATTGAATGGTCGGCAACAACAAAATGGGCAGGATTCTTGATCGGAGATGCATCAAAATATCCCCTTGGGATATCCATGAATATCCATTTTGGACCGTTCATCGAGGGGATGAGAACACCACTAAACAAATCATGATTTTAGGGTAAAACAAATGAAATAAGTTCAATCAACATCCAACCAATAAACAAATCAATCAACAAATCAATGAGTCAAGGAGTGCGTTTTTTTTTTTCGTGAAAACCTCATGGACAAATCATCTTCAACCTGTCAGCATAAGCTGTGTGGATGAGGCCCCAGCGACCCCAGGAATGTTCCCAGACCTCGGCTGACGATCCAGTCACCAGTCACCATGAAACATACGGATTTGATATGTTTTAATTATATATAATTCATCAAGAATGGCGAACAAGATATTTTTATGGGAAACATGAAGTTTTTAACCAATGGGTTGAGGGATGTATTTGTATAATAATTATGTATATCAGCTTTGTATTCTGTCAATTAAATGGTGATTTACCATCAGAAATGATGGGTTTAACCTTCAAAATGGTGAACCAATCAATGTTTACCATGAAAAAAATGGACTTAACCACACATAGATGCTCTTAACAACTGCTTCGCCAAATGCATAGATGCAGAACTAAACCAGTGTTTCTTGAGGGTATTTCAGATACATATACCTGCGTCTTCCAATGTATGCAAAATTATTGCCTTTTCAGGAATTATTGCTGACGGCATTTTTTTCTGCCTCCGAACAGATTTTGCATGTTTCTCATGTTGCATATGTTTGCCGGTTTTGAAACGGCGAAAAAACCCAACGAAACGGCGAAAAAACCCGACGAAAGGGCGAACAAAAATCAAGAGCCCAAAATGTGGAAACTGAAACGGCGAAAAAAACTGGAAACAGCGAAAATTTAGGCAACCGGCGATAATTATTGCTGTTTCGGATTTCGAGCGATAATTTTGCACAGATGGGTTATCCAGGTATATATAAATATATAGATTGGATATGATTGGATTATATTGGCGGGAAGGGAGTACAGTATTCCTGTAGACTTCATACATTCATAGGTGCAATTGTGCTGTTTTTCTTAGAAGTAGGAATGCATCGTCAAGTACAGTACACCTTGATTCAAATCGTTCCGCCACTCTGGTCTGACACACCTGGGGCCACCGGCATGTCATGGACCGTTCTCATGGTTGCCATGGAACGAGCATCCAAGGAATCCTGTCGCACCAAGCTTCACCAAATCACCAAAATACCAAAGCCAATCCCGAGGACTAGAGCTTGTATGAGTCAATGAGTTATATAAATGCACTGCACTTAGAGCCTCTAGTGGTTCTGAAGAGAAAATCAACCCCAAGCACATCCAATAAATCAAATCAAGCGTGCATGTTGAGCTGGCTCAGTCATATGGTCCCGTGGAACTGCCGCCGACAAGGGCTAGCCCAAAAACATGGCGCCATCAGATATAACTGGTATAACGGTTATGTGGTTCTGTATTTCTATCATCTTTTTACCCCATGAAATATTCAGAAATCAACATTTACCTGAAACTGACCTATGCCATCCTATGCCATACCGCCACGCACCTGGGTGGTCAGTAGCCGCATGTTGTCAGTGAGCTGCACCTGTGACCGCACGGGCGGTCTGGCTGAGGATATGGCTTTGGATCAAAAGCTATGGATTCCTTCTGTGATGACATCAAAAGAGTTGGTATTTATGGCTCTTCATCACCCTAAACAGCCTAAACATGGTCATTTAGTATTGATATGTATTGATCTATAGATTTTAAGAAAAATACGACCTTTCTGGTAGATAACCAACATTAACCAACGTAGCTGCGGAACTAGCTAGTTTGACTTGCCAAATCCTGTATGGGTACTGTACCTAGTAGTGAAAAAGAAGTAGGCGAAAAAATTGACCAACACAACTAAATGGGACACTTGTACTTGTATACACTTGTAGCATCTATGAACAATGCAACCAAACACAGAATTTCGGAAGGGGTCAAGTCATTTGTACCCAACAAAAAGATCAGAGTATCAAAGGATATCAAAGGGGCCTTTTCACCAACATGGGGCTCTCCTTCCAAGAATCGCGAACGAATCTGCCCCAGGAGTCTAAAATGCTGACGCATCGCATCGGTAATTTATTGTCTTCATCTGTCATAGTATGTTATAGTAAACCTTTCACTTCTGCACCTCAGACATGTTGAGCAAATGCCATAGGCAGTGTTCAAGACCCGCTCTCATTCCATTGTACCGGTTGGCAAATAGAGGGTGGATTTGTGACAATCTTCAATATTGTAGTTTGGGCAGTACAACCCCCAAACTAATCATCAACCAACACCAACAAGGGTTTTGAAAAACTGTCACGTTGCTGAAGATCAAAATTCAGTGGACATGCAGCGGTCACTACTTGACGTGTTGATACCCAATTGTCACTGTTCAGCAACATCAACACGTATCTGTGTGAAATTCGATGCAAATGTGGTCATTTCAAACACACCAAACCCAGCAAACTTATTGGATTGAAGATGCCATGCCTCCAAAGTCTCTAGTGGTGTTAAGCCAGAAATGAGGTCAGATCATGGTATGATGTATAGCCAGCCACGTTTCCAGCTGGTGGGCGGGTCAACAGGGTTGCTCCCAACAGGGTTGTGCAATAGGTTGGAGCAACTCTCCTGTGCAACCACCACCTTAGGACACCACCTTGCCACTTTCAGCATAGGAGAGCTCATAGGCATTCATGGGCAACAACAGCTTCTCATAGATCTGGGAAGGCAGTGGGAATCCTTTGATCATGCCTGCCATTGCTGAGATATTTCTGAATGACTGAAATACCCTCTGGTAATTTAACATAGCTATGGAAAATCACAATTTTTAATGGGAAAATCCACTCTAAATGGCCATTTTCAATAGCTATGTTAGTTTACCAGAGGGTAAGTCAAGGATTTCATGTCGATGTGACTCTCATTCGAATTATTTCAGGGATCATCCCACCAATGTTGGGTTCCGAGATAACCAAAGACGCTAGCCATACTAGCGCTTTGAGAATAGCTCTCAATGCTCGTAATGTGCGGTTAGTTTAATGTTATGATGTGATGTCGTAATACAGTATATGCAATGTGGGTTTGTCTGAAACTAAGTGTACCCCATTCCATCCACCTCTTCGTCATGACAGTTTCCCTGTGATGAATGGCTAGTTGGTGGGTACACCGTATTTCCAGACACACCCACAGATCCATGATGATGATGATGATGATGATGATGATGTTCTGCAGGTTCGCGGAGGTACGACTCTACCTTGCTTGACATATGGCATATTTGCCAACATTTATCCTACAAATGGACCAATCAGGTAAAGGTCAACACAACGTACCTTATGGGATATATATATACATATATGCACATCATCATGTACATTATGTGAGTATGTACCGACTTCACACGGTGCATCTGTAGCTGGCTGACCCATTTCTTCAAGTCGTAGATGGTGTGGAGCCCATTGAAACAGCGGCAGAACACCTGCAACACTGGCAGGACAAACTGCTTGGGATGCCCCGAATCTTGGCGCTGGAAATTCCCAATCTATAGATGACAAAACCCCATGTTTTCCCATGAAAAATGATTGGTTTTCATCGCCATCCGTGGCTACCAGAGGGTATACGGGATGTCGCAAGTAAAAGGCGGGAAGATTCTGGGAACATGGCGTATCCATGGGAGGTGGCTTGCCAATATTGCAGGTATCTAGACAAAAACACCCAAATAAGTTGGTAAGGGTCAAATTCACCCAAAATCATGGGGGCACCCCTAACCTATTTTCACAAGCGGATACCAATCTTGATAGTACCCTCCTTTAAACTAACAGTTCCATGTGGAAAACCCACCTTGAATGTAGATCGTCTTCCTAAGGGAACCAGCCAGGTTTTCTACATTCTTTTTGTATGTTGACCCTACAATGTGAGGCCCCCAAGATATAAGTTGGTTTAGATTCGCACCAGTAACTATAGTTATAAATACCATAAACCATAGTGATTGGAGTTATGTTCACCAACTTAGCTATCTTGGGGGCCTCACATTGTAGGGTAATTCATCACTGTTTTCGGGGTAACCCCTCCAATGCCGGGACCTAGTCCACCGTGGCACGTTTCGCAAGACACGCCTCGTTGGTATGCGATGAACGCATCTCTGCATAGACGGTGTAAGCTGAGCAGGGCAAGCGAATAGACCTTATGGCAGCGGATTTGTTTCAGGAACCCCCCAAAAAACAAACAACAACTATATATATATATTATAGTAACAATAATAATAGTAGTTATTATTATTATATATATATATACATGTAAATATATATATATATATGTCTCAAGATTTGTGGATTTCCCGTTGGGAAAATAACCAAGCATCTTCAGCAAATCCCAGAAAAGGGAACCAGCAACTCCCATGACCCTGATTGTGCAAAGCACCCACCAGACCAGAATGAATCAATGAATCAGACGTTAATTCAAAATTGGCATTTGTCTTCAAATAAATAGAGTGATGTTACCGTTGTTGGGGGAGTTGGGAAAAAATGATGAACCCACGAGGTGGTGCCCCCAGTTCTCCACCATCAAACCGTCTGTAATCGTAGTGTCACCTTGTCATTGTAATATCCAAGCCCCGCTATGAAAGTTAAGTTTCTTATGGTTCTGGTTGAGTCGATATCTACAATATCTACAGTAATTGGATGGTCAATATACCAATGTTTGATGGTGACATATATATATATATATGTTTTGTAGGTATACATGTCTAGATATATCACAGTCACTGTCAGTTCAATCCATAATTTGCGTGTACTTAGCCCATAAATTAGTCGATATTGTTGATGCATGATTCATCACCCATTACTTGACCATTTTCCACAATCAAATCCCTAATTTCTCTGAGTTATATCCCCATTATATCCCCATTCCACTACCATTTTTCTTGGTGCGTGTTATATCCATTATCATTTTTCTATTGTTCTAGCACCATTCCACTATCCTCACTAATATCTCATTGTTATATCCATTGAATCATGTCAAACCCATCATCGACACCCTAGAATCTGTGCTTTCCCAGTGACGTGGTCTTGAAGATCTTCTCGAAGCCCAGGCGGAAGCCCGCGATGCGCCGACGCACTGGTTGCTCGTCGTCCTGGCGGAAGGCTGCAACGACTGGATGTTCATGCATGGCTAATATGAAATAATTTGTGGTTACTATATCCCAATAATTAATGCTTATTAATGGTTATTAATGGCTATTATACAATGGTTATTAATGGTTATTAGTGGTTATCAATGGCTATTAATGGTTATTGATTGTTCTTAGTGGCTATTAATGGTTTTTAATGGTTATTATTAGTGGTTATTCATGCTTTAATGAAAATTAACATCAATAACTGATAGCGACTGATAGGGATAGTAATAGATGTAAACATAATCAAAATGAATGGATGTCAATGGATGGCAACTGGACACAAAACAACTTTCATAGATGTTAACTATAATAGTAGTCAAATGTTGATAATAATTAGTAGTCAAAAACATATTAATAGATTCATAGGGATAAACATAGGGATTGTAATGCTAAAATTTTAGTCAACTGGTTATTAGTAGACGATGTTAAAGTGGTTTTAATAGATGTTAATAGGGATTCAATCAGGTATTAATGATCTACTGCACAAGGATTTGATGATGGTATAAAAATGACATTTACCCTCCGATGTATTCATTCATGGCTGGGCAATCAAACTAGATGTGTATTTTAACGGGAAATCATCGAACTGAATGATGGATTTGGCAGTGAGCCATTTTTGATGATCAGAGGGTAGTTGATATGACATCTGTATAAGATGGTACAACGACTATGTGTGGTGGGCAAAAACAGGTGTATGTATACAGGTTATATTACATTATCTCACATATATGTACTATTACAGTATAAACACCATTTTACCAAACAAAACAACCAAACACACGAGCAACTCACAGGGGAAGTTGCATGAGCTTCATGATTACAAATCGCTTACCCGGGACGGTCGCTCAACCTTCAAGTGGCGCCCATCCTTCGAGGGGTCTATGGCAACAACGATTGCTAAGATGTGAAACAAACACACCAAGAACAATGCAATCCAGAAACAACACCAACACAAGACGTTCAAGACATCCTTGTGTTTACATACGAATAAGGAAATGATCTGTATAGGCTGAAAGAACAATCGGGATGTTTGCGTATCATCTCAGTCAACATGCTTTCCATGACGGCAATAATGACAGGTAAGTAAAAATGATGCTTAGATATGCCTAGCAATACAGCAACTCGTGCTAACAAGAATGAGGAGGAACAAAGAGGACAATGATGCTGGTGGCAACTGTATAGATCTATTTATTATTTACTTTCAGGAGATGCTTCCAACCCCCAAACTTCTTCTTACAATCATGGCATGGCCAATTGTAGAAACCCTGAACAAAACATGTCTGAGCTGGTTAGTATACATCCCCATTCATAGCACAAGGTTAACTTTTACTTTTTAGTAACCATCATTTTTTTTTTGGTTTCTCGAGTTCATATCCCACAAACATTCATTGTTGACTGGCTCCAATGCACAAAAAATATACCCATCAACCCATCCCAATCTCCCATGAACCCATCACAAGCCCATGATCTGATGGCCGGCACCTCGGCCACAGGCCCAGTGTCCTCCAGGTGCCAATGTTGTCAAAAAATCCATGGGGAAATCCCTGTTGGATGGGGAAAACCATGGGAAAACCGGTTAAGATGTTCCCTACCAATCCAGTGATGGCTAGGACGCATCCAGTGTCTTAGACCCTTTTCTTTGTGAATGCATCTTCTATTTATGCATATATCAAAACAGATCTAGTTGGTGGTCTGCCCCCCTGAAATTATGAGGGATGAAAAAGAAATACAATAATAGCAACCAAAAAAAGGGAGAAAACTCATGTGCCTGTATCTTCGGTTCGGATTTTATATGCCTATCTTTTTTGGGGCTGCTACTGTATATCTGAAATCACCAACCAGATTTACATCCCTTTTGGACATGCCCTTTGATCGGAAACGTTAAAGCTACCATTGCAACCAGCCCAATGTTTCTTGATTCTTCAAAAAACTGAGATGCTGTTCAGTTCGTAGATGCTTTATCCCATTATTTACAGTGTTTCATAGTTACCAATGGTTACAAACTGCTGCAAGAGTTTGTCCATCCACAATATTTCGAGACACCGCCCACCAGAACAGCTTTGCCTTCCGTGGGAACTTGTGACCTCGGCCAAGATTTCCCCTTCGACTGGTGGGTAGTGATGCTCTACTCGAGTCTACATCGGGCATCTCAGTTTGTTGCAGTGGACTACTCTGTTGTTCAGCAATGTTCATCGCACTGACCTGGCTAAGAATTGTTGATAACCTTGGCGATAGCCCCAACTAGGGTAAATGCGGACCATCAACATCCGTTAACATCCATGAATATCCATTAAGATCCAAAAAGATATGTTAATAAACTAATAAGACCCATTAACCTCCATTGATCACTTCCTAACTGGTTTACGTGTCTTGGCAAATTACGATAGTTCACTAGAGGTCACGACCTGAGTCACTACAATTTACCCAGAGACTTATAGCCAATATATGTCTTGAATCCATTATAAACCATTATTAACCATCATTAAAGACCATTAATATTAATATTCAATGAATATCCCACACAATCCCATACAATCCCATACATGTGTATATATATATATACAGTATATTACATATGTATATATATATATATACGTATATACGTATATATATATATATGTATATGTATATATGTATATGTGTATATATGTATATATACGTATATATGTATGTGTATATATATATATAATATGTATGGGATACACTATATACTGTTATGAGGAACCTTTAACTCATCCCCCAAGCAAAAAAGTGTACTCTATAGGGCGCCCCGGCGAGCCAAAGCGATCCGCTGCGCTTCCAAGGGAGAGTCGTAGAATCGTGCCTGGCAGCGCGAAACGTTTCAGCGTTTCAAACACAGGGATCCCGTTGTTTTTCCCAGAAACATCGGGATTTTCATGGGAAAACATAGGACAAATGATGGTTTCACGAACAATCACTGGACACCATTGAGAAATCAGACTAAGCATTCAATGTGGATTTACCCTCTGGTAAAATTTACCCACAGGACGAGGGTATGGCCCTTCGGGCGTACCCAGCAACCATCAACCCATTGGAACCATCATCCCCAGGGTTTCTACTTCCATTAGGCTTTCATTTAAGGTTTAATCAAGTTATAAAATCATATAAAATCCCCCGGCCCCGGCTGGAACTTTTTTCACTAGACTTTTTTTAAGGCTTTCATTTAGGGTTTAATAAACTCCCCCGGCCCCATGGAACCATGGAACAATTAACGATATTTCTAACTCGCCAAAAAAGTGGAAAACGGCAAAAAGGCCGACAGGCATGAAGTCCGCAGAGGGTTCACTTTTCCGACAGATTTTTCCAAAAAAATGACGCGGAACATAGTAACGCAAAGATGTACCAAAGTCATAAAACACTGCGCAGGCGCAGTGGAATGAGCCTCCTTAAGACGTCACTCATTCCGTTCCGGGCAAACCCTCAGTCCTGCCCGTAACCTTACACAAATGTGGAAAATCCATGGGGAAACCCTTTCGGAACATGATCTACAACTAGTTGGTACACACCACAGCACAGCTATGTAAACGTTGACAGGGGTCTGCCCCATGGTATTTTGACATAGCGATGGAACATCACCATTTTATTGTGGGTAAATCATCTCCAAATGCTCGTAAACATACGTATGACACTTATGCGAAAGCTTTATATAGAATGTCAACTGAATAGAGTCAACATTCTCCGTGAATGGTAGAAGCAACATCGAACAGTGGGAACGCTCGCATTCAACATTGATGCTATTGTTGTCGTTGCCAAACCATATCATCCAAGCTTGCGAAGATGGCAGCATCACCCAGCTTCATTTACAAGACATCAAACAGCATTATCCTATGTATATATTTAATTACATTATATTATATTACATTATATTATATTACATTATACTATATTACATTATATTATATTTTATTATATGATATGAGATGATATTATATTATATTATATTATATTACATTATATTATATTACATTATATTATATTACATTATACTATATTACATTATTTTATATTTTATCATATGAAATGATATGATATGATATTATATTGCATTATACTATATTACATTATATTATATTTTTTTGATATGATATGATATTATATTACATTATATTACATAATATTATATTACATTATATTATATTACATTATACTATATTACATTACATTATATTTTATTATATGATATGATATTATATTACATTATGCTATATTACATTATATTACATTATACTATATTACATTATATTATATTTTATTATATGATATGATTTGATATTATATTATATTATATTACATTATATTATATTACATTATATTGTATTACATTATACTATATTACATTATATTATATTTTAATATGATATGATATGATATGATTTGATATTATATTACATTATTATATTACATTATACTATATTACATTATACTATATTACATTATATTAGATTTTATTATATGATATGATATGATATTATATTATATTACATTATATTATATTACATTATATTATATTACATTATATTATATTATATTATATTGTATTATACTATATTACATTATATTATATTTTATTATATGATATGAAATGATATGATATGATATTATATTGTATTGCATTATACTATATTACATTATATTATATATTATATACATGTTCAGTGTGGCTTTTGGGGCTGAACTTCAAAATCGTCCTTGCGTGATGAATATAACCCCCGAACAGCTTGTCAGGAGGCATTGCATGTGACTTCTTGTCCTTTGTCCGAGAGCAAGCGTGGTTCCCCTCCCCAGAGCAAGAAGGACCCCGTGTTCCTTGGCTCTTGCTGTTCCTAGCTTTTTGCAGGTCCACAGCTGACTCTGCCAAGTGTTTTACAACATTTTTCAACCCTTTCGCTGCACAGCAGCGTGTGTACCTTCCAAACTGCACTTTGATTTGGAAGCTTGAAGATCGTACATCTCGTACTTGTAAGCATATTCCATGCTTGAAGGAGTTCGGATTCGGTAGACTTAGCGGACTATTTGGCTACATGTCTTTCAGGAAACCTCTCCCAATTTGGCACTTCCTTATCCTCCAAAATGTTGATTCTCTCCACTCTATTTGCTTGAACTAAAAAACTCCGTGTTGTTTTTTTTCATTCATTCGCAGTGATCCTGCATGGTACCTCGGCTGCACCTCGTAGAAAAAATGGGGGATCCCCAAAACCATAGGTTTCAATACATTTCAATGGTCTAATGACTTGGATCATGTAAAGGCACCTCTATGGCTTTGGAAACTTCATTTGAGTAAAGAAACGTGCAAAAAAACATCCCAAGTTTTTTGTCATTTGCTAAAGAGTCATGATCAAACATTCGCAGGCAAAGCTGGGCAAAATATGTTTTTCAAACATACGCTTCACTCTACTAATACATCCGACAACAATAATGTCCTTTTGGTAAAAATAGAGGGGTTGTTTTGGAATACCATCTATATAATTATCATCATTTACCTGTTGTTAAAGGGGTAAACAAACCCCTCTATATATTAATTAACCAACCAATGGGACATCTATGTTTGACAAATGGGTCTGGATCAAACCTCCCCCCATTAATCAGGCAAATCATTGACCAACATCAACATGGTAAAAGGTTACTCCCAATGTTATAAGTTGGTTTCTAACCACCCCCCAAAAATATATTGACTTCTAGCCGATCATCGGCAATGTTATAAGTTGGTTTCTAACCACCCCCCGAAAAATATATGTTGACATCTAGTCGATCATCCACCCCCCGAAATATATATATATAGACATGTAGTAAGATCTATTAACATCTATTTGATAAACTATAGTATTATATGTATTATATGTCAAAAAAAGTGTCAACATCTATTATATGTTTATATTTGACTACACTTTTATAGTTACAGTACCATAAACATCCATAAACCCTCGATGTTTGCCATGGAAAACCATCCCCCCAGGGGCGGCTCGTTTTCTGCTAGCCGTGCGACCTCCGCCTCTTCGCGCTGTTTCTCGTAGAGATCGGACTCAGGTTCCAGCGACGGCCTAAACGTTTAGTCAACCTGGAGTATATAGAATGTGGAAATGTCAAAAGTTCTCAATATATCTAATTGAACATAGTAGTTGAACATTCTATATAATATATAAATATGATTAAATATGTATATATTCTATCATGTTCTATCTACTGATGATTGTGAAGAGATGGAAAGGCAAATGGATAGATGGATAGAAATGATAGAAACATAGATATGGAAATTCGACCATTTATGGATCATTTGTAGGAAACTAAGGGCGTTGCGTGGGTTTACACCAGGGTAAATTACTGAATAAGGACAATGAATGAGGACTGCACGATGTTAAATGCTCATCGTTTGACTATCCTAATTCGTTTTGGCTGAACAGTATGTCTTGGTGGACATGCGCATGTTTGTTTCTTCAAATCTTAAATTCTGAGATGATGTAAGTATATCTTTGGGAATCCTGTCACAGTAACCACCAGCGCCATTACTCATGTAACACTGGGCCTTTAGTGACCTTACCGACAGAACAAAAGCCGCGTTCTAGTTATAGTATCACAAAGCAGGCACCACCTTGACCAACGGGAAGGATTGTTTCCTCAAAATGACCATAGTAGGCGCTGTGTGCTTGAACCTACATGTTGTTGTGTTTCTATTGGGGGGTTCAACATATAGCAACCCCCAAAAAGATGCCGATTTCAGTGTTTCCAGGATCATACTTCGATGATGTTTCCACCATCTTTTCCAGGTGTCCAAAATTGTTCGGCATCCTTTGGGTTCAATGTAGGTGTGCCAACAATCACCTAGAAATACCAAGGGGGATTCTTTCACAAAAAGCACCGGAGCAGGGCCTTGGAGATGCGACTACAGACCTTTCGGAGGGGTAAAGAGGATGGGGACGGGAAAATTCGACCTGTGGAACCTTCCATCTTCAAATATCCATCCTATGGTATCAGCAATGATCCATTGCACAACATTATCATCAATGCATGGTATTGTCACCAACTATATAATATCAATAACTATATGTTATATATAATATATTAATATGCTATATAGTTATATAGTCAAAGTTGGTGATATCCATGCACGCCTTCCCTGTTCAAATCAACATGTTTTTGGTTATATCTCCGCCAAGATGTTTGAAAAGGATCATATGATGTTTCCATTTAAAGTGTCTCTCTGTTACAACGCCATGCAAATGTAAGCAGTCAAAATGACAATAACATCCTCAACACTTGTTGGTTATCTCTCCATCTGTGTTGATACAGGACATTCCATGCTGAAATTTGCCCAGTGATGCCTTGAAATTTCAGCGCTGAGTCCTAGGCTTGCCCGTGGCAGGAAGCACCTTGCCCTTGTCTGTCCTGGGGTCAGCCATGTCCACAATACCTATATGAGGTCATGAAGTGTGGGGTCGATCCATGCAAGTATAAAAGTGTAGTATAAAATTGTACCAGTAGTATATCATCAATCTCTCTCTATATATATATGCATATATATATATATCAAAAAATCCACCAAATTAACTAGCAAATCCAAAGAAATATTTGAACATCTTCAATCTATTCAATGTGTCGTTGTGAGATACAATTTCAACCCTGGATTGATGAACCCTGTTTCAGGAATTAATGAATTGCCCCGAAGAAGTGACAATATACTGACACAAATCACTATTATATATATATATTATATAACAAAATCGTTTGTTTTTGCGCTTAGTTCGTGTCAAAGTCAACGTTTTGACGCCTGCATGTCCTCGCCACTCACATCAGTTGACGACTTGGAGGCCATGGCAGCTTGTTACTGTGTATAACCCAAGTGGGACCATTGAAAAATTGCCAGCACATCAAACGAATTAACGACCATCTTCTGATGACCAGGAGAAGCCCAGGGATTTTTTCCCCCCACCAGACCCACACCCCACCTGCCATCATCTGACATGGACCTGAAGAAAGAGTGACCATGGACCATGACTTCCATGCAATCGAAGCCTAGACCGACAGTGGAGGGATGTGGAGGGTGTAGATTCAGCTATATGACATGCATCAGTCTTGGAATCAATGTAGGTTTGGATATAGTTCCATTTTCTGCCCCGCACCATCCCCACACACCTCGCGGATCACCAGCGGATGGCGGCGTTTGTAGCTGAAGCCAAAAGGTTCACACCAGGCGGAACTGGATTCTTCCCGGACTTCTATGGGGAAAAAAAACATATAATTCATGCAATTTGCTCTCAGAAATTCCAAAATCTCAGCAGTCACTTTGCGGATCTACAGGAAGCAGCAAATAAACAGCCGAGGCTGACCATGATATTGTCATAGCAAAATGTCATTATGTACACCTGTATTGAGATTCAGAAGCAAAACATGAGAATAGGATATAATAGGTACTTCACCTCTGATGCATCATCACTCACAAACCAAACTTTATTGGGCAGCAACACGACGATCTTGCCAATAAGTTATTCATTTCTGAAAATCGTGCCAGCAAGCGCGCAACAGCAGCTTTATTGGCAGCGCGTAACACTGGTGGGCCTTGGCCCGACCACAGAACAATCTGACCCCTGGCAGCTTTGTCCAAAAGATAGGGTGCATCCGATATGTTCGCTACTGTTCGCTAGTAACGTGAGTAAAGCAATAATAATGAACCATCATGAACCATCCATATTTTGATGGTATTTATAATGGTTTATAGTTTATACCACCCATTCATGGTGATATTGGGGATGATTTACTATTGCTTTACTCACGATCCCTTGCGGGCGGGTGTCAGGGTCTCACGGTCTTCCATGGTCGCCCCGGTTGCAGCTGGATCAACACGTGGCGACCTTGTTGCCAAAGGATGGTGACAGTGAAGTGAGCAGGACCTTGCGCCGCACATATCTCTGAGCACAAAAAATACATCAAAAGGCAATACGGCAAGAAACCCACAATTTCTAAAAGGTACATTCATACTAATATATATATACATTTAAACCAGATTACAATTACATCCCGCGTCCTTTAAATGACCTTACTTACACATGTGTTTTTTTGTCTCACCCATCTCCCAGGATGTTCCTCTTGCTACACCGGTCAACTTTGAATCTGGGTTGGTCCTGGCCTGGTGTGGCAAGATTCAAAGTAAACCAACATAGCTATGCGAGTTTACTGGAGCGTATTTTTTCGTCCTTGAATAAAGGGTGAACAAAGATTACCCTCCAGTAATGTAACATAGCTAGGGAAAATGGATGAAACTGGCCTAGTTAATTCGATGATTTACCTATGCAAAATAGTGTTTTCCATAGCTATGTTAGTTTACCAAAGGATAATCAGGACAAAGCAGTACAGGGGCCATCGGTGGCTGGAGTGGCGGTAGTCAGAAACGTGCAGCAACCATGGGACTAATGTGAAATCAAACTGGAATTGAACCAAACCTGATTCAAATGAATTGCACCAAAGTGGTTTAAAGGTGTATGTACCAAAGTAGGACCGAGTTACTGAGTGACTGCATCTGCCAGCTTGATGCAACTGTGGACTTTCAACTTGTTGCCAGGAAGTGCAAATCTCCAACAGCTCTGCGCAGTCCAATTCAATTTTACACAGCCTTGTTTCTGGTCATTTTGGGAAACGACATGGGAAAACAACTAGCAAACACCCATCATTGCTGAAGCGGCAACATGCAACAATCAGGCACTTTTCAACAATTTCACCAGTTTATCACCAGAACTGATCAAAGAAACTACAGTCACCCGCAAGCAGAACATGTATCAACTGGTTGGTTAATAGGGATTCCCCTATTGGATTATTCTAATCCCCAGTATATTTCAGGTAGTTTGTCATCCCCAAAGGAATCATCAACCAGGGTTTTGAACACGGCTCACTTGACACCGAGCTTCATCTCCATGCGGCCTTGCCGCCAGTTCCACATCGTCAAATGGCAATGGTGTCGCACGCTGTGATATCATCCCAGGGACAGCGGCAGAGAAAACAAAGGCCCAACGGACGAGTGTTCCTGTCATTCAAGATCTACCCTCTGGTTATGACTAATATATATATATATATATAATGATATTGGTAATAACAATAGCGATAATCATATTACCATCTGGTTATGACTAACATAGCCATGGAAAGACTCACCATGCTATTAATTAATAGGTAAACCATCTATTTCTATGGACCATCTATACCATGGCTATGTTAAATAACCAGAGGGTAAATATTTGGATGATTTTGGATCATTGTCTGCCATAGAAAAGGCGACCTCCTATGTAATGTAATCCTTTTTGGACAAAGATGATGCTGGAAAATATCTCCATGGTTGCTGGGTAACAGACCTCCGGTTGCTGCGAAACGTCACCATTATTGTTACGGTTCATGCCTCCATTCTTGGTTCATATCTCAATGTGTGTTGCTTCATATCTCCAATTTTTCTACAAATCCGAATCCTCATTGTTGTTGATCAATTCAAAATAATTCAAACAAAAATTGCGCCATTTGCCACACAGATTCCAATGTGGTCTTGTCTCCATGGCACACTCTCTGCAAAGTATTCGATGATTGCCTGCAAATGTGGGGCAGGAAATGGGAGACCCATGACCTGCTCAATGGTTTCCAAGGACTAACGATCTTGAGATCGAAAGGCTTGGAATGGTGTAAAGGGTTGCAAATGAAGACCATTGACTCTCTTTGCTCCCAAAACTAGTGGATCTTTCAGGGCACGATCCCCGCGCAACATCTATCACATGATATGGGGCCAGGTATGTCCCTCTACTGGGGTCCCCGGGCCAAATATAGCGCCAAGTTGTGTGCACAGCACATGGGTTCCATCCTCCAATTCCTCCATCTTCAGACTCTGCCATATTCTGCCATGTCATGGGGATACCAGGATACATCCCTTAAGCACCCAGCGAGAAATCCAGATTGTGACAGTATACTCGAATTATATCCTGGTGCCAAACCTGACCCATGATCCCACGAAATTGATCAACCAGGGACATGAACCCATTTGATCGGTGTTAAAAAGCATCTGTTTCAACCCTACTGGTTGGTTCAGAACAGTATTCCCATCATGGCTGAAAGGACTCCCCGATATACAAAGGCTAATATGATAATCTCGAAAGACAACTACATCAACTAATATGACTCATATACATCGTTCATGTTTAGACATCCTATGATTCCTGGACGCATATCCCCTCAAAACAACAACAACAACAACAACAACAAACAACAACAACAACAACAAGATTAGTAACGTTGAGATTTTAATAGTGGTTTAGCTAGCAGCCAAGCTACAGGGATTGAAGGCATACGTGGCTTCGGCCATCAAACACTGCACACACGTGTCCTGACATGTGACAGCGATGTGCGATACTGGAAACAACGCACTGCAAAGCTGCAGTTGCTTAGACAGTTCTGGAGAGATTATCGTTATATATTTCAACAACAAAATACAACAAATATACAGTTTTTAGATTTTCTGGGGTACATGAAAACTGATTGAAATCACCAACAAGAAGAGATAGGAGAGCCAATAAATGCTACATTTTTGTGGCACCTAGGGGTAGTCTACCAGCATAGCCTAGCTTAACAAATAGAAGGATCATCTGGTGATACCCTCTGGACATTTAACACAGCCTAGCTAGTGAAAATGGCCATTTAGTGCTTTGGTTTACCCATGACAAATGATGATTTTCCTGTTCGCTATCTGTTAGTTTACAGTACCTGGTGATATTCAACACTTTCGGCTTCCACTCTCCAACTCTTGATATCCGATGCTTGCCGCATACGATGGTGACGGAAAGATGTTCCTCGCTATTTGACGGCAGTACCTTGGGGTATACCTTGGTTTCTGAGCCACCAAACAATTCCTTCTGGGTTCCTTATAGTTCATTATTGTCAAGCAGGTTAGCTGTTGGACGTATGGCAGGTATGTCTCTATGCTGAATGGGGTTTATAAACCAAGATAACTGGGGGGCACCACCTTGCAGCAATGGATGTTCATCGCATATTCAGTATGGATTGAGAATATTGACTGATCATCGATTGATGAGATGGATAATTGATGCTTATCCATCAATCCCCTTGTGATTGTATATTGTAATACACATCTATGCAATGTATATATATATAATTATATATATATATATATTTATATATATATGTACACACATTAGGGTTTGTCATAAAGTAGAACACAGGATACCACCAAAAAACACGGTGTAATCATCCATTTCCCTTCCAAACATGCTATTTGGGCATGGGAGTATACCCCGTTTTCAGACAAAAGCGAAATCTGGTCCGGATGATAAAATTCTCTGGAAATTCCACCAGCCTGAATTAAGACCCTTTCCCATGGAGATAATCCATTACCAAGCATCATTCCAGTGAGGCTGCGACGTGAGGTCGTGATCAGATTTAAGTAGACATATCCCATCATATCCCCATTGTTGGTTTGTTGGTGATATATTCCCACTTGTCCACTATATCCCTATTTTATCCTTACAATCCTTACTCTATCATCATTACATCATGATATATCATATCCTTATATCAGATGATAAGTGGATACAATCATTACAGATGATATCAGATGCTTCTATCCTTACTATATCCTCACAATCCCTATTGTTCACCAAACGTTCACGGCCCCCTCCTCGTGCTCCAGCCCTTCATTCGGCGGCACCGCCGAGCCAGCAAGGGCAGGCGCCGTTTTGCCAGCGGTCATGGTCACCTAAAGCTCCAGCGGAGACGTTTGAACCTTAAAAACACTGTTGTAGAGCTGGGGGTTTCCATAAAGGAGGATACCCCAATAGCTGGATGGTTGATAATTTGATAATGAAAAATCGTCCCAAAAAATGATGAGTTCCTGGTAGCCCTATTTTAGGAAACCTCCATCTACTGAAACTGACTGGTTGTTACAACTGAAACTCTTGGCCGAGGTCACTATGCCAATTCTGGAATAATGTGGAATATATATATATATACATATATATACATATATATATATACATATATATATATACACTAATATATACGAAAAAAAAAGGCAGAATCAGAATGCCTCTCAATCTTTAACATTACATGTTTCAGCATAAAAGCATCTAAATGATCTCAGTGTCCTGCTTTTCCCCATCAATCCTATCTCGTAATATCTAACAATAGATTATCCAAATCCAAACCCCAACAAGAAACATAATCAAAATACTAAACCAGGGTTTCTATAGATCTCCTCTATAGATATTCCTCTATAGAAACCCTGGTTTACTTTTTTGAATATATAGAGGAATTATCTATATTTGTTCTGGAGATCGAACTTGACTCGGACCTCGGACCTCGAACCTCGGACCTCGGACCTCGGACCTCGGACCTCGGACCTCGAACCTCGGACCTCGAACCTCGGACCTCGGACCTCGGACCTCGACCTTGGACCTCGGGTCGGGCTCGTTGCCAAGTGCGTTCTGATAAAAACCATACTAAACCAGGGTTTCTAGAGGAATATCTATACTAAACCAGGGGACATGGATTCTACGATTCTCATATTTCAGTTACACCTCCTGGTCGCCGCAACACACCATTAGTTCCGGAAACCAAGGTTCTTCTTTACGAAGCCCATCCAGAAAGTAAAGCCGAATTTCACCAGCCCGCGCCATCCTTTTTGGGAATTCTTCTATAGGCAACAACCACCTATATCATTCTGACAATCACTTTTATAAGGTATCATTACTACACGTATGACTGCTATAATTATTATCATTATTACAATAATTCTTACTCAACATGTATATTAAAATCAAGTCTATATGTGGGTGTATGTATATACACATATTATATATATATATATTACTAAATATATATATACTGAATATATATATATATATAATATTATATATATTATATTATATATATAATAAAATATAATGTATATATATAATATTTATAATATCATATGGCAAACATGTCCACAAGATCTTGCTATATCCTTTCAAATCAACCCATAGCCACATGAATGACACCGGATCTGACGTCCTCTTGTAGCAGGAATGGCAGCTGGAACGCCAGCACCAAACCTCCACCGTCCAACCCTCAACGCGGCTGGCGATGGTCCGCACGAGGTTCTGAAAATTGGCACCTGCCTGAGCATTGTTAGAAGATTTTTTCAGGGATTGTTCCACCATGTTCCAGCCATCTTTCCCAGCAAACATCATTGTAGTTGTTGCTTCAATCCCCCATGAAAAATCCTGCTTATCCCGAGAAATCGGCCCTATGGGTGCTGTGAAACTTCCGTGTTCCATAGCAGGACGAATTTCATAGTTGGAGGCAAGGCCTGACAATCAGCGAGGATGGTGGAAGAAGTTAAAATACGTCTAAGATGTACACAAATCAAGCATCTAGCGCTGTGAAAGCCAAAATTTGATTTATTCATTTATACTCGGTTCATCTCAGTGCATAATCTATTGACTCTTCAGTACTGTTCCAAGATGTTGAATGCTCAGTTTGAAAAAGAACGAATTGAACGGGAGGGAATGGCTGAAAATTATGGAGATCATTTGCTACAAAATCACCAGGCAATCTGTGGCCTAACATCAATTCAGCCACAGGACCCCAATACGAAAGCTGGTCATGGGCAGGTTTGCATCTGGATTTGCATGAAAAAGCTACCTGTGGATTTGTCATGCAAACTACAGACTTTTTAGGCAAGACCTACTATACCTACTGCTGTATACAGTAGATTTGATAATCATGTACTCCCATATGCTAAAATTATTGCTGGATGTTGGTTGGCAGTGTCTCGTGAAGTACTTAGTTCACTGGGCTATACATTACAATTTCAAACTGCTTGGATATGCATTCCAGTCCGTAGCCAGTTTTCACATTCCACGAGTAACCGGATGATGCTCATGGTTCTGAAGCACTTACGACTATATATATATAACCATAGCAATATACAATCATAATGATCATAAGATATCATAAGCAAATTATGATCATTCTAATCATAAAAGCTACCCTCCGGAAATTCATCATAAGAGCAATCCTCTAGTAATTCAACATAGCTAGTGATTGTTTTCCATGAGTTTTCATGCTTTTCCATGCTTTTCCATAGGTATGTGAATTACCAACAGATATATGTATCCCCAAACTAGAAGTATAACCCCAATAGACCCCCCCTGCTATGATCCCCCCTGCCATGATCTACCCAAAGTGATGATTCTTCAGTTCACTATGTGAAACTACCAAAGGTATATTCCAGGTCGTATCTTTAAAAAATCCCAATTCAATCCCATTACTGTACAATAATGCCCATTAAATCCCACTATTTCCCATTAAATCCCACTATTTCCCATTAAATCCCTATTCAATCGCCACTATGCCCCTGGTTAGCCATGGCCATGCAGGGCCATGCAGCTGTGTTGGGCGCTTGACCCTCCAGATTTCCATCGCCCGTCGCAAGGACCAGGACGTGACTGCCAGATCCGACAGGTTGCAGCACGTGCATCAAGGCTTCTCCTGGAAGCTTCGCCAGGGGAGATAAAGAACATGTGTTTATTTGGTCGTTTTCCTATGTATAATAAATATAATATGTATAAGTACATTGTGTATATATATACATATTGTACCATATATATATACTATATATATAATATAATCTCGCGAAAACATCACATTACAGTAGGCTTATTATTATAATGTAGATATTGCATTAATTCACATTAATTCACTATGTTTATATTATATTACATGACATGATAGATATTCTAGTTATAATACAAGTAGTGTTAGATAGTTCTATATAGTATATTATAGGTTATCATATGTACACATCCAAATATCTGTGCAACACGATTGACTAAGATGAAAAATGCAGGTGTCTCCTACAAGACGTCCATCCACAAACTCCTCCCGGTTGGTTCTGGGATCTCGATGTGCAGTGCAAACTTCATATCCTTCACCTGGTACAGAGTTTCAGCAAATCCCACAACAAAAGTGACTCGATCATTCCAAGTAACATCTCATCATAGAACATCATATAACAAGAGCAACAACGAATCAGGATAAATCATGGCAAATAAGGATACATCATGAACAATCAGCAAAAATCAGCACCAAGAAAAGTGCGTTGCCTTTCGCCACGTGACGTTTCCAAGCCGCCCAGAAGCGCTGACTGGAAGGCCGCGAACCCATGACCACCCGACGTGACAACTTCCTGACGCCCTGTACCATGGAGGTGAAGCCCCGAATGGAGATGCGTTGCCTTGGGCATGGACCCATCGAGGGCCAAAGGCTTGGATGAACGGCTCTATTTGGGTTTACCACATGACTATGATGATTTCTGATGATTTCTGATGATGATGATGATTATGATTTTGATTATGATGATGTGTTAACCATTGAACCATTCAGATGTAAAAAAACGCTAACAGATACCTCACGTATTTCCAAAATGAATCAAAATGATGGATTCGCTTCAAAACCCACAGCAAGTTATCAAGCATCTTTTTTCCCACTGCCCAGTGCTGGTTTCAATCACCGAACTCCACCGAGCTCAGCCCGGGACTGAAAGTCGCGGAAACCGTTGGGGAGCAGCTGACAACCGATGCAAATGTTGCCTCGCTGGATCAACATCTGGGTGGAAGAAATCCTGCACCACCTTGGATGGTGGAAATCCTATATATGTATATGTATATGTAAATATAAACATATATATATATATGTTATATATATATATATGTAAATATATGTTAATATATATATACATATATTTACATATATATATATATGTAAATATATGTATATATATATACATGTATGTATGTATATATATGTATATATATATATATATATATGTAAATATATGTAAATATAAATATATAAATATATATATATATATGTATATATATAATGTATATATATCATGGATAAATATAATGGGTTTATCCTTGGATATGTATAATGGATTATTATAACGGGATAAAGATGGATGTGCACAGTGGATTTCCCCCCCTTGCTTTGTGGCGTTCCCTGGTTCCCAGAATGATGGACTGACCTGACTGACACTCTCTGGGTCAAGGCCCGTTTGATTAGGTCCGCACCATGCATGTTAGGAATAAACAACACTAATTATATATATATATATATACTGTATATATATATTGGTATATATATATATCTTTTAAATAGTGGGGAACTTCAAAATTACATAATCAATCTGGACGTATTGATCTGATCTGGGGTTGACATTGTGGATGTTAAAAACTGTAGTTTTCAACTCAGTCGAACGCTTACCTAACTATGCTTCTGGCGGCGAACATCCGCTGGTTTCTTTTTTTTCGACATCCTTGGACGGTGACATCGAGGTGTCATATATAAACCAACTGCGGAACCTTAGTTCTCAAAAAATGGAAACCAAAAAAAACAATAAAAAACATGATCAGAGATGGCTAGATGGGATATGTTTCATCAGGACATCCCTTTTTTCGGTCGCCAAGTCACTGTTGTCCACAAAGACATGCACCGTTTGAGAGCGTTCTTGGAGGATTGATTGCTCAACTTCTGCAAAGGGCTGCTGAGTGCTGCTGAAAGAAATCAGGTGATTTTCCAAGGCGCTCCTCGCAAGTCGCGGAGATGGTGAAATATGTGAAATGGTCAGTAACTGGGGTACAACATGCTACAACATATCTTTAAAATCCTTTAAACATGTCCCATGCCAGTATGTTAAGAAGCATGGTTTATATGGTTTGTTCCTTCATGCAACCATGCGCGTTGGGTGGCCAAAAAAGGGGTTGGGGTTCATGCCACCAGTCGCCCCAGGAGTCTTTGCGGTTTGATTGATCCTGCTTGTTCCATTCAGAACGGCCGAAATTCAATTC
The DNA here is from genome assembly GCA_947184155.2 of Cladocopium goreaui. Taxonomy (NCBI): domain Eukaryota; class Dinophyceae; order Suessiales; family Symbiodiniaceae; genus Cladocopium; species Cladocopium goreaui. The sequence continues at coordinate 556,464 of CAMXCT020002447.1, read as the reverse complement.
TGTCTTTCATGACACTTTTTAGAAGGGCCACCCTTCTGAAAAAGAAGTGAAACTCTGAGAATCTCTCAGACCAAGTGTAGTGCAACACAACTAAACAATCACAAACAAATGACCCCAAATCATCCAAGTCCTTAGACCATGACTTAGAATTGAAACCCATGGTCACTTGGGGTTTTAGAACAGTTCCTTCACCTGCTCCAGTTCGGCCAGAGCCAGAACTGGCATCAGGGTCACTGCAAAATGCTGCCTCCCAGCTCTGTGAGTTGGTGTAGTATTGTGTAGTTATATGGGAATGGGTCAAAACCCTGGTACCTAGTGAACCCCAAAATAGCTGGTAAATGGATGTTCATCCCACTAAAAATGGTATCTATAGGTATTGACCCATACCCATATATAAACCACAATCCCATCCTTGAACTACCGAACTCCACAAACTGAGCTTTTTTCACTGTGGCACCAGACGTTAAAAATCTTCACCGCACCGCCCGAGCCTGGCATGTTCCAACACATCAGGTGGCCCACAGAGGCGCAGGGCACGCAGGGCACGGAGGTCGGAGGCAGGCTGTGGTTCCACCAGGATCTGCAGATGCGGTTGGCATTGGACAAAATTGGACATATGGGATTTAACCATGTAGATCATTGGGGAGAACATTGTCAAATCTCAAAACTCTATGGTTGAAAGTTCATTTGAAACTGCCAACCAGGTCTTGTAGCCAACATGAATGGAGATTCTCCTATGAAAGCAGGACATATCGTATTCAATAACTAGTCACCCATGTTATCAACAGATTTCAACATGATCTTTGCCACAGAGTGTATGGTATGTTCAAATTGACGCGTAACGGAACATGGGTAGTATAAGACACACAAGAAGGATCGAGAAGAGGGGATCCAACAAACTGGGAACCGATGGCCAGAGCATGCCTACTTTGGACACGACATTTGCGGAGCTGGGCTCAGCTCATGAGAATCCGACCCTAAGTCAGCAGAATACATGCTGCGCGTAATCAGATGGGCACAGGTCAGACATTCTATGACCCACACAGAGTTTGATCAACTTGGATAACTATTACGCTCCCATATGGTTTGCAAGAAATAGGGTAGTCGGGTAGTCCAACAATTATATGTTCTTTATTGTTTGTTTCCATCAATCGCCCCTATTGAACCTTGCCCTTCGCAAGTACCCCCCATTTTCAAAAACACCAAAATATACATTATGATCAATATCTAAACATATCTAAACAATATCGATTCATGGTTAATCCTTATTTTTCGAAATCATAGATGGTTAAATATGTTAAATCCCACCATCTTCAAATGTTGAAGCCTCCTTCCGGCGCGGATCCCGGGCCGACCTCCACACCCAGGCTCCGACGCAAAAACTGAAGGTGGACGCCTGTGGAATTATTTTGGTGGGAACATTGTGTAATGAAAGATCTTCCATTGCCATGTTTGAATGCCATGTTGGGTATAATTTTTGGACTTTATTCTGAAAAAAGACATTCATCCAGCTTGTGATCATGGAATGTGAATAGGTGCAACTGGTTTTCAGGTCATGTGTAATGTTTCAAACCATGCCCCCCCTCCCCCTTCGAAGGTTGGATTGCGCTGATTTGAGCGTCAGAACTCCAACCCTTCGAAGCAGGGCAGCACCTTCAGGGCCCATGAAGCGCGCCAGCAAAGTCTCAGGAACCAGGATCTGCTCCTCGGCATGGAGAAGTGGTTGGGCGTTCCAAAGATGGGGATAATTTGAAAACCTTACCCTCTGGTAAACTAACATAGCCATGGAAAATGGCCCATTTATAGACGGTTTACCTATTAAAGATTGTGATTTTCTATAGCTATGTTAAATTACCAGAGGGTAGTTGATATTTTTTTTGATTTCCTAAGTGATTCAAGCTCTGATGAAATCTAAAACAGCTTCACCGGTGATTTTTGGATCCCTGTTTCAATGATTTAATAGCACACCTTTGAAAGCCTGGCCGAATAAACACCGCGTGTTCGCATGTTCTCCATCTTTACCCCAGGTACACATGTCATGTCAGCATTTTCAGGATATTGGGCCATATCCACCAGAGTAAAATCATCTTCGGGACCCTATACAAATCTATATACAGTATATTATCATTATATAATTCTAAATACAGTAAATATACAGTAAATATAAATCTAAATACAGTATATTAGATATAATTCTATATATATATATATTTACACATGTAAATCATATCTTCATTGGATCTGGCTGTCGCTGCAAAGCCGCTGTCAACTCCACCCTCAACGAGGAGAGGCGCGCCAACTCCTGGGCGATTATGACCCAGTCATACCCAGTCGCTCCGAACAAATGGTGGCTTCACTGGACATTTCCTTAAAAAAAAACTGTAAAAAATGTGTCAAAACCTTGTACCCCTGTAGTTCACATCAAAATAGCTGGGATTTATGGATGTTCATTCCCCTAAAAATGGTATTAATAGGTATTGATCCATACCCAAATGGAAGTTTGAATGGGATGATTATCAGAAAATCAATGATCATCAATGAACATTGAACATCATCGAATCAACATTGAAATGGGAAAATCATGAAAATCAAACCGCTCTTGGAACATCCAGGTAGGGTGGATTCTAACTTCAATGGCTCCAGGCCGGACTTTTTGTGGCGAGGCCCAACTACAATTCTCATCAAACTTGTGGACTGTTCGTCATCTCTCCTCAGAAAACACAAAAAAAAGCTGGGGAGATTCAGAGTCTACTCCCCATGTTTTCTCATTGCAGCCCTCCAAGTCTGTTGTCGGGTTCAATTCATATCCCCACCCTTCCAATCAAAGGTTCAAAGGTTAATAAAGTGAATTTTCCCATGAAAAATGGTGATTTTCCATAGTTTTTTGTGTGTTTACCAGAGGTTAATAAAGCCTAGGATCTACCTGAATCTCCTCCTGCAGTGTGTTCAGATCCAACCTTTGCCAGGACCGAGAGAAAAGCTCCAGCTGCTGCTCCGAAATTCGACCGAAACTGGCGGTGAAAATTGGGCGGAACTGACCCAAACTTAAAGGATGGACATGCCAGTCATGGCCAAGCATGGTAGGAAATCACTGTCATCATTATCATCTCTTTTTGTGCCATTGGTTGTTTTTTAAGTGTTGCTTCTCCTAGTCGTAAATGAATGATATGACTGAGCATTCTGGATTGAATTCTATTTGATGCAGGTTAGCAAGTCTCAAATGAATCAAGTTCATATCTCCTGAAAACCGTCACATGATACTGCAAGCTTTGTCTCATTCATCCTTGATGCTGTTCTGGCAGTTTCAACTCTCTGGAAAAAAAACTTATCTACCTTAAAGCCACTGAGGATCATCATACCATTGTAATCAATCGTCGTTTCCAAATTCTTATTTGTTTTAGTCACTTCCTATTCTGCGAGTATCAATAAAGATCCTTATTTATTTTCCAGTGTCAGATACCCTTAAACATGTTGTTTTTTCATAACCTGTTTTTTAAAAAATAGTTATTCACAGTTTTATATCTTTAGCAAGCTACACTATATATATATATATAAAGTATGTTCCTATCCAGTTGGTCTCTCCATTCAGTTGATAAGAACTTCCATGTCACCCTTGTGTTCCGCTCCAAGCAACAGCTGATACCTTCGCAGGAAGAAGGACAGGTGGTACAGCATCCCATCCTTGAGCTGCTTGCCTCAGGCCACCACACTTCCCAATTTTGAGAAAAAAAACATGTTTTTTACCAATCAAAAAGTAGAGCTGTCTCCATTCGGACATGATCCATCCATCCCAAAGTAGGGCTTTCAGTTTCCGGCCGGTGAATTCCGGGCCCATGGCCATCATGGTAACCGTTGTCTTTCAGCAGCCAGGCAACTTCATCAACCCCTTGGATTTCGGTATTTCTTGTTATGAAACCATCCACATTCCCGGTATCCAATGCTGAGCCAAGACATTCCAAGATTCCAAGACAGCATGAATCTAACGAATGGTTTCAGGGCTATAGTTCTCACCCAACTCATCATATCTATTATATAGGGTTTCTCTGAACTTGCGTATAGTATAATAATGTATGATATTGTATGATATATACCCAAATTGCCGCCTTTTTTTTGGGAAAAGTGAGGGGTAATCCTTCAGAGTTGGATCATGTATGATCATGTCACATGTCTTTCAAACTTCGAATTCCAGTGGTCATTTTTTTTTCCATCTTGCAACCCTGCTGCAGTAGTCCGGGTCCAGATCCATGCGTGCCACGACCTCCTCATGATCTCGGCTCACGGATCGATGTCTCGAGCTCTCGCGCTGGCTGGTGGCTGGCATCAAATCTCTTCGGCGGCCGGTGGGGTGCTCAAAACGACAAATACCTCAGGTGGCTTAGAATTCTCCAAAGATCACCAAAAGTATCCAAAAGTACGGGAACCACATATCCTTTGAAGCTTGAAGGTTGCAAGAAAGCTTTGCAATAGCAAAATGCCATGGCTTTCCTGCATTTTGTTTCCTTGATCCATCTCCAGAATGTCCCTGAAACATCCTGAAATAAATGGAGGCCGGGGCCATTGGACATGGATAAGGAACATGTTTGCAATGTTTAGCAGCAAATCAGGGAACCCAGAAACATACACACACGCGTTTATAGTTTTTTTTCGCCGGGGGCCCAAGATGGCCCAAGCACTTCTTTGGCACTCCAAATCACGGTGCGGCACAGAGGTGTAGTACGCAAACATGGGGAAAGGTTACCGAAGTGTGTTAAGGGTGCAATGTGTTGGACGTACCTGCATGAATTGATATTGCAAGAATCTTCATTGAACCCACTAGTACAGCATAACCCCAGATACTCATCAACCAAGGCCAAAAAAACTGAAGCGGTCTCCGGATGAACAAAGTGGAGAGGTGCTGCGTGTGCATTCGAAGCCATCAAAGCAGCGCCCTTTTCCTCGAGCCTTTCCTCGATCCACCGATGCTGCACGCCACCCATCGATCGCCCGTCCATCAGGATGCTGAAACCAACAATCCACACGTGTGCCTCGGATGGCACACTGGTGGCACGATGTGACATCCTGGGAGTCTTGAAACTCGCTGGAACAGCTACTGATTCAACAGATTTACTAGTACATGCAAGATCAAAACTGACGAACTTGACAAGCACTTCTTTGAAACTTGCAAAACCACAATGAAAAACCACAATTGTCACACGGGAAACACACCTGGGATATCCGCATAAATAGCTATGGATGTTCATCTCCCCCAATCCACATGCAGATGGTCTGTTGGTTTGTAGCCCCCAGAGCTGATATGTTGATATGTTGATATGGCTTTGTCGGAAATAGGACATTTAATTAGTCCAAAAACCACTGGTGAATCATATTTGGATATACAGTATTTCGATGTATTTCGTGGGGTATACCGGATCTTTCAAACTCCCATCTTATCTGGTTGGTGGTTTTAACAATCTTGAAAAATATGAAAGTCAATGGTTGGTGGTTTTATCCCATATATTCTGGAACATAAAAACATGTTTGAAACCACCAACCAGTTGAGTTAACATTTGCTGTTCGTCATGCCACCCACTGGATCCAACGATGCCGGCGTCTTCTTTTCTGAGTTGGTTTAGTTCAGATCCAGGATCTATGGTGATTACATACATCTAGATATCTATCTAGTATATTTATAGTATAATATAGTATGTAATAAGGTGTATATATATATATATTATGTAATATAGTGTGTATATATATAATATACATATACTGTGTATATATATAATTATATATATATATAATACATATATAATATAATACATGACTGGATAACTATGGTTTACGGATGTTTACAGTAGATATTTCCACAGTTAATGCATGTTAATGGGCTTTTTCAGCCAAGGTGCAGTGGAAACCATAGTGACATTGGCCCCTCCCTCTCCAGCCATCCAGCGACGCTGCGCGAGATCGACTGGCACCATACCTGGGGGAAAGATGGGAAAGGAAAAAACAACGACTTGCTCCCCTCAGTCTGTTTGGGACAAACGGGTCATTTCACCAACAAATGAAGAAAACACATGCTCTATAAAACATGCTAAGACATGCTAATAAGATTCTAATAAGACATATATAATAGACCGAACAGTGAAACACTGTTGCCCCAAGAACAACAAACTGCACAACTTTCAACAGTTGTCAACAGCCAACATTGTCAACATTGTCAACATGACCATTCTAACAGCCCAGATACCCGTCTTGATATCCACCTTTTCCTTTGCCCTTCCAGGTAGATCGTCCCCGTCTTGGCGTCACAGCGCTCACAGCAGACTCTGGCGGCTCACGGACAGAGGCCTCGTTGGGCTCGTCGTTCCAAGGACCTGCAGCCCTTGGGCCCTTGGGAGTGGCAATGTAGTTAAGATATGTTAAGATTCAGCTCCTAATATATACACTATCTCCCATGCAAAATCAGGACAAGTAGAATGTTTTTGTTGGACAATTCTAGAAAATGGGCGGAATCATCACACACTATTCCCAAGCATCAAATGTTCTTTTTGGTCATAGCACATGTCCTTTTCTTCGCAGCGAGCCGATTCATGAGATCACCATAGATCACCACAATCCGGCACAGCATCTCCTGCCTGCCGTCTCTGGCACCGCGGCAGCTGCATCAACTGTAGAGGGCTCGTGGTTCAAGGAGGCATCGTTAAGCTGGCCTGGAACAACTGTTGTAGCCAGTTGAGACTTGATTATTTCACATTTCAATGGGAATATGTGTGTGTGTATGCACTATGTTTATGTTTCAGCAATAATACTTGGTTGTTCACCACACTTAGGAAGTCGGTTATGACCCCAGTCATACGTGAACAAACCCTACTTACCCTTTTTTGTAACTCAGGCATACTTAGGCTATAACTATGACCCACTTACTAGCTATGGTGAACTGAACAGCCAGTATATAATGTAATATAGCCAGTCCATCCCTGAAGCTGATGTAATTCACTGTACGACTTGCCAAGAACAATAGCTCGAGTCTGCTAGAATGGTTGTGGACTATATACTTGTGATTAGGTTTACAGTACATATCTATGATTTCCGCTTTAAATAGCTACGTGACAGCAACTGCATCATTTCTTGATGTCTTCGTCTGGACTCTATACATGTTGAAGCTCGTTAAAGCTGCACATTCTCACAGAAGTCTGACAGTCTAGTGACCTGGTGGTGCTAACAAGCTCTCTTTCACCATTTTGTGTGTGGCAACATATGGTAACTATCAAGCTATCAACTGCTATCTATTATCCCTCCGGAAATCAAGCGTGGAAAATCCAATATTTATAGATTTATACATGATTTCATAGATGTTGTTCCCATTAACACCTCCATGTTTAGGGCATTCCCACTCGCCACGTTTGACTGGGTCGGGTCTCTGGCCATCCGTAAGGCCCATAATTTCTCTGGGTAAATACAAAGAATTCACTCACCTGAAATAACCGCACCCATACCCTCTGGTTTTTTAACATAGCCATGGAAAATGGTCCATTTATAGATGGTTTACCTATTAAAAATATTTAAAAATGGTGATTTTCCATGGCTATGTTAGTCACAACCACATGGTAAGATGAAATAAAACTATTTCAAGGGATAATTCCAGTCTGGTATCATTTCCCTAACCATGGCACCATGACACCATGGATCTAGTGAGGTCTCAGTGAGGTTGCTATATCCAGATTTGTCTTAAGTAACATACCCTCTGGATCCCTCTGGCAATTAAACCTATAGCAATGGGACATTATTGAGCAGTATGAACCACTTATCTACAAAGCAAATGTCAAATGGCCAATTAAACCAGTATTAAACATACTATTTCTGACAATGTCAAATGGAAAAAGTATGAACCACATATCTACAAATGAACATCACACTGCTGGTTTCAATCCCCAAAATTATGAGTGAATTGAGACTATTCTCTCAACATAGGGTTGAACATGAAACATATGTGCAACAACCAAACAGAAACAACCAAATATCCAACGATAAAAATCATGGTGATTTTCCACTGCTGCACCTTCAGTCTCTGGCCCATTTGGAGCGCCAGCTGCTTCAGTTTCGAAATCTTCAGCCGTGCTGGAAACATCAGCTGAAGGTGAAACCTTGGATGGATATCCTACCCATCCTACCCTCCTAAGACCGCTGAGTTGCTCGTCTTTGGGGCGGTTGGAGAAAAACATCACTCTGGACTTGGGGATGGTGTAAAGTGCACGTTAAATTTTGAACTGCTTGATAGAGAGCAAGTGTCTCTAACTTTTGGCTTGCTGTCCATCTCTAGAAGTATCGGCTGGGAATGCTTGGTAGGATTCTACGCACGCTCTTCAAGATTGAACGAAGTGTCAAAGACTCTTGTATAGATCTGGAAAAGGGTTGATCTACCATTCATGAGCCCATCTGGTATTGGTACTGTACTGCAAAAGTGTAATGTCCAACCTATCCAACTGATGAATATCTTTCTGTCTTTGCCTCTCTTTATGCTTGCTGGGCTGCAACATGGCTTTCCAGTGATAAACAAGGTCGTGCCCCCGGACAGTTGACTGCCATCACCCCACGTGTGACAAGTAAATCATCCATTTTTGCTGCTTGAACTGTTTGTTCCATCTCCATCTGCTGTCCCCTGGGCCCAGGAACCTCTTGTCTTTCGAGAACCTCCGGTCCAGCTTTTTCCAGCTCCAGAGGCTGTTTTGAACAACAGCGAAAGAAGGACAGAAATCGAAAGCCTGGGGCAGATGGAGAAAAGATCGGGAAGCCTCATGGGCGTTTCTAGGGCCGCGGGGAAGGTTTTTGCCTAAAAATGGAGAGCAAACAATCTCAGATTTGATTTAGACAACAACAAAAAGAAATAGAATGGCCTACGGCTTAATTTGAGTGATCAATTGGGGTTGAAGTGGTGGGATTTTTCGCTTGAGGCCATGAAGGTGTTTAGGTGGACATGTCTCGAATGAAGGTCGGATCCTCCATTCATCCAAGTCTCGGTGGCGAAGAACGAAAACGTGGGCAATCCGCTGTCTGGAAAGTCATCCCAAACTTCAAGCCGGGGGGATTCTAATGGATACTCTCTCTCTCTCTCTCTTTGGTAGATGATGATGTTGGGATATTTTGGTATATTCAATCATTCACCATGGGACCACTATCAAAGTGAATCGACAACAACATCAACACTGGTGCTTTCTACGCATCCCAAACACATCCAAACCATTCTAATCCCAACAATCGCCCCCGGATTCTCAGGGCCAAGGCGCCACTTCTTCTTTCGCCCGCCATTTTTGTTGGCCAATCCCAGGGAGTTCAGGGTAGTGGAAACCATGGCCGTGGAATGCCATGGCTGTGTGTCAGTTTAAATATGTTTGAAACACAGCCAACTTTCTTGATGAGCTTTTCTTTGCCAACTATAGATGATAAGTATGTAAGACACGCAGATACGAAACAAGATCTTTCCCTAAACAGACAATGCTTCGCTCCGACGCCTGTATGGATCATGTTTGAAGCATCCAAACGGAGGGTTCCCAAAACCAACAAGTTGATCTTGGCGTTGCCGTGTTTTTGATGCTATCCTCATGTATCCTCCTACTTGATCAAATATATCAAACAGAATAACATCTCTCCCATGGTTCCGGTAGGCCGCTAGCAATTCAGCCTTACCACCAGTTTGATGTCAGAATTGGGTGTCACCCTTCTTTTCCTGGATAACTTGGGCCCTTAATTATATCATGTTCCATCCCAAAAAGTGACAATCTGCTGGAGAAATGCTGAGGCAAACCTACCAGCCTACCAGGTGGTTATTAATCCAGTGCTGGGGCTAAAACTGGATGGACCTTCACATGCCTTGACCTGCCCGAAAAAATGACTGGCACCCAAAGGTGGCCACTGTGGCTGGCGTAGCCCTTTTGCCCTTTACCTTGACCCTCAGAGCCACAGAATACCCATTAAAAAATCGGAAAAAATGCTGAAGTCATCCAAGATACCCGTTTTCAAAGAATATTTTGAACTGACCTGTTATTATTTTCTTCCCCCGGCCCTGCTCGTCAAAACACTCCCCAGGCTGCAGCGATTTTCTTCTTTGAGTTTTGCATTGGCCTCAGTGGACAGCAAATTTAAACGGGAGAATGAAGATATAGACCACTCAATTATGGGCTACTACCCAATCTTTAGATCAACCCATTCAAGGGTACATCCGCCTTTTTGGCTGTCCGTTCGCTAGGAGTATAATATAGATATTTGATGATATTGGTATCATTGGAATGCGTTGATTGTTTCAAGCCACCGTAGCAAGATTCGATTTGGCAATCCGGGACCTTTCCATTGTCTGTTTGAGATGATGCACCATGATTATATCCAAGACACGTCTCATCATCGCTATCAAGACCTGACAGTTGTTCTTCTGACACGATGAGCTACACTGATAATTAACTCCCAGAAAAACGGAAACAATAACAGAACCCTTTTGTGACTGCGACTCAATTTGGCATACTCCCATCGTCCCATTTGGCTATACCCAGAGCTCTTTTCCCGTCGCAGCCATAGTCACTTGGTGATGTTGTTTTTTCTCCATTATCTTGTAAGGCTCAGATCACAATATATAAAAAGGTAAACATACGTAAACCCAGACGGGAACTACTTGGGATATTATACAAAACAAAACATATCAACAAAATAGATATCAACAATATATCAAACTACACGTATGTTTTACAGAGTCAGAGTAGAAAACCAAGTCCATCAGTATCATCAGTCGTCCCCAATTTGGTCTCAAAAAACACCTGGTCAGCTTCCCTCGTTCTTAGTCATCGCCTGACAACTTCCCCCGGCCTAATTTCAGACACAACTCCTGGTATTTGGGATTCGGCCTCGGTGGACCCACACGGCATGCTGCAGAAAAATGCTATGATTTCACATGATTATTAACTGACCGGGATGATGTTGGTGAACAAATTGGTGAACAAATACAAGCACATGTTCGGGAAAAAACACATGATTTGGGCATGATCTGGAAAATGATTAGATGATTAGACATTGCCAAACTGACATGTGTACTGCAACAGGTTTTTTTTGAAGGTTCGCTTTTGGAATCACAGGTGAGTTCAACAAAATGAGGTCGTTGGAGGCACCACCCTGGTCGATATGAGTGCTGGGCCCATGCAGTGGGGGTTCAAGGAACGCATCGTATGCACTTCAGGTAGGTGGTCAGTTGATGCATAAACACACCACGAAAGCATTGACTCCGAAATCATGACATAGGTGTCAGCTTGCAGACCCAAAGGAGGTATATTAGAAATGGGTTTGTCTTGAAATAGGCTACCCCATTATACCCCATTCATTCCATCCATTGGTTAATCATCATTATTGCATATTATTGCCATATTTCATGGGCATTCTATGGGTCCCATACATCCCGTCAGACACATCCTTCAATTCATCGCCGGTTCTTTTCCGCCGCTGCGTTGAGCGTTTTGGAGATCGGGGATCAGCATCCCTTTGGGATGCCATCGGTGAACTGATCTTGCTGCCGGCAATGAAGCGACGTGGGCACGACAAGATTCCGCCCCGCTTAAGCGACGCCGGAAAGAGATTCACATCTTATTTGATGTGTACCGAATGATATCTACAGTCTAAGCACCCGAGCTAACTAGGTTCACGGCTCATATGTTGCGTCAAAGTGACATTCTGATGATGTCGATGTTGCAGCCAAATCAATGCAATTCCATGGGGTTTTATTCATCTGTGGTCGATGTCTTCAATATATATTGCCTTTTTTCCCTTCTCTGCAAAACTTCACACACTGCGTGCCCGCCAGCGTCCAACTTCGAAGAAGTTACAACGTAGAAGCAGTGTTCAAGAGGACGTTACACCGTAGAAGCAAGTTCAAGAGGACGGTACACAGCATGACGTAGGTGTAGCAACTGAAGAGAGACACGAGTCTGTGGGGATGGAAGAGAAGCACGTTGTTAGCCCCACCCCACCCCATCAGAAACCAAAAAATGTGAAAAGCACATATTTTACCACGGCAGATTGTGAGCCGTGGTCCACGTAGCAGCATAGATATTTATTGAGCGGAATACCTCCTTTACAGCAAAACATGGCTTGTCCAGGGATCGATTGGCAAGGTCGGAACAGCATTGGATGATGAAAACACTCCGCCATAAAAAAGCCCGTTGATGGCCACTTGATACCAATACGTTACAACCTTTAGCATTGCCTGTATGACAGTTCCCGAATTGACCGCATCCTCAGGAAATTCGATGAAATTCGGCTAAGCAATTCACTAAACAAAGTGTGGCATCCAATTTCTACCTCAGCCTTCAAACTACTCTTAAGAGACATTTATGTACTTGACATTGGTAGTACTAAACCATCCATTTTTGGGGGCCATGGGCTGACCATCTATTTTTAGTACTCAGCATTCCTGGGGGTTGATAACTTTGACCCAAAGCCATTTAAGCTACAAAGCAAATCAACAACACGAAATAATCAGCAACAAGTCCATGCCAGCATGCAGAATCAAGCGAGCTACCTCCGTTTTGAAGGTGTTGACCTTTACGGCTTTACGGTAAATTCGGTGTATTTGAGACGTTTCTTCCGCAATTTTAGTTCCAAAAAATATCAAAAAATCAGTCAGGTGAGTCAAAACAAAGACAGTCACACAGCACATGCGGCGTTTGAAGAAACATCCTTCACACAATTTCCCTGGCCACAACTGATTGTTGTTTTGGAGTCAGCGAATTTCCTGTACATTTAATTAAGCGTCTCCCACATCCGAGGAAGCTGGGGGAGAACGAAATCGTACAAAAGTCCAGATTAATGCAGCAGCGCTGATTCAGCAAATTCACCATTTAACCAAGGTTTCTAGCAAAGCAATGAGAGTGGGATGGGCTTCTATGGGGTCGATCATTTCCAAAAGGACCAAATCATTCTATCTGATTGGAATCTTCGCACTGCGACTGCACCAAGTGGCACCAAGGCATTTCATTGCTGGGGGAATTGAATTCAACAAAAAACTTGTGGAAGACTGTAGACTCGGTAGCCATCAGGATCCCACATCATATTCTTTTCAGATCTCTCCATTCTGGACTTTCACATGCACCACAAAGCTGCTTGGCATCCTGCAAATCCTGCAAAGCTCTGCGCCGGGGGGGGACAAAGTCTTGAAAAGAAAAGATGTGTTCAATGTTTAGTGCTCTTCAATTCTTCAATATCTGTTACCCTCTGGTAAACACAAAAAAACAATAGAAACCCGTGCTATTTCCCCGGGACTGCTCTACAAATGGTGAATTATTCAATGACTACGTATTATATACTGTGTTAGATTACTGGAGGCTATCTATTTAATCTGTGTCCATTCTAGATGGCTAAAACCAGCAGCTTCAGGCCACTTCAAGTCCACAGCCGGCAATGCATGAGATAAAACGACAAAAATTATCCACCAATTTCCTGGAATGATTTGGACTATGTATCGATTTTGGAGTCCAAAACTATTTTCATCTAGTCTTGTTGCTCGAAAATGAGCCAAAACATTTTTTTACAAGTCCAATTATACTGTGCTTCGCTTAGTGACTTAGTGCCCTCGATGTTGCTTCTCTCCTTTGAGAAAATCGGACAACAAAAACAACAGCAATCGACTCGTCATGGCCGAACCGCCCACCTCACATGTTCGAAGTGCCGCGCCGCGATGACCGCAGGCGACCTGAAGTGGCGGCCGCAGGTGACAGTGGTTCCATGCTTTCAATGTGCAACGAAAACATGGTCCAACATAGCAACGCACAGCAACCCCACAATATAATGAAATGTATGTGTAGCACCCCCCCCCGATTATATACGTGTCTATATGATGTACACTATATTTGCCACAGTTATTGGAGTAGGATTTATGTAACTGTTCAGAACAGTTCCAGCTATATTTGGATCGGGGCTTTGTATGGAGACGTGGCAGCAGAGCCACAGATCAAACAAACTGGGCCAACTGGTTGGCGGTCAGCCGTGGGCTCAACAAGAGCTCAAGTTTTCACGGCAGCATTCTGGTCCCCTTCAAGGTACTATTTTTTTTTGCGGCAGATCTTATTAGATGCATATGAGCATTCCACTTATTATTTTATCCCTTCCCGCACTAAATACCACCCCTGATGTGCCCCCGAAATGAAAACATCCGATACTGAACCAGGGTTTCCAAGGGATATTAACCGTTAGTATCTGAAAGTCCTTAACCTGGAGTAATGAATCCCCGCCTACAGGCCTAACCAGAATTACTGGTCATCCCAATGATAAGCGTGCTAGGATCATACACACTACCAAGCTATGCAAATTGAACGTTGTGTTTTTGTCCCCATGATCCTCATTGTTGCAGGTTGATCTCCTCATTTTGAGTCTTAAACATGAACCAGTTCCTCATGTTTTTTCTTCTTAAGCTGCATTAATCACAAACATGTTGCCCGTAAAACCACCATTTTTTGATGGCTCTGTACCCCATGTCCATCTGGTTGGTGGTTGGACCACACCTCCCAAAATGCCTTTTCTTTGCCAACTGGGAATCCCAATTTGGGTGACGGTATACTTATACAAAGAATACAGTAGTGGTGTTATACCCATGATACTATATATGTGTTTATACATGTATATACATGTATATATATATATATATGTAAGTATATGTATGTATGTATGTATGTATGAATGTATGAATGTATGAATGTATGAATGTATGAATGTATGAATGTATGAATGTATGACTGTATGAATGTATGCATGTATGTATGCATGTATGTATGCATGTATGTATGTATGCATGTATGCATGGATGTATGTATGTATGTATGTATGTATGTATGTATGTATGTATGTATGTATGTATGTATGTATGTATGTATGTATGTATGTATGTAATATGTATGTATATATGTATATATGTATATGTATATGTATGTATATATATATATGCATATATATATATTGATATTATATGTATATATATAATATATATATATATATTATTATATATATATATATTATATAAATGATATACTATATACATGTAAGTGTATGTCATTGAAGCAATGTCCACCGAATATAAGATATGTAAATAAACCTATATAACCACACAATATATACTTATAATGCATATAGTAGTCTCTACTGCACAACATATTTCATTGTGGCAAATGCATCATGATACCCTCTGGAACTTTAAGATAGCTATGGACAATATCTCGTTTACATATGATTTACCGGAAAAAAAAAAAAAAACATGGTCACTGTCCGTAGCTAAATTGCCAGATGTTACCCCCTGGTTATTTAACATAGCCATGGAAAATCACCATGCTATTAATAGGTAAACCATCTATTTCTATGGGCCATCTATACCATGGCTATGTTAGTCATAACCAGAGGGTAGGGATTTCTGTACCCGTTTTTTCAGGTATCCCATCTGAGATGGTGGGATGACCACATCTCAGACACCATGTTTGACCATGCCACATGTGGGTCGCTAAATTGCCAGAGGCTTTCCGAGAACATCCCAGTTGTCACCCAAGCCACTCTGTCGCAGCTCCCGCAGCTCGTCAGCGCCGGAATCTGAGCGTCCTGGTCCAAAGAAAATGGGGGAGACCCATGGTTTGACATATATATATATATATATTTATATACTGTATATATGTATATATACATAACATATTACATGTATATGCATTCCATATTGGATCTAAGTACCTTCTATGGAAGTATGACAGGGGTATGATTTGGAGTGTTGAGTCCCTTCTCAGGAAGTACGCATCTGGATCCATATATCTAATTGTTTACAGATTCATTGCCTGCTTGGATGGTTAACTTGTCCAGTTTGTTGCCGGTAAACCCGAAATGGATCCCGACTGATCATTTCTGCATTATTTGATGGCCGCTTCGGGATGTGCGCCGTTTCTGGACAACCAATACCTGGAGACCCGGGGTCCGTTTACGGATATGTGGTGTAGGTTTCCGGGCTCCGATCTGATGAATCATATGATAGGCTTTCTGCATCGTAGTTGAGAAGCAAATCTGAAGGCGCATGCATGACTGCAGAGATGCAATCAAGAGCATAATTGTGAAGTAAACCCCGAACTTCTGACAAGTGGTGGGTGGTATCAGCCAGGCTATCAAACGTGGTAAGAGCATGGGTGGCAAACGGGGATGCAACAAGATAATTGGGATGGCCACAGAAGAGCTGAAAAAGTCTCTGGTGGCGTAAGCGACAGTCAAATCAACGACGAGGTACCGATGATTGCGCAATCCAAATCAACAATTTTTGTCTGACAATATGGCGAATATGGTACCCCACAAATCCGATGGTTAATATCATTGGATTGATTTAAGGGAAAATCTACAGGAAACCATGGTTTTTACCATCAAATATAGGGCTTTCCTGTAATTTTTCCCATCATCCAATTCTATGATAATATGGTTAATATGGTACCCCTTAAATCCACTGGTATTCCAGTGGTGAATTTCTTCCTTTTCCCAAGGCACCTTGATGCCGGTTTCTCTCCTGACGGGCAAAATGCCGTCCCAGGGGTGTCGGTCTCATCCGGTGGGAGTTTAAGCCAGTAATGAAGCGGCAGAAATGGAGATAAAGTGAATATATATATAATAATAAAATATAATATAATATACCATAACATAATATATAATTATATTATATTATATTATATTATATTTTATTATATTGAATTAAATTATATTATATTATATGATATGATATTATATTATATTATATTATATTGAATTATGTTATATATTATATTAAATTATATGATATTATATTATATTAGATGATATTATATTCAATTATTTGATATTATATTATATGATATTAAATGAAATTATATTATATTGAATTATAATATATTATATTGAATTAAAAAATATCATATTATATCATATTATATTAAATTAAATTATATCATATTATATTATTTCATATTATATCACATCATATTATATTATATTATCTTATATATTGTTATTTTATATTATAGAATATTAAATTGTATTATATTATATTATATATGTGTATGATATATGTATATTATATATAATATAAAAATAATATGTACATTCTAGATATGTAAAATATGTAAAATATATGTATGATATATGTAAAATATTTTTAATAGGCGTATAATATATGTACATTATATTATTTCAAATAATAATATTTTATATTATATTAAAACATATTATATTATATAATTATATGATAATATATCATATTATATTATATTAAATTATATTATACTATATTATGTTATATCATATCATATCATATTGTATATATTTTATTATTATATTATATTATACTATAAATATATGGGGAAGGACATCTATGAATACAAATACCTGCGTGCTAATCAGATAGAATTTTATCGCACAATTGATATGGCAATGTAACAGTCAGAAAAGAAGTATACGAAGAGGTTTCAATGCAATTTGGGAGTATTGACAGAACCAACAACCTTCCAAAATCGTAAGATGATGGATTTTCTGGTTTCTCAAACAAGGGGACGGATGAAACATGGAACCTTCTACGGAAGATATCCAGAGATCTGACTGGAGCATGGAATCTACACCCAAAAAGGTAAACACACCAATGGGCACCCCCGAACGCAATACCTCAATCCATTGGGCATGATTTGGATTGGATGCAATGTTCTGAGACATTGCTGTTCAGGTAACATGTGCCTGTATATTACAAATATAATGACTACTCCAAGCAAAGTGTTATCGTTTAGCTACCAGTTCCATCAAATTCCAATCCAGTTCTGAAACGTAGGGGCGCTTATTGACAGGCCGAGCCCAAAATAAATAGTTGGAAACGCCGGAAGTCACGGAAATGATGTAGTGAACATCATTCATATGTATAAATTTTAATAATTCTCATCAGATCCAAGAATTCACTTGAATAGTACGATTAATTTGATCATAAATATCTAATATCTAAAAGTATCTACTTCATAATTCATTACTTGAATTATCTCATAAATTACGTTACTCCACTCGTTACTCTCCAATTCCGACGTCTCCGGATCTCCTGAGTGCCATCCCTGCAGCTGGTGATATCATGGAGAAACACGGGGAATTATCATACACAAGATACAAAAAAATATCCCATTGGAGGATATACCATTGGAATATGTTCCAAACTACCAATCATTATTCAGAATTATTCATCATAAATTGATATTGAGCAAGAACATCTGGACATTTTTGAAACATATTGGGCCCAAAGGGAAAGGTTTGGAACAATCAACATCAAAGATATGAACCAAGTTGGGTTCTGGGCCAAGCTAACCACCATAGAGGAAACGTTTACTAGTAGCAAATCACTTGCCACGTCTGCAACGGATTTTTGTTCACATGGGGAGTGGCTAACTTGACTATCTAAAAGGCCATCAAACACAATGAAATTGCTTTAAAAGAAATACACATGGTTCACTCAAAATAAACACTTCCTTTGAGGCCCGATGTTGGAGTCATGCACTGCTTGCCATGGGTCAAAATTTCATATCTGGCTTTAGGGGGAAGTGAGAGCCGTTTTTGGGAGTAGATCATTTTGTTTTGGGGTATTCTATTTTGACACATTGCTGCCCATGTCCGAGGACGAAACATAGTTTCAAACAACTGAAACCACCGAGTAAATACAGTAATATATGTACCATGTGGTACCCATGTATCCCATATGTGTTTGATTAAATCCACCAAGTGTTTGTTTGTTTGAAAATACCATAAATCCCCAAATTCAGTGGCTTAGCATCATTGAAAAAGAGGCAATTTGGGGGGTAGCATTTTCAGACACACCATGTCGCTTCAATCCCCATACTTGTTGGTTTAATAATGTAAAATGGTTCAACGGATGGGCATACAAACCAAACGACGACGCTGTAGATCTGGATGCACTACAGGGGACCTTCGAGACCGCCGTGGCTCCTGGCGGGGGCAAACGCCACAAGGAAAGACACAGGGGTCACTGAAATTGACAAACCATATTAACAGATGTGGCAAATACATGGGGATATACTGTAGTAATATTATTGAATACATACATAGTAATAGTGTATATATTTTTAATATATATATAATATTTTTTAATTTATATATATATAATATATATAATATATATAAAATATATATAATATAATATATATATATATATATGTATAATATAGTAGTAGTAACGACATTAGTTGTAAAATTGATGTTAACCATTGTCATACTGTATGAGAATATGGATCTAAGATTATGGGGATATTAATTACAGTACAAGTATCTACCATCAATGGGGACCCATAGCAACGGATTCATGTAGAAAACCCGATTGTTGTGATTGAACATGGAGCATATCCGCTCCCGAAGCAAATACATTTTACCCCAATGCTGTAGACAGCCACTTGATCACTTGGGGATGGTTTGTGAAACCAATTTCTGGTGAAACATTTGGGCAAGTCATTATCGGGATACCCCTTGGTTTGGTAAGATTGTCATACAATTTCGATACAATGCCAACATGGTAAGTGACAGCAACTACCCTGGAAGTCCGAATCATATCTGAAGGATTGGGGAGGTCAAAATAATGATGATGATGATGATGATGACGATGATGATGATGATGGTGACGATGGTGATGATGATGATGATGATGACGATGATGATGATGATGACGATGGTGATGATGATGATGATGACGATGATGATGATGACGATGGTGATGATGATGATGATGATGACGATGATGATGATGATGATGATGACGATGGTGATGATGATGATGATGACGATGATGATGATGATGACGATGGTGATGATGATGATGATGGTGATGATGATGATGATGTTGATGTTGCTGCTGCTGCTGATGATGATGATGATGATGATGATGATGACGATGATGATGATGATGACGATGGTGATGATGATGATGATGACGATGATGATGATGATGACGATGGTGATGATGATGATGATGGTGATGATGATGATGATGATGATGATGATGTTGATGTTGCTGCTGCTGCTGATGATGATGATGATGATGGTGATGATGATGATGAACAAGATGATGATGAGGATGATGATGATGATGGTGATGATGATGATGATGATGATGATGATGAGCAGGATGATGAGTCGGATGATGATGATGATGATGATGATGATGATGATGATGATGATGACGATGATGGTGATGATGATGATGATGATAATGATGATGATGATGATGATGATGATGATGATGATGATGATGATGATGATGATGATGATGCTATTTGGAACATTTTATGATACTGCCAAAATGGGCGGAGGACGTATAGATTTGATGCCAAAGCATATGACCAGCCTTGAGATGATATCCCTCATGGCGATCGATAGCTTTACCAGCTGTTCCAGACAGGGTACCTATTGATTAATCCCGGAAACGAACAGGAATCCCCAAAGGTCATCCAATCGTTCACTAATGGTGCTGAGTCCAGGGTAGATCTGAAAGGGATACCCTCTGGTAAACGTTAACACAGTTTGCTGTGGAAAATTGCCAAAGAAATACTGGATTTACCCATCCAAAATTGTGATTTTCCATAGTTAGTTTACCAGAGGGTATATATCCTTATATTACATGCTCAAGTAACCGTCATGATGCTCTACCCGGACTTTACCCTACATGGATTTGTCTGAGAATAAAATACCCCAACTCCACACAGTTCTGGCCCCAGTAATAGGATTATACAGTAAATGGATTGTAACATATTATCACTCCTATATAGGGCAGTTATAACATGTTATAACTATTAAGGGCTATAACTGCATGGGCTACCTTCAATTTCCCACCATAAAACCGAATAAAACCCTTACCATAACTGAGAAAGGTCTCCTCATAACGTCTGGAGCGGGGACCAATCGTCTCCTCAGATGGCTTTCGGAGTTTTCCGCTGCACCATGGCATTATACGGGAAATCATGGTCAACCGGTGGAGAAGTCCATCATTTTCACAGAAAAAAAAACGTTTTGCATGTTGACAAAATTTGGATTTCAGGAGCTTCGGCTTGTTTCTTGATCTTTGTTCATTCGAGATCTAAGATCTTTCCCGACGACTGGATTCAGATAAGAACAACTTTTGGGTGTGTAAAAACATAGGATGCTTCGTGCTATCCAACAGTTCAAAACCTTCTGGTCTCAAGTCATATATAGCAATTTTGGCGTATACGCAGGTTCTAAATCATGGGGCTTGGTCCGGTCCTTGTACACAGGGTATATCAAACAAATGCCGACTAAAATGGGAAAATAAGCCAAACGTTGCAATGAAGCTAGTAAGAAATAATATATATATATATAATAATATATATATATATATATTTATAATATAATATCTATATATAGTAGATAATATATAATATATAATATATATAAATATATATCATAAAAAATATAATATAATATATATATATAATATATATATATATTATAAATATTATAAATATTATATATAATATATTATAAATATTATATATATATAAACAATAAAATAAATATAATATATATATATATGTTATATATATAAGTTATATATATATATGAGTTATATATATATATATATATTAGTTATATATACATATATTAGTTATATATATATAACTAATAGATATATATAACTAATATATATATATATAACTAATATATATATATATAACTAGTATATATATATAACTAATATATATATATATAATTAGTTTTATATATAAAATATAATAAATATAATTAGTTATATATATATATATACATATGAAACAACTAAAATGAGAGAACGAAACAACAATTGCCACTAAAACAGGCAAAAACTGGGGAAACTCTGTTGATAATCCCTTGGACATTTCAGACCAAAACAGGATGTGCGTCCTGTGTGGAGTAGCGCGCTCGTGGCTCCGGCTCCCTGCAAAAATCGCTTGGAGGGTCCAACAAGAATAGAAACCCATGGCAAATGTATACAAATTCGCTCGAAATTGTAGGAAACTTCTCTTGAAATTCAGGGCGAAACGGCGAAACGTATTAGAAACGAGACACATTTCAAACAGAGGATGTGGTGAATCCAATATTTGATGCAAACAACTTGCAAATGATTGATGAACACTTTGTTCTAAAACATATTGGTGGGAATGCCCAAAAAATACAGCATGCGACCCAAGCGTCAATTCTACTGAACTCTGACTTGAACTTGTGATGCACAGTCCTGTTTTACACAACTTCACTGGTTCTTCGCAGGTACCCATGGAGATACTCTATCAATGTTTCAAGCCAAATCATTCAAATATTGACTTCTCTCTTTAAACAGACAGTACATTCACTCCAAGCATGGCCCTCATATACCAGAGCAAACACAGGGATCAGCCAAGGACTAGGTCTCCATTTCCATACAGCAATGAAGGCCGGGATGAACCCTGGCATGATACCAACTACCCTCCGGTAATGAAAAATGGTTGGCTTGGAAACTCACTATAAATGGGTCCCTGGAATGGGAAAATCATCTATAAATGGGGAATTGTCCATTGCCATGTTTGATTACCAGCCGTTTGTTTCACATTTTTTGTGTGTGGGGGACTCAACACTTGCTGTAACAAGAGGATTTGTGAAGAATTATGAAAGGCTATAACCCAATAAATAATAAACCATCCTCGAAAATCACAATTTTGATGGGTTCTATAAACCATCCCCAAATGGCAGGTTTACCACATATTCATTCACCATTCAATGTTCTCAGGTTCTCAGGCATTGGTGGTCACATGGGATCCATTCCCGCCTGTCGTCGTGCCAATCGGCCAAGGAGGTTCGATCCTCAGTGATTCTGACCGCAAAGGAACACAGGAATCACAAAGGTACTTATACAGCACTTCATGTAAACATGTATCATATATACCATGTGAGTATCTCGGTCCAGTGAAGATCGAGCTTGAAATCAACCTTTTGCAAAGAACAAACAGAAAAACAATGGGATTGTCCATTGTCATGTTGCTTCACTCAGTGATACATGCTGCTACCATTTGGGGTGTCTATAACCGGATTATCTTCCCTTTCTCGTGGTTCGATACGCTGCATTTCTCGTTGTCAAGCCGGTTAAGTATACATCTAGTGTACAACAGTATCCCCATTGAAATCATAAGATTCCATAAGATTCCGTTGCGTTAAACTAATGTTGATTGCTACATACCCTACAGCTCCAAACACCTTCTGAGACTGTATTTGGAGTTGTTTTGTGGGGTCTGTTTACACCTTCTCAGATGGTATTTGGAGCACTAGGGATATTTGAGCTATATAGTTATCATTAGTTATCCATCCAAGCTTGACCCAACCAAACTGTCAGCTGAGCGTCCACCGTCAGCGTTCGGGGCCGGCGGACCCGAGCCTCTGAGCGACGCGAAGTGCCTTGCAAGCAGGGGCCCCGTGGCATGACGAGGAGTATGTCAACTGTATGTCAATAAGTCAAAGGTGAATTTTGCAACGATATAAGTGGGAAAAATTGATACAATATGTGGGAAACCCAAATAATAAAACCAATAAACCTACCATTTGGGGACCTGGGGAGAGTGATTTTGGAGATGTTTTATTATTGGGTTTACCGTTTACCACATTAGATGATGTTCTCAGCTATTGATCTCCATTTAGTTGGGGGGACTTCCCAGCTAGCCATGTTTGATGACACCGGACACCGGAGGGTACAGATTTCTCTTCTTGTGGGATCTCTCATTTAAAGGCCCCTCAGCCATTGAGGCGTTCCGAACAATTGGAGGCGTCAGGGGTGTCCACTGAGCTCATAGTTGGATGTTTTGGGATCCAGTTGGTGATTCTCAAGTGTCTAAAATGTTCCACTGTTTTTCCCTGGAATAATAGATATAATTTGAAACGACAAAGAAAATGTGCAAATTCCCATGAACGCATTCCCACACCAGAGCGTTGGGTCAGCGAACGGATGTATACAGCTGACTACCGAGAGGCTTTTCAGCGAGTTCGTCATAATTTAGATCCCCATTCTGAATTTCCTGATAATTCCCAAGAAGCTTCCTCTTCCAGTGGGCCTGCACCCAAGCCTAGATATCGATTGAGAACCAAAACCAATGTTACTGACGCTACTCCAAGTCATACCAGAAGTGACAATGCTGTTTCATCAGAAGGATTGCAGCTCTTTGTTCACTTTGACGACATGGGCTAGTTCCTACGCACTGGGGTACTGCGGCACCGGCCCAGTCACCCTCGACATGACAAACTTTTGGGATCCAGTTTGCGTGTGGTTCATATTCAGGGTGAATTGTTGCCAATGGGAAAAAATGGATGAAAGCGGAAAATGTACCCCAATAAAATGTATGGGCCCATCACGTGTGAAAATGTGGCACCTCCAATTCAATTGGATTAAAACCCACACATTTTCTCTAGACTCTATGTGATGGCAATTTTAGTGGAACAAGTCGCTCATTAAATAATCTGACCAACCTGTTGTTGTCCCGTTCATAATACAATGATTACCATCTATGTAATAGGTAATGATGTAATTATGGTGTTATATCACTGGTGTAATTAACCTATTTACCTATTATCATAGTGTAATTTATGTAAATTAACATGATATACCACCTATTATACTCCAGTGATTTAACATAGCTAGTTCCGGGGTCTCCCAGTGGTCCGCCATGGATGACAGGGAGGGTACATCCCCATGTTTTTGTTGCGTCCCTATATAATCTCAAGATATTTTAATAGATCTCAACTATCATTCCAGTATAGAATAACTATTGTGTTCTATCATGTTCTATCACGATTATTTCCTGATATGTCCTAATTAACCTATTTTTAGTTCACCAATGCTTGCTTTCATTTCCCATTTTTATTGCAGATCTCCCCTGCCCTGTTGCAGATCACCTTCGACAGGTGGAACTTGGCGCAGATCCGCAGACCTGCAGGTTATGGTTTTCTTAGCCATGGGGGGTACCCCCAAATGGATGGTTTAGAATGGAAAATCCTATCCAAAATGGATGATTTAGGGGTATCCCCATTTCAGGAAACCTCCAAATCGTTGGAAGTTCTCATCTTTGACTGATCAACACTGAAGGCTCGTTGATCAATTTGTTGTTTTTGTCTGTTTTCGTTATCATATACCTCGAACTTTTGGGTCATCTATTTATAGAGGTCACTTTACGTGAACTAGGTTGCTGACTCAAGAGTCTGCATTTATTGGTTTTCACTGAAAAGGCCGTATGGTGTGAATCCCACCTTGGTTGTCTTTGAAAACATGTCCCCATTCATAGGTCCCATATCTCCTGCCAAGGCGTGATTTCAGGATTGGACATGCCAATCTTACAGTAGGACAGTAGGATATCTGTAGCACTTCTATGAATCTTGTTATGATTCTTCAACTTAGTCCGATTTACTGGTTGGGGGCAACCTATCCCAAACCTTATTACCGCCATCATCATCGCCATCACCGCCATCATTGCCATCATTGCCTTTATTGGCATCATTGCCGTCATTGCCATCATTGCCATCATTGCCATCATTGCCATCATTGCCATCATTGCCATCATTGCCATCATTGCCATCCTCCTCCTCCTCATCATCATCATCATCATCAACATGATCATCATGATGATCATGATGATCATGATGACCATGATCATCACCATCACCACCATCACCATCACCACCACCACCACCACCACCATCACCACCCCCATCGTCATCAACATCATCATCACCATCATCATCATAATCATAATCATCATCATCATCATCATCATCATCATCATCATCATCATCATCATCATCATCATCATCATCATCATCATCGGCATCATCATCCTCATCATCATCATCATCATCACCATCATCATCATAATCATCAGCATCATAATCACCATATGTTCAACACATATTGTTGTTAGTTAACTCCCAGTTGTTCACCTTATTATTAGCGCTTCTTGAATCCTTCAATTTTGTCTGGCTAAAGCTTTTCAGGCCATGCCAGGCCCTGCTTGATGCATGGACTGGACGTACAAAGTCTTGCTGTTTTTGACTCGATTAGGAACAGGAGGGATATGAAATCACAAAAAAAAGGATCCACTATAAAATGCAAAGGTCATATCCTTTGGGCAAACTTAACAAGTCGGATGGAACCTCAACATTATCGTTGCAGGCCTCTCATCTGGGGAATCTTGCCAGTCTGCCAAGGACATTCTTTCCATACGTTCCTTAGTGGCACAAGGTTTTGTGATGAATAGCCTAAAATGGCTGGAGGAATTCGAGCTTCAAGACCAATTGTAGTTTAGATTATATATCAAATTTGTATATATATATATATATGTATTTATATTTATATTCTTCTAGGAAACCCAGGAATCAAAATAAAACATGAGACTGAAACCACCAACCGGATTCTTCGCAGCACATCATTCTTACATCATTCTTACATGTTCTGATCTTGGAGTCTGAACAGGATACTTGCAGGAGGCTTCAAGATGATTTCCGGATTGATTCTCATTCCTATTCAGTACGTTAAACCAGTATCAATACACGTCCCCAATCTTCCCGTTGATGAGTTTTTACTGCTAGGATGATGCTACCTGGTTGTGAAAGACCCATAGCTTTGTGCAATTCCGTGATCTTCCGTGCTTGTTCGTTAAATTAAATAACCGTCACCAAGATTCACCAAGATTTTTTATACCCATTCATGTTCGTTAGATAACCATGTTGCTCCGATACATGTGTTTCTTGCTTCTGATCGCAATGCTCTAGTGGAAACAAAATTCTCAGGGCCGGTCTGGCATACTATTTATCATCCGTTTTTTTTTTTATAATCCCTGTGTATAAACCAATGGGAAAAGGGCACCGAGCTGCTTCGGATTCGCGAAATACCCATCATACAGTTCTAGCCCTTAGCTATCACTGGTTAATAAGGATATATGTAATAAGATGTTATAAGTTATAATCCCATTTATAGCTTTTGAGGGCCATAGCTGTACACCCATTCTAAGGGCGCAGAGAGCCGACTCTGTCCAAAGCTCCCGCTGTGATCGCCGTGACGGGTCCAGTTCTGGCGGAACTCGACATCTCGAAATGGGACTTTACATTGTACCCTGAACTAACATAGCAATAGGGGAATAGGTGAATAGGTGTACCCTGAACAAACTATTATAACCTATAGTAGTGAAACCAAAAACAGTGAAACAAAAAAAATAAACCTAATTCAAATTTTAATAAGAAATTTAGCTATTAAGAGTGGTGATCTTCCATAGTTGCGCCAAATTACAAGAGGATGATGCTTGATGATGCCTCGAGACATGTCTATGGGGTCAGCAAAAGACATGAGCAATATGAATATAATCCCAATAATCATTTAGGTATATTTATATATATATATACACATAAATCATATTCATATAGATACACATGCATATACTCATTTACAGGAAGGTTCACTAACAAACATGGCAAGCCCAGTCCATCTGCAATTTGTCTGCCGTTTGCCACCGCCAGAGTCTTGAACTTCGTCAACGCAGGCGAATCATTCCAAATAGAGATGAACAAAACAATCTACCCTCCAGTAAATAAATATAAACCCTGAAAATGGTGGGTATCTAAATATATATAATACATAATTCATATATATATAATATATATGTATTTATTTTGAAAGTATTTATAATGAATGTACTGCAATAGAAAAAGTATAGCCCCTTGATTCAAGATGTGAAGATCGCAGAACAAGTGCCACCCTCCCTGGTGGAAACCCTGGCTGCACCTCTCTGGGTGCTCCTGACACTGCGGACAAACAAATGCAATTGTGGTAGCCGACAAACCACAATACGTATATATATATATTATATAGAGATAGAGATAGAGATAGATCTTTAGATATAGATGGGTGGAGAGATAAGATTAGAATAGATCAGATTAGATTTAATAGTTTTCAGTCAAATTTGTTTAGATTTAATCAAATTTAATTAATTAGATTTAATTTAGATTAGATAGATAGACGGATAGATGGATAAGATATATGGGGAAGAATGGAGGAATGGATGGATAGATGCATAGATAGCTAGATAGATGGATGGATGGACGGATGAATGGATGGATAAATGGATAGTTCGGTAGAGTATATCGGTGCATGTGTTGGACGTGACATCAGCAAGAAAACACATGGCCGCGCGAGGGCCAAAACCGCCCTGAGACATTGCCCATCTGAATAACTTAGTGATTGCCAGTTCCAGCCTCAACACACAGCCCCCAATTTTTCTCAAAATCACTAAAGCATACTGAGATGTTGAACTTGTTGATTCCAATCGTTCATCCAAATTCGTTGTTTAACCATGTTTAACCAATCACTAGATTGATGACTGAGAATGATATGGTCGCAAGCAAGGACGGAGAATAGCGTATCTGTTGAATCCATACATACTGTAGAGAATGGGATAGCACAATATTTGATAAAACTGTACATAGGATGATATATTTATAATTAGTGGGCTATAGCTAGTGGATTTTCCATTACTCGTTTTGGTAAATCCAACAATAAACGGATTTAACATGACATGTCACCATCAAACTTGGTGGACACTGGGGACTGAAACATCAAACACACCGACTTGACCATAGCATTCCCAAATGGTAGGTGTACGGCACTGGGAAAATCCCGACAAGTATTTCTGTGAAAATGGTCAAATACCATCAAATCCCCATGGTAAATCCCATTGTTAATGCTTAAATACCACACTAAACCCACTCAAATCTAATTGGTGGTTTCAACCCCCCTGAAAAATATGAAAGTCAGTTGGGATGATGACATTCCCAATATATGGAAAACAACATTTTCCAAACCACTAAACCCACTAAAATTCTATGAGCAAATCTTTGAAAGCCAGATTTCGCACCAACCCATGGGCCCCAAATTGTTTCACCGACAAATGTGCTCTAAGGTCCTGTACGGAGAGTCTTCCTCAGACCTGCCGGCGTTTTAAAATTAAATTTATGGTGCTATAGTAGCTACAGTAGATAAATATCGAGCTAGTCAACGGATGTAGTTATCAATATTAACCAACAAACTAGGGTTAACTAGTCATATTCCCCCGGCCCCAGTTATGTTAACCCAATTAGGGTGGACATCAGCCAACAAACACAACTGGAAGACCACTTTGGGCTGGGCACTCCCCATGTCATATGGGCTAATTCATAATCCGAAAAATAAGTCAGTTAGTCGAACCATGCATAACACCTATAAGAATGTATAAACGCATATGTAAACCCATCAACAGTGGTATTTTTACTGGCTCAATCTCTGGTGACTGCGACTCGTTTATATATATATATATTAATACATATAAAACTAATGTGCATCCCATTTTTCCTTGCATTCTTTTGTGTTACATACGTTTATAAAATGTTTATGTGTAATATTATGTAATAAATAATTATGGATATACCAATCTATTACAGTATATTATATAATAATAATACTATATACAATACACCATATTGTAATATGCAAGCATGATACAAAAATAATGATACAAATAAGAACAATAACAATAAAAAATAACACAGTGATAAGATTCATATGAAGAGGAATAACATCTGTTTATCATGAAATACACATAATATAAACCAATATAATATATTGCTATACTGTGGATTACAGTGGATTACACCATTTTAGTATGATAAAATATGGTGCTTTATCTATTGCTGTGTGGCACATCTCCATTTTGTCAAGCCGCCTGTGCAGCGTCTCCCGCGTCTCCAGCGTCTCACCTAAATGCGTGCCTGCAGTGGCACGGCATCTTGGGGCCATTTCAATGAGAAAATATGGAAAACATAGCAAACATATGGAAAGATATGGGAAACAATATGGAAACATGATGATCATTTGATGATCATTTCATCATGAGAAACTGGGATATTTGATTATGTTGATGTCCAAAATGCTCAAAACAAACCTCATCTGTTACCGTTTATGCAGGAGACCGATGCTCTCGGTCGCTGGAGTCACAGCGCAAAAACATTGCTACATGGTTGCTGGCCTATTCGCAAGTCACTATGCAGGGATATGATGGAATATTGTAACTGGTTGGTGGTTTCAACCCCTCTGAAAAATATTAGTCATTTGGGATGATTATTCCCAATATATGGAAAAATAAAAAATGTTCCAAACCACCAACCAGGTAAGAATATAGATCATGGATAATCATGGTCCTCTTGATCAGTGAGCTAATTCTGAGCCCTAGATACGACAATCCAATTTCACCAATTCACCACAGATTTATGTGTCAACAGAGCACCTTCAAGCTGGCAGCGAAAAAACAGTCGTGGCTTTATGTTCACCCCGTGAACTTCGATTTACCTCTACCATTATCTACCATAAATCCAAGTGTTACTCTACTGAAGTAAAGCAACTTAGCGAGTCCGAGCTGGGACACCTCAACGAAACATAACGAAGCCATCGCACCTTCAACCACCGTTTCAAGCCGCTCTCGTGGGGACTCTGGCCGCGCTGGCCTACTCAGGGCCACCCCAGGTGCTATACAGGGACTGTGGATGGAAGAAATCCTGCACCAGTTGATAGATGGTTTATCCTATTATTGATAGGGTTTCAACATGTTTCAACCATCCAAGTTGGTGCAGGATTTCTTCCATCCACAGTATTATGTCAATTTTCCACCCAGTGACCATTATTGACCTACAATGGACGCAACCGTGCTACACTAGTGATGCGTCTATTTCAACAGAATGGGCACACTACTACCGCATTCTGTTTGATCAATTTTTGATTATTGTTGTCACCCCAAACGTGTCTCATAGATGTCCTACAATACTCCAGTAATTTCCCACATCACATTGCATGTGTTTTACATACACTAGGTGATCAAACATGGCTGGCTGGAAAATCCCTTATTCGAACAATGGCGCTTTAGTTCGCTGGGAAAATCATCGAACGATAGCTGGGTGATTTTCAGGCGCCTCTCTGATAGCGGCTCTTGCTGCGCCTGGAGCTGGTCGTAGGTGATTTATCACCAACACTTCAATTCCACAAAATGGTCAACATGGACCTCCCCGGAATGAGAATTGGACACTTGGAAGATGATTTTTTTCCTGCTTGGATCTGGTTATTTGATGTCATTCTGGGGCTCATTCTGTTTATATAATTTTAATGAGCTGGAATTTATGCCTACTAGCCACGGGCATGCTGAGGATTGAACATGATTGAACCAACAACCAAAACTGGCGGAATTTACATAGTGACTTAAGGCATCATTGGCAGAAACAGCAGAATCAACACACATTTTGAATGTTTTTGGCTGCCTTGACTTGGCCGTCAAAACTCTCCGTGGACCCTGTGGATCCCTGTGGCTCTGCCAAGCTGCTTCTGGAACTTCCTTGTCGCCGTCGCCCATTTCCTGCAGAAAGTTCTCCTGTAGTCCCTTCACTGCATCACCTCAACGGCCGAAATCTCCACGGCAACGACATGGAGAATGAGGATCTGTTGCATAGCCATGGAAAATCCCTAATAAATGGAGGTTTTAATGGGAAAATCATCTATAAATGGAGAATGGGGATCTGTTGCATGAAGTCTGGGAGGTACCTCATCAAGCGTTTCACTAACGTCTTTGCAATCGCTTCCCTTGGATAAGGCGCTGCACTTCAGGATTTTTGTGGCGTTTTGGAAGCTTCAAATTATGGCACCAATATTGTCATGTCACAGCACACGTGCCCAGCGTCACAGCCACACCCAAATCTGGTCACCCAGATACAGGTAGGATTGGCCCTGGGAAGATGTTGATTTTGATCACATCCCCATTGCTTTTTGATTATCCTTCTGAATTACTGAATGTATCACATGGGTACGGGTCAAACCTATGGTACCCTTCTCTTCACCCCAAAATAGCTGGTAAATGGATGTTCACCCCCAAAATTCTATAGAACATCACAGGCAACTTACCACATCCCCAAATCCATTATTGATGGTTGATACATGTCCATATCATTCAGATGTCCCTATATATTCCGATGATTGTTTGTTACTGTAATTTGGTGATAGTTGCAGGGGTTCTTCCAAAATGACGATTCAACCAATTTGGTTACTTCAAAATTATCATTTGAAGCTTTCCCAAGTCGTGGGGGTACCCCAAATCAAATCATCCAGTCGTCAACCATGACTCAGTATTGCAACAACCATGGTGACGGCTGGGGATCCCAAAAATGACTTAGGAAACCCCATGAAACCACCATAAACCACCAACCGCAGCCAGGCAGCTGATGGATCCTCTAGAACTGCGGCTGCCCAGGGTCCCAAGGCTCAGTTCCATCAATGGAGCTGGACGTGGCAGCCTGGGTCCCGTGGTTGTAGTGGTGCCACCCAGTTATATACTAATGGTGCGAAAACCACGGCAACAAAAAATGAGTTGACGAAAACTCATTGGGATTTATTACCCTATGGATCCAAGTACCTTCTTAGGAAGTGTTTGGGGTATAATTTACTATAATTTGGAGGGTTAAGTACCTTCTCAGACATTGTTTGGATCCAGAGAGTAAAGATATTTTGATAATCATTTCATAGTTATGTGTAATTCGCTGATTTCGGTTGGCTAAGTTTTGTTCTTTTATTGGGCCCCCATGAACCTGGGCCCCAGGGCACCACCTTGCAGTTGTGGTAGAGGGGTCCAAGAACCGGGATTCTCCAGTGGTATTCTGCTGAACATGATTAAAAGAAAGGAAGTAGATCCTGTTGAAATCTTCAACTCCTATATAGACGCCAAAAATGTATCTATGACATGATACTGGGCTAACTTTGGACAGCCTTCACTTATAGCATTATAGCCTATAGCTTGAAGCAAACATAAGCAATTCAACCAAAACCAGGTGTCTCCATATATGTACAGCTTCCTAAGCGCTGGTTCGGGTCAATTAGGTTCCATACAATTCCCTTGGCTAGACTTCTTGTAAGCGAGATGTTGAGGTATATGCGATGTAGATCCTCGAAACAAAGCCAACCGGATCTGGATCAATATGCATTGTTCCTAAGTTGGGTGAACCCCCAAATCATCCAGTCGTCATGGATGACCATGACTTATATAGTTTATTGAAACCCATGGTGACGACTGGGGATCTCAGTGACTGAAGAACCCCCCAAATGATTTCTGCACTGCATCATAGGCCAGGTCAAGCGTCGTGTTCCGCTCTTCCCGGTTGCCGCCAGCGTCACCTCGCAAACATCTGGCTGGATAATGGGATCCATCATCCCCAATGACCTACCGATCTTACCATATTTTTATGATGGTTTTCTATGATATCAGCTGTCACATGCTTTGCTACTGCGTTTTCCACCGAAGATAAGCCGGCACATGTGCAGGCACAAGCGCGGCCGTTTCTCAATTCATAGACAATAGCCGCGCAAATCAACATTGCAATGAACTTCCCCCAATCTTTGGAGGAAATCTCAACAGGATTCTGCGCATTACCCCTCTTCCTACCCTCTCAGGCAATGCAGTGAACATGCAACATATGAAGCTACAACTTTGATATTCATATCCCAAAGAGAAGTAGATCCTAGAGTTGCTTGTTGCTTGTGGTCCATTGTAATTTATGTAGTCAAACGACACCGAGCCTGAGCCTGCTGGTTCTTTCGATTCCCTCAGTGCTGGGTCGGTTGGAACAGCACCTACCCATGAATGGAATGCAATGTTCAAACCTCACAGTCTGACCCACTTTCTAAGGCTTCCGGTAGCCCATATAATTCATAAAAGATCTGGCAGCCAGTGCTGATCCTTTCTCCAAAGCCTTGTTGAAAAAGCTCATCAGCATAAACCACATGCGATTGCCCAAAATAGGGGTATGATGCGATATGCAACAGTTCATGAATCGGTCAATTGTGGTCTGACGGACTTCTGGAGGATTTGAGATGTGGTCGGTATCCCGACTCTCGAACATGATTCAACCATCATTGCCAACTCACCCAGCTTGTCAGCAAATCTAAGGTGGATTTAGTATTTAGCTCATATTTAGTTTTCCAGTTTTCCACTAGTTTAGTATTTAGCCCATATTTAGCCCATATTTTTCGTATTTAGTATTTCAGCCCACTAGTTTAGTTGGATTCCAGCCCAAATCTAACATATCACAACAGTTCTCCATTCATTTCTCCCGTTTCTGGATCCATCAGAATTTCGCCCACCGACATCTCCAAGTGACTGGTCATCTTCCACTTCCACCTGGCCCCGAATGGATCATGGCTCGCCGTGATCTGGGAAACAGCAATGGGTATATGATGTCAGGGATTTATAAATGGGGATAGAATGAGATTTAACCAACAACCATGGAAATGTAATGGGAATATCATGCAAATATGATATAATGATTATAATGGAATTATATCTAGTAATAATATGTAATAATGGTTCTTGATATATATATGACATGGGAATAATGGGATATATCTATGTACAGTAACAAACATCAGATGGGATAAAAAATGCAATTCATCCAGATACAATGGGAGTTCATAGGAAATTAGAGGGATGGGGTTATATCTGACTGAATTATATATCTGGTTGGTGGTTGACCTACCCCTCTGAAAAATATGAAAGTCAGTTGAGTCAGTTGGGATGATGACATTCTCAACCAGATATGAGTACACGAACCTGAACATAACTGAAACTTAAGGACATCTGGGGATGATTCCCCGTATCCAATTCCCACCACGTCAAAGGTCATTATAATTCAGACATGATGGACATATCCCACTGCACAACAATTGTGGTGCAAAAACAATACAACATCATCCAACTTTAGTGATGCTATGGGTGAGGTACACTCTCGCAATCTAGCATGGCAATGGAAGACTTCCCATGTGGGTTGATTTTCTCTTCCTATTGGACATTCATTGGAGAGACATTATACAACCAACGCAAAATCACAAGAGCGGCATCTGATGGATCATCAAAATCATTTGTGTTCCCAACGAAAAACAACATACGAGCGTTAAATCAATGCGTCCAGTCATACGAGCGCGTATCAACAACAAGATATGATCAACACACATGGATATGGGTTTGCTTGAAAACAGAGCGCCCACAAATCTCATCGTTCACATCAATTATCCTACAATGATATACAATGATGATGTTCATGTTCCCCATGAAAGGGGCATCCCCAGTATTCCCCAGGTGAGGACACAGCTTATGTGGGTGATACCCAGTAAATCAGAAAGGTTTCTGACTTAGAAAATTCCATGGATGAGCGCCTTCAATTCTTCCGCAGCCAGCTCATCCTGTTCCTCCTGAAACGTGGCTTGAAACCACCATGGCAAACTGGATCCTGCTTTGGATGTTCCATGGATTCCATGAGGTCTTTTCGAATTGTAAAGAAAAACCACATAATATCAGGTCATGGCTGTTGGGAGGAATCTCATCAAACAGGAGTTCTGATGCGGTTGAGATTAGCAAACAAGAAACACATAACACATGATATGACAGAGGTAGTGTTGACAAGTGTTGAACATATTATGTACTAGGGTCAAAACATGGTATATGGATGTATATAGTTCATGGTCATTCATATAAAATGGGCGTATTACACCGTATGAGTGGATTGACAACAAAATCCTTTATTGGGAAGTTGTAGCCCATGTTTCGACGTGGATTGGGAGAATGTTGGATTGACAGCGAGTCGCCGCTTGGATTTGTTCGTTCCTGAAATTTCACCTGGAAACCACAGAAACTGGCTGTGGAAGATGATATGTTCTGATACTGGTTGGTGGTATTTCAACCCCTCTGAAAAATGATGGACTTCGTCAGTTGGGATGATGAACATGTCCCAATATGATGGGAAAAATAAACATTTTCCAAACCACCAACCAGTTCTATGATCTGATATGATTGTCTTGCTGGAAATGGCTGATCAAAGTGATCAATCCCCTGTAGACACCTATGGGCCATTGTGGGCCAAAGGGATCTATGACTTGATCCATACAGTATACTGTCATAGAAAAGTCATGGACCATAGGTATCATACATATATATCATATATATACATATATATAATATATATATACAGTATATATATATATCCCAAAGGATCCAAACACGTGATATATAGAGATTCTAGCACAAAAGCTGTGAATATGATATTAATTGCCAAAGCATGTATATAGCAATTCCTCTTGATCTGGCAGTTTAGAGGCCTTTCTGGGTTCAATTAACTCAGCCTGTTCCCTTGCCATTTTCTTCCCCAGCAGCATAGCTCTTAGACAGAATCTTCACTCTCAGAGGAAGACTCAGCCCCAAAACGTAACCTCAAGTAGACACCATGGAGTAGCCCCAACTCCAAAGTATTGACATGAGCTCGCGATGCCACTCGGATCGCAAATCTGTTCCAATCCTCTTGTTGGAAACAGTGGACAAAACGGCTGTTCAGGCCTGAGT
Source organism: Cladocopium goreaui (assembly GCA_947184155.2). Taxonomy (NCBI): domain Eukaryota; class Dinophyceae; order Suessiales; family Symbiodiniaceae; genus Cladocopium; species Cladocopium goreaui. The sequence goes on along the minus strand of CAMXCT020002447.1, from coordinate 519,985 downwards.
CAGAGTCAGCACTAAGATGTATCAAGACCACCACCCACAAACAAGGAAAAAATAACAGTTTGCACAGGAGTCATCTAGTGAGACTAGGCACCAAATCTCATATGCAGATATTGCAGCTCTTGATAGGCCTAAGTATGGCCCTTGGAGGCCAAATAGTTTCCATGTGCATGAATAGTTTACACCACCAATGCGCCACTTGCCATGACATGTGCGTGACAAGGCACATGGCACTTGGGTTTGATTGGGAACAGGTGCTGCATTCCAAGATCCACGGCTTGCTTTGCCAAGGAATAGTAGGAGTTTAAGCTCTGGTCCTAAATAGGGGGCAAAATTATAGCCATGAAGAAGGGGTGCATCAAACCAATACACCTGTAGCAGTTAATTAGCCAAAGCTTCACATGCCACCGACGTGTTGCGAATAGATTGTTCATCCATGTACCGGCCAGTAGCTTCGACAAAGTTGAACCACTCCCCAAGCTGGTACCTTTGAACAATCATGGTTGAAAATAATTTGACCAGATTCAGTAGTGGAATGGAACCAAGTGGAACTCATGTTGTCATGCCCAAGGTACACACAGTTTGCAACATGGAAACGGTCAAGTTCATGACCTGGCCCAGCATCTTGTTGCAGAACCCTCACCATCACATCAGCGAGCCATCCCACCACAACACGAGCCTGCACAGGTGGGCTAGAAGGTGACAGAAGTAGACCGATTGAAAAGCAGATCCAGGACATGGACTTGCCATCTTGATCTTTGGCCAAAGATTAAGATATCATATTCACAGCTTTTGTGCTAGAATCTATAATTAAGAATATATCATGTGTTTGGATCCTTAGGGTGGTGATTTGAGACTGTGGCACAAAAACAAATTGCCAAGAAGCATTCCATGCTTTTGCATGGAGTTCCGCATGTCCTCCTTGCACACTAACACACCGATTGTGAGAGAAGACCCCTTGCGAATGCCTCAGCTGACTCTAGTTGGTTCAGCCCCCCGACCTGTGCATGTGGCCAACAGTAACGAATTCCAAAGCCCAGACCTTATAATGTATTGGAACTAAGATACTGGATTTTGTTCGCTTTTGTCCAACCATTGAAGTGAAGCCATGCAGACTTGTATCGGTCAGACATTTCCACATCACCACCTCCCCAAATTTCATAGTGTTCCACAAGAAGGATGAGTGTGCTTCCTGCAACCCACAGTCCATAGCCCAAGTTCACCGAATGCATGCTGCAAAAGCAGATGTGGGAGGGGTCAAAGTAGACGATCCTCATCAAGCCACCTTGACTACATATATCTAGCTGTGGGTTTCAACACTGGACCGTTCCAGCATATGACATATATGTACTATAGATATATAACACCTCCCACAAAGATACAATAGAAAACTATTTTTTGAGGGCTGCTATATCATAATTTGCAGTCCAAAGAGCTTTGCTCACCAGGTCTCAAAGCATCATTCAAGAAGCTTTGCAAGTCCCTTCTGGGGCGTTCTATCAACGGGTTTGGCACAACTAAGGAGTCCGATTTGGTCATGAAACACCCATGGCAAATATTGACTGCCTTCCACCATGCTTGTAGGTTGAACCATTCCTTAGCCCCAAGGAAATCCAAACTGTTTTTTTTTTGCAATTGAACAACTGCATGTAACAGTAAATCCATGAGATGCTGACCAGAAACTCTGTGAAACTTCCAATCACCACGGTATTGTGTGACCATGGCACGCACCATTTCCCTTTTCCCTCCAATATCAACTTCAACTCCATGATAGAGTCGGTTGAGGGCATCTGCCACCTTATCTAAACAAAAAATCATGAATGTTACAACCTGGCTTCTCTAGGTGTCACTGGGGTTGACAAGTCCACTGAACAAATCCACTATATGCCGCCATAGGACCGGTTTCAAGAAGGCTTGCGAAGTTTTGAAACCCAAACTTTGCTCCTTGGCTTGACTGAGGCAAGGGAATAGGATGTGCAAGTGGGCTGGTGTTTTTCAACAAAAGATAAACCAATTTCAGATAAGTTTCTACTTGGTAGCAGAGGAGGGGGTACACCGTGTCTTTCGATGATTTGCGCTCATCAAGCACTGCACCCATGGCAATGATCACAATTTTGTGACCCTGCTCATTGAATCTACAATCATCACCCCACAGCCAAAGGGGGATGCAGCCACTTCCGGGTTTGTCGTAAGTATGAGGCACCCCTTTGGAAGCAAGATATCGCCAGTATTCTTCAATTTGTTCATCCATGTGAGAATTGTTGGGAAGAATGGCATTTTTCAAAAGCCACGGCACCAACCCATCGGGTGGAACAAAAGGCATCCTCCTGGCAAGGGCCACGTGATTCAAGCCTAAAAAGAAATCGAACTGAATAGAACAGACCCATTGTTTCCTTGTCACTTCAGTATCTTTGAGCTTGTGGACCTTCATTGGGATGGACAACATTCGGAGTGGTACCTTAGGTAACTGGTTCAAAGGGGATATAGATTTAGTTCAATCACTGTTTAGCCCATTCCAACACACACCATAAATCAAAACCATCTATATATAGTAACACATATTCAATCAAGGTGCCACATGTCCAACCTTGCGGACCATGTCCCGTTTGATGTTGGACTTGTGCTTCCCAGTTGCCCCAGTTTCCTGGAGCCTTTTTGATGGCCCAGCAAGCTCAACTCCATGGAATTTAAGCTCCTGCGCAAGTAGGAGCAGGCCACAGGTTAGTTTCAAATCCAGGTGGAAAGATCCCATGACCATATGCATAGATTTAGACCTAAGGCTACTGAGTGACAAGTCCTTCACAACATCACATGTATCCCGGGCTCTGCTAAATGACGATTCCTTACCAGCCATGTGATGCCAAGGTTGCTTGAGGAAGACATGTCAAGAAACTTCAGTGCAGCCAGGACTCACCACCACCAGCAGTTTCCATCACAAAATCAAATAGCGGTGACCGGGTAGGGGCACCAACACCTGCGTGGGTTCAGGGTCCAATGGGAAAATGTTGGGGTCTACAATCTGGGGTTCATTCCAAAAAAAAACAAATATTTGGTGGATCATCCCATTAAGTTTATAACACCAGTTATAAGTGGATTCACCCATATTCACCCTATTTATTGTATAACTGGGCCCATGGAGTTATAACCCACTTCCTGTTTGGGATGAGCCACCAAGTAACCCTGGTTCAGGGAGAGCATCCAACATTCCCACATGAAAGATTGATTTTGAGGGACTCAAAAACAATGTTTGATAATTTTTTGGGTGGTGGAGCCCCCATGTCATGCCCATATATTCTTGCCACATGCGCATTTTTTGTTCTTCCAGCATCAGCTTGGATGCCAAATGAGCCAGACTTTGGAAGGTTTCAGAATCGCACCCCAAAACACAAGAGCCAAAGTATGAAGTTGATGTTTTTTTCGACTCTCCCTCCTAGCTGGCTCACCCCTATGCATGGCCAAACTGGTCTGAATGTTGCCGGTGCAACCGCATCCAAATCCCAAGGAAAAAATACATAATAAGGAAACATATAAATTTAAATATGAACTCAATATTGTCTTCATGGTTTGTTCAGAGAATGGTATGCATGGCAATCATGACTCAATTTCCTACAATATAAAGTTTTTGTTGGCTTTGGCTTCTGTGAGCCATGCCCCAAAAGGTGATTTCGAAGGGACCAATCCAATCCCCACAACCTAAACTCCATATTCATTCCTTCTTCACTATCGGCACCCCAGCTTCAGGAGCAGGTCTAGGGGCAGCAGCAGACTTCGCCTTCGCCTTCGGAGGAGCCTGGGCAGTGAGTCATCTCATGGGGAAACATTGGCAACTTTGAAATCATATATCATGGGTTGAAAAAAACATGTAACATATATTGATTGGAGCTAGGTACAATTGCATTCTTGACAACCCGCATCGAAGCCGTGATTTTGGCAATGAGAGAATCGCATTCGCCCATGACCTGTTCATACTGAGTCATGTGGTCACCCGTCACTTGCTCATCCTCAAGGCGCAAGGCATACCAAGATTCCATGCGTTCCCTTAGGTCATCAAGGTCTTTCAAGAAGCCACCAAAATCCGCCACATAGGCACTCTTCATCCCATCAGACCTGGGATAAGGTTGGATAAGGACAATTTTTTAGGGCATGTATAGTTTTATTTGTGAATATTAGTTATCAAAATAGATCTATGTACAATCGGTATCAAAAAAACTAGGCTTAGATAAGGTTCAAAGCCGCAGTAGATTGAACTTGGGTCTGTAAGCAACGGATCTCCGTGGCTTTGGTCGATAACTGAGAGATCTTACCACCAAGCTTTCGATTGTAGTTGGGTTTGGTTTTTTTGTCATCACCAGTGCCATTACTGGCATCAGATCCCTGGGCAGCCTTGTTAGCACGAGTTCCCCGTCCTGGCTTCGGCTTGGCCTTAGGAGCTGTTGCATCTGGAGCTCCAGCATTGCCCTTCACACCCTTCAAGAAGGAGCCATGGGACGGTGCAGAGTGGGCCGCTTGCCTCAGATATTCAGCCATGGCAAGTGTTTCTTAATTGAGTGGGTTTTAAATATGTAATATTTTCATGGGGTTACTTTCACTACCAGAGACTATCTTGAAGGGGTTTGCTTCATCAAAATGGTATTGTTGCCATCAAGTAGCAGCAAGGCCTTGGAGTGTTCCTCTGTGACATGGCCTTGGTGTCTCAACCCCCATTCCTGCTCATTCTCATAGCTCTCCTCTAGCTCCAAGGAATCCCACATCTTCAGCAGGTCCCAGGCCTTAGGCAACAGGCAGAAGACCCCCAAATCTTAGAAGTACACAATTCAAAAAGAAACAGTACATCAGTAAAAATGTTATATACCAAGCAGAGACTAAATACCTCATCATCAACCTCAGGATGCTTGCAGTACCATGCTTCTTCATGCTCAGCTCTCTTCTGCTCCAACTCAAGCTTGTTCTTCTTGATGTTTTTGGCAACGGCCGAGCCATACTTTTCCTCAACATCCTTGTATGTCATGTACACATACTTGCCCCTTCGGTTGAACTTACTCTTCTCCAAGCTGTTAAAGTAGATGCTGCTCTTGGTCCAATCACCCCCTGCATTCAACCAATCTTCAATCTTCATACAAGAAGTGTAAGAGGCGTCGGTCTCAGCAGAATGAGATGGTTATAAAATAAAACAATAGTTTGATTGGGTATCCCAAGACCAAAAATTACTTGGGCTGCCAAAAAAAAACAAACAAACACTTGTTGCAAGCTACTGTGCTTCCTCCCTGCTGCCTTTTCAGCAACAGCTGCTGGAAGTTCTCCTGTGTCACTGTTTCATATATCATCCCATGTACCCAGTAATCAGTATTCCATGATAAGAAATATTTGACCACATATTTTTGGTGAAACAAATCAACACTGTTCTTTCATCAAACTAGTCCATCGAAGCTGCGGGAAAATTTCATGTAGGAGTTGTGGCCCAATCGCTTTTCTCGCTCATCCCATGTCTCAAGCCCCCCCTTTGGTTTCTTATACATCACCACCCCATCCACAATCACCTTGAGCTTCTCCAGGTCCTCATTCTCTAGGTCCGAAGTGTCCAAGCGCCTGAACTCTCGGGTCATAGCATTTGCCCGGCGTAAACCTGGAGCAGGTATGGTAGGTGCAGCTGAGGGAGTGGCAGGTGCGGCATTTTCATCAGTGGCAGCAGCAGTGGCAGGCACAGCTGGTTGTGTAGGGCTACCACCAGCATTCCCTCCACTCTCTGGAGACCATTTGATGGCCCTGCACACTTCTCGGTCAAATATGTTCACCTTCGTGTGGACTTGTTTGACATCAGAACCTTTGGGGATGATGACACGGCGCTGGTGGGATTCCACAGTGTTGCCACCACCTGTTTTGCTTCCCTCCTCCCCTACAGGTTTTTTGGGCGAAGTGGTTTGCTCAGGCAGTGTCTCCTCAGGTTTCTGATCAGGTTTCTCGGTCAAGGTGGGACTCTTGGGCTTCTCCCCCATGGTGCCTTGCTCAACCAATCTCTTGTCAGCAGGTTCTACTTTCTCCAAGGGGACCTTAGGCTTCTCACCTCCTGCTTTTGGATCCTGGTGTTGCTCAGAGTTCAAGTTCAAGCCAGCTTCAAGCTCGGCATCCAGCTCTTTGAGGAAGTCATCATTGTTGAATTCGATGGCCATTGGTTTTGCTTTTCCTTCTTGCCAGTCTCTGAATGTCAAGAGAATCACTTCCTGGATCTTGTTATCAAAGATGCATCGGAGACTTGATTGATGCAGCTCGAGATCATCTTCCCGCTCTTTGACTTCTGCCTCCTTCCCACACAGCCATGTTTCAAGGGCCACCTTCCGTTTCTTGAACATCTCATCTCCCAAGCCCGAGGCTTCCTTCATCCGATGCTCCACAGTTGCCCTGGCAGTAGCCATCAACTTTGCACGGTGTTCCCGGTACTTGTCTAGGTGAGATGTGGTGCTGCTGAAGTTCTCAAAGTCAACCAGCAACTCCTTCACCAAATCCGGAAAGTCCGTTATAGTGTGTTGTGACTTCACCATGGACTTCAACCAAACCACAGACTCCTCAAGGAGTCGGTACATTCCACACTTTCCAGGTTCTGGACTCCACCCTTTGTCAAACAGGCTTTGTAGGCAAACCTTCAAGCTCACAGGTGTATCATCCAAGGAGTGAGGGTGCCGAACAAGATCATCTATTGAAGACGTCGAATCAGAACGGTAGAGCTGGTCAGTCGGTGATTGGGATCCTTTGCTTTCAAAAAGCCAAACAAGAAGCAAACAAACACCATTGTTTCATTTTTTGGGGTGCGCATTAAAAACATAATTGGCCAAGAATCCAGTGAAATGCATATGACCCAATGGAGACTCATGTACCTTGCTGGGGTTGTGGTGTGTCTCAACTCCATAAGCCCTTTTTGCTTCCCATGTTTTGAGGAATAATTATCTTAATATACCCCATACATCCTTATAACTGGGATTTATCAATAATAAATTATACCAAGAAAATATTTATTTGGAACTAGGTACTTCAATCGCATCACTTGCCTCTGGACCTTTGCCATGTGTGGCAGCATCATCAAAGTCAGGCGAAAGGTTTCTGGGTGTAGCCAATGGGGTCATGGCTGTAAAATCTTGAGTAGGCAAAGAATCCATACCAGAGGCCTCAGGGACATGCTCTGGTGGAGTAGGATCCGAAATCTTCACCTTCTTCATCTCAGGGCTCTTGATGGGGGTTTGCCCTGGGGTATGCTCACCCTTCAGCGCAGGAGCCTTCGAAGCCGGAGGCACGATCGTGCCTGAGCTGGGCATAGGCACCCCTATAGATGGTCTTAATTTATGGTGTACTTTTAACTTCAACCTAGGGAATGAATCAACACAAGGTGGTGATAGGTGGCATCTCATAGTTGTCAAAGTTTGTGTACATGAACTGCATGGGGTTCATACAGGCTCATAGATATATATTGAACCAAACATCATTTGTTTAAAACACCAAGGAACGTTTTTGGACATCAGCAACTTGTTGCAGACATGATTGGAGCTCAGCCTGATAGTCGAAATCTTCCTTCGCCTCATTGAGCTTAGATTCTGCTCGGGCAAATTTTGGGAATAAGTCAAACAGATTCATAAGTTTAGCTGCACAAATGATATCAAAGATTGCCAATATTTATTAAAAGTCACTTTCCGAGGTGCCATGATCAGATGAGGCACCACCAGTAAGCTGTTTGAACCAAATTTCTGGATATGGGCCAGTGGTTGATCAAACATGGTGGCTATTCACACAAATTCCCAAAGTGCCAGAGGGTAGTTTACATGTTGACATTTCACAATGTGGTGAAATTTTGGTTGCGAAATTAGTACCACGTGAAATTGACGTGAAATTCCTGTGAAATTTCCATAAGTTTCTGATATGTACCTTCAAAATCCATTAAAATTAATTTAACGGAATTTCACGCAAATTCACGCCGGGGAGCTCGTATTTAGAGTATTTAACGCAATTTCACGGAATTTCACGCCAACAAATTTTGGTAAAAATTATGCACCACTGGTAAGACTGCCCATTTCAGGCAGAAAAATCACCTAAAAATAAAAAATGCTTAGTCTGTGAGGGTGTGATTGCAATCTTCCCCTTACTTCGAACATGACATCAGCACATCCTACGATTGGAAGATCAGCCCAAGACCGGCATAAAGAGTCAAGGTCAGCTGGACTGGCTGGTACATACAGCATTGTCTGATGTGACCTCTTTGGAAGAGGCAATCTACTGGCATTGAGATTGGGAACAACAGATGCATGGTGGATACCAACACTTGTTGCTGGAAACACAAGGGTGCTTACTATGTCACGAAGGGCAATCGCAGGGTCATAGGGACCAATTCACAATCTTTCCTACCAATGCATTGGTCTGGAACTTCATGGGCAAGCTGATCCACTGGCCAAAAAGTTGTAATCGAAGACAACACCACCCCTTGGGACTCCATTGGATGAGAAGATTGAAACATATATATTGAATAATTATTTCTCAAAAGGATGGATGCATATTATATGTTGATATTTTTAGGAATTTTCGATCATCCTCCATTGTAAGAAATACCCATAAGACTATAACCTCAACCCCATTGAATATGTCAACTTGATTGCAGGGAGTAGAATTCAAACCTGATGCCCCCCATCCTTTTCTCACAGAAATAAATGGTTTCGTTTTCATTCTTGCAAGTGGTCCCAACATGTAATAAGTGGAGCATGAAAGTCACGCTGCCATATATGAATTTCCAATTTTGGATCATGGGAATGCAAGCGAAAGACCACAACCTTTTAGCCGTGGCTAAAGTAATGTGCCACATATCTTTTGAAAAGTTCCTCACTAGGCTCTAAGTCGAAAGGTAGCAAAGGGTCAGGTTCATACTTTCCTGCCTGGGCTGCTGCAACCAGCATCTCCTTGAGAGAAACCAGATCCGCAAACTGCCATGCCAGGCCAGGGTCCTTCCAAGAGTTTGCAAGTCGCAGGGCAACCCAAGGAAAATGGGAAGATAGGGTTCAATATCAATATCAATATTCAATATATAAATGTAATCCCAATGTATATATATATATATATATATTAATACATTGACCCCTAAACCACATCAAAGACAGATTCACACACTAAGAGGTTCACAACAGAAACAACCAGTTAGTTGATATAATGTGCAGTCCTGATAGCCAGATTTGAAAAGGGCATCCAGGTCACTGGTAACACCATACCCAGGCTTCGATTCCATGAAAGTGGTGTGAAGCCGCGCCACTCGATGACCAAATTCATAGGGATAGGATCCAGAGGCCGTCAAGTCTCTGCCACCACTCCTGGGATACAGGCATCAACACAACAAATTCTTGGACCCCAAGTAACATCAGTCATACATATCCCAAAAAATATTATGGCTTCTGAGCCTAAAAGAAACATGTAATACAATATGAGTTTGATTCAAAATTGAAGGGCTAGCCACAGATCCCAAAACATATGTTAATAAAACAAACAACAACATATCCTTTAGGCCGTCAATTTTGAGATACACCCAAATACCAACACATAACCAAGCCACACTGAAACACCACCACCTTTTTTGGGATGTACTCGGACCATTTGTTTATCCAAGTCAACTTTCCTCTTGTCAATGTCCGCTTTCCTGGTTTTTGTCATAGCTATCGGAAGCTCATCAAGCCATGGCCTAAGCTTGGGAAGTATTCATAGCATATAAGTTAATAATATGTACTGTTCAGGTGCAGTGCAATATTGTCATGAATCACAAGATAAGATTCTGACACATTTGCCAGTCCCAGTTGGGGTTTGGCACACCATCCACCCATGGTCCCCATCCATCTTGGTCAATGTGGGGCAGCCATAGACATTATGGAAAATCCCATTCATTGTTTTAAAGTAACTGACAAAAATATGCTTAAGAAATACTGAGGCCCACTCCATCGAACAAGTCTTGGTTTGAAACAATGGTGAAGTAGGATCTGTATGGGAGGCAGGTGGTGCAAAGTTGTACGGCCCGGCTGCTCCAGCATCCATGTGCATCCACGTATGATGCATAAGCATACCAATATCGCAAATCTGGTTGCACATACATTTCCAATCCAGCAAAATGGGAACGGATTGCCCCATGGTGAGGTAGCACTTCTCCCATGTGTTCCCGAAGCCATGAACCCAAAAGATTCACATGGCACCCCTCCAAAGAGAAGACCAAGGGGTACCAGCCTCAATGTGAGCTCCAGTGCATTCACAAATCCCAGGTCTGAAGTCAGATCACCAAAAACAGCATCCTTGGACAATTCGAAGGCTTGCCTTGCAGAGCATGGGGCAGGGGGTAGATTCAGTGGATTAGAGCTAGACTTTTAATCATCAGTCATGGAATGAACTATATCGACACAATGTATCCAAAACACTATTTTCTTCTGGTGCAATTTTCCAAACTTGGGTCTTCATGACAATAGACTTATTATGGCATGCTTATGGTTGTGGGTTACAAGTAGGAGAAGATATCAACATAATAGCATTCCAAATGATATCTGTTCATAAGCCAATCAGTTTTGGGACATCATCATCGTGATTTGAGATTCCAATAATCCATACATATGGCTAATACGACAATGACTGCTTATTTTGAAACATGCCAACATGAAGGACCCATCTAGGGAATTCATGAACATGAGATTTCCAAGATCCACTAATCCCAAATCTATAATCCTCATTCAGAGCACCAAAATTAAACAATAATAGGTATCCTCAGACACACATATGTCTTTAAGTTATCCCACCATATATTATCACATGGGAAACAACATCACACACACAGAGTATAAGATTTATCTATAAAAATATTATTGTTTCAATAATGTATGATGTATATGTGGTCATTGAATAACCCCATTCAAATAAATGGTTTCAGCCAGAGATACGCTGCATGTCCTCGCTTTCGAAAACCTCCCACCAGCGTAGATCTTCCGGCAAACACTTCCACACAGGACAGCTCCTGGTGTTCATGCTGGGCGCACTAATGAAATGATTTTCCGGATCAACAAATAATGAGCTGAAGGAATCATTCCAAGTTGATTTCAATGTTGTGTTTGCTTTTGACTCATCATCACCTATCAGGAATGCAACATGCATATGTATGTTATATTGACTGACCAGCAAACGTGTGGATCACTCAAAGCACAAAGATCAAATCACTGAATCAGATGCCAATGTAAAGAGACATAGGCAACTAGCAGCAAGGGTAACAATACTGGGATGGTGTGGTTCCTGAGGTGCCCCGATTGTGACATGTCCCACCAACCGAGCATGCCCAGTCCCTGGTTTTCGGTGAAGAAGCTGCTGCAAAATCAACAGCATGGATCCTCAGAAGGGCCAATGTACTTTGAGCAGGTTTGGGATTTAAAAGAGCACCTTTTTTTGGTTTTCAGTGCCATTATTCCACACAAAAAAGGCACCCTATATATCAAATTGGACAGGTTACTATAAAATTGAATATTGGATCGAAACATATTGGCCCAAAGAATGTCCAAAGAAAGAACATACTTGACAACATTTATTTTTTGAGGATAATATGAGAATACCTGAATAATACCTGATTGCATTCTAGAATCACTATAGGTGGGAGTCCCACAAGTAGCAAAAGGGCTACTTGCATTCGACTCAGCCGGAGAGTGGTTGGAGGGGCCATCATGCACCACACACCTTTTGGGAGCCAAAACTACAGACTGATAGGCAACAACATGCATATGTATTTTCCCCTTTTTTAGGTGATCAACTTAGGTCACACAACCACCAGACCCCAGCCGCAATTACAAACATACAGGCAAGGCTGGGAGGCACCTGTTACATAGGCTGGAGCCTTGTCCTTGCTGTTGCCACGCTCCACAGCACCTGACGCCAGGGCTGCCCATCCCAAAGTAAAACTGATGTGTATGTAATGATGCACATTCAAATGATGACAAGTCAGGGTTCCTCACATGTTCATCACATTTTACATTATAATGATTTATAATGCTTTCCCATTCCCCATGATGATATACAATTTACATGTCCTGCAGCCTGCACACAAGACTTTTGTTGCCACAAGCTCATGACCACACCATCAGATTGTCACATCAGGAGTCCCGATGTAAGATATCACACTTCACCATGCAGATGAAATGCACCCACATGAGTTCGAAAGAGACATATGCCAAAAACGGCACCGTTTTGCAACCTGCATAGTTGCTCAACCCCAAATGTCTTGAAAGACAAAGCAGTTGCCACTTCTGAGCAGACAGCTGCCTTTTGAAATTTTTGCTCACTCATCCAAAACATAGTCAGCCATTTTGGCCTCGGGCACCCAGCCAGCCACAATCTTTGCGATGCCCCACCTTGGAACCACAAGGGGAGTTAAGACTATTATGCATATAAAATTATCATACAATAACTGCAGGAAATAACATGTACAGGTTTAGCAATGAACTTTGACAAGCAACTGTGCCTTGCAAAATCCAACACACACACATGAAACAGCATGAAACCAGCTGAGGTTCGCTTGCTTGATGCTTTTGAACCGTGTCCACCCCAAGCTGCAACCCTTCTGCGAATCAGCAACTACTTTTGTGGTCACCCCCTTGCTCTGCAAGATTTCATGCAAGCCCTCAGGGAACTTTGCCTTGTAAACATAGAACGAGCAGCGGTAAAGCATGCACCCAATGCTTGTGCCTTCCCCACCCCCATAGGGACGTACTGTGAAACTCTTGAAAGAAGGTGTTCCATCTTCCAGGGCAGGAAAGTAGTCGATGTCTGCAGCAATTTCATGTACTGCTTTCAACTGCTGGTATGCTTCTGCCACCTTTTGCTGCAGTGCATTTTTCTTTGCATCCACACCCTCCCCCTCTTCCTTGCTACTCTCCTTGCTGCCAGCCGCAATCCCTTGGTCTGCAGCAGCAACCCTGAGCCTTCGCCTTTTGACCATTTCCTTCTGTCGCGGGGTGGCAGCAATGAGACGGGCACCTCGTTTCGGTGTGCCTGGGGCAGGGGAATCTGGGCTAGGCATGGCATCAGCAGAAGCACCCCCACCCTGATTTTCCATCTTCTTGTCTTCTACAGAAACTGTTTTTTTCTTGTTCGTTGCAGCTGCTTTGGCTGCTGCTTTTTCCGCTGCCTTTGCTGCCTTTTTTTCTTCCTTCTCAATACGTTTTGCTTCCTCTTTGGCTTGTTTGTCTGCTGCTTTTTGTTTCTTTTTTTCTTCTTGGGCTCTCAACTTCTGTTCTTTGGCATCTTTTTTCTCAGACAATTTCCTTTGTTTCTCCATCTCCAGCTCAGCCTCCGCCTGCAACAAACTGAACAAAAACAACTAGGGCAGCCCACACATGTAGCAAACTGCAACACTGAACTATACCATTTTTACAGCAGGCCTGTTTTTGGGCCTTCTTAGATCGTCTCTGCTCAAGCGCTAAATTACCAAAATTCATTTCATCCACAGGCCCCGGAGCTTGTGGAAGACGAAGGGCATTAGGAAGGAGAGGGCCACGATCCTCCTAGAGACCAATCCCACTTAGTAAAGAAACCATGGGTGAATGCACAGCAGGATATACAACCATGTTTTTAGAAAAGTACATGTACATGTAGGAATGGAACCACCTCAGGTCCTGAGAATCCTTCTTCGGTTTCAATGTCTTTGGAGCTTCCTTCTTCAAAAAAAGGTCAGCCAGCTTCGCATCATGTTCCCATGGATAGACCTAGCAAACCAAGAACATACCTAGAAAGTGTCCAGGGAGATTCCTGTCCCTATGACCAATGGACTCCATGGTGGTGGAATACTGGAATACAATTTGGGCAGCTGCTAGTCTAGCCTCCTTTCGATTTGCCAAGTAGTAGGCATGGAAGTTGCAAAACATATGCACCGGGTTGTTCAAAACCAACTGCTCCACATCAGTCACAGAACGTCCCAGCTCTTTCTGGCACCACTCCCCAAGAAGCTTGTGGAACTCTTCTTTGACCCCCACCAGCTTAGCGTCCAATGCCTATGAGCGGACCCAGGTATGTTGTGCTTGTTTGGTGTGGTGTGAGTTGAACAAATTTGCAAGTACCAATACCCAATAATGAGCAAGCTGAACAACCAGACCTCGGCATCAGGCATTTTCTGGGCACCAGTTCTGACACCATCAAGCTGCTCATCAGGGGATGTTTTTGCCTTTTCATCAGCCTGTCGGCAGTTAGTTGTCTTGGAAAACAAAACATATTGCAACATGAACAAGGTCAAAAGGAAAATTCACTAGTGTAACCACCAGACCTCATCATCGGAATCAGGCCCAAAGGGTGGAGGCTGGGGCGTCTTGTAAGGTGTTTTCTCAAATGGATCCTGCAGGTGCCAACTTGGACATGTTGTTTTTTTTTTCAAGTTGAAATTTCGGTGAACATCTCCGAAGGGAAATGCATAAAATAATGCAGAAGTAAACACATACACAACAAATTGACAGCATCACATCAAAACCACTCCTCATTCTCAACATCTTCAAGTCCCAAAGAATCCGTCGAGTTGGAAGACACCAGGCCACTTGGTGCCACATCAGCATCAGGGGCCCCTTCCAGCCCAGGAGCTACCAATCCACGGTGCAAGGCAACCACTTGCTTGAGCACCTGAACCTTTGGAGACCTGACCAAAGAGCCCCCCAAAAAACAATGAACAAGACAATTCCAATCAAAAACATAGGGACTCAATTCTTTCCAAGAAAGATGATGACAAAACCTCCCACCTGGCATTCAGTGTGCGATAGGTCAAATTGACCACATGTTGCGCAAGCAGTTTCAACTTGCCACTCTCGACCACAGCCCAGTCCTACACAAAAAATGAACATACACACACACATGTACTACTTGTTGATCAAAAATATGAAAACACAACTCCAAAACTGTCCTTCACCTGCCCTTTGCCACCCCGTTTCTGGTACAGGGATTCACCAAAGAGGTTCATGGTGATGGCAAGGTACACAAAAGCTGCCTCCAAACAACAAATCAGGTTCACCCATAATAGGACCGGGGATAGTGATGTTTCCAGCATTAAATGCACTTGAACACAGTTCAGCTAACATAAGTCTAGTACTGGACCCAAATCTAGATCCCAAGCCTGGTGCTCTTGGGCACTTGGTAGTCTGTCCCCAGAAAACGCAACCAAATATGGTTTCAGAATGTCATAGCGTGCAACCAGATCATCCTCATGAACCTTGTTTTTTAAGCACACAAGCAATTCACTTGAAAGTGCACATGCAAGATGTAGGTGCACATGTTCACATGCAATTGCAAATTAATGTTGGTGACATATAAGCCCCACAATCATTGATTGGGTGCAAGACAAGTAGCAACCACATTCCGAGTAGGCTTCGACCATTGCAGCAGCTTCTTATCCTAACATATGGATTGGCGGAGAAAGGGTCATTAAACCATATATGGGGCATATTCTGGACTTAATAACATTGGAAGCCAAATTCAGTCAAGCCAAGGATCTGGGTCAGACATGATGGATGGGAGATGTGGCCTAAATATGGGCTCCACAACCTCATGGATCTTCAGGCCCACCTCCTGGCAATGTTTGTAATAGAACTGGAATAAATAGCCGAATCCTTTATACCGAATGTATATTAATTGATTTCAAACATATAATCAAACCATCAGAGCACAAAGCCCCCCAACACCCCAAAGCTCCGATAGATGGACGGTCATCGGGTGAAAGATACTTTTCGCCGCCATTGCAGCGCACTGCCAAGGCCAAATGCTCGAGCAATCAATGGCCGCTACCGACACGAGCGCTGTGGAAGAAAAAAATCAGCATGTCGAGCCCTAGAGGGCAGTGGGCCAAACCATCACTAATCACTACTTGAATCGGCATTCCAATTTCGGGTCATCAACCAACAATGGCAGCATGACAAAGGGGGTTGGCACCTCTCAGGAGTGATCGAAACATGGGCATGGCCACAGTGTCAGGGTGAGAGCTGTGAGAGCTGTCGAGAGCTGTTGAAAGTGCCTTCATGTCACACATGTACCATGGCACACACACAAGGGCCAAGCAAAACTTGTTTGATTTGCCCTATCTTGATGTTGATTCGTTATATTTCATGATATGCTATATTGTTGATTTGTGTTGATTCCTCGATTGCCATCATCTATCACTTGAGATTTGAGCCTTGGCACAGTCACTGGGAATGTGGATGAGGGCGATCATATGATATTCACATACTTTACCACCAAACATGTACATAGCAACACAGCCCCCAAAGTACGTGTATACTAAAGTATTGGGAAAGTATGTGAATATCACATGATCGGATTCTTAGGGTATTATAATATGACTTGTATGGATACTTGATCCTATATAATATCATATTTGATTGTCTCATATTGTATCAAAAAAATATGGAACCTCGCTGAAGTCCATGAATTTCAAGGGTTTTCCATGGATTTACCATCGCTTTCCATATTCTTCCCTCTTCTGCAGCTTCTGCACAGCACCCCACTGACCTCCTCATCCACTTCGAATCCCAGCAAGGCAGCGCAGGAATGGCAGGACCTGCTGAAGGTGGTTCCCGGGCCCCTCAGAATCTTATTCAAACAACCGAATGAGACAACAAACAACCCACAGGTGTCAAATTTATGCAAAAGTGCGCCGAGTTTTTCATCAAACGTGTTCACTTTTGGAGCATTTTTCGAGTGGACAGGTTTCACCTCTGAGGACGGAGGTCGCACAAACCGAACCCCCAGGGCCCCAGGGCAGCCTGAAGAGTGTTGCCGGTCCATGATCCTCGTACCTGGCTGTGTTGAGGATCCATCATCCATTGATGACTGGTAGAACACATCGATAAATTTTCATATTTTTGCTGGTCAATTGGGATCATATCTCCCAGAAGCGCTTGCTTGCACCGAACATGGCTGGCGCTGGCGCCTGGTTTCCAACTCTTCGGGCTGTTTGCCGCAGAAGACGCAAATCCCAGGCTCCACCTTGGCCAGAGATCCAGGTTCCGAGATTGGGCGTGAAGGAAGGCCCACCATTTAGTGGAGTATGATATTATTCCCCATTGAAATGGTACCTGGGCACTGGGCACTTAAGATCACCTGAAGCTTGGAACATGTGGATGGATTCATGCTGAACAGATCGTTGGTGATCCTCGTGACATTCCGCAATCAATGGGAGGAGGCACAGCGTTCCAAAAACTGCTCGGAAACAAAATCTCTTGTGTCTAAAGTACCGAAAGAAGAATGATTCTTATAGTGGCTGATTTAGGAGGGGATATCATGATCCTCTAGTAATCAGAGATTGTAGATCATTATGGTTTCACCTGCAACAAAACAGCGGGCCTGTCTTTCTTGCTCACTAGGGTTCCCGACTTCTTTGACACACTGCCACCATTCTTTCAAAGGATCACTGGCTTCTTTCCTTCCAGCCACCGACTTATTTTGGCTTGCCGAACCCGGTCTCAGAAACTTTGCTGGGTCTCCCACATCTCAATACCATCAAGATTGTGCAGGATCTCATGTAATAGCCCAAGGATGCCCAAGGGATGCAAAAACCAACAAGCATAAAAGTAAGTGTGGATGTTTCCGGTGAACTTTTAGTTCCACCTGTCAGAAATCTTCGCTGCATTTAAAACCCTTATGGCCACGGGGCTGCCGATCAGTTTGTCAGAGCTATACTGTGTGGTGATTTAACTGCAGCCATCCAACAATATCCAAAACGCAGATTAGTTCCTGCAAGTTCGCATCATCATATTATATACATTTTTTTAATTATATACCTGAATAAACCTCAGCATTCTGAAAGCACCAGTATATGGAATCCAAGGCTCTCTTCCACGGCTTTGGGTCCCCGGAAGCCTCGGGCGTTTGACCGTTTTACGGCTTCGTTTTGAATGCCAGGACGGGGAGAGTCTGGCAAAAAAACAGCAACGAGTGGACCATTGAGATGGAACAAGCAACGTGAAGATTCACAATAATCATCTAAAACTGATAATTCATTATATATATAATTATATGATATATATATATGATTATTGATAAGTTGAGTTATTTGCATTGAGTTTGATATAAATATTCAATTAGATGATAGTGAATGATGAATACACTAAATATATCCATGTGATTCACTATAGGAATAGTATTTATTGAATTATGCGTCCATAATTTTACATATAGTCAATGGATAAGTATTGTCCACAATCGTGAAACCAATCTTGTTACGGAAGAGACACTTTACACTTTAAAGAGTGATCCCAAGCTCAATCTGCACGGGCTAAAATTTATTTACTGAGGCAAAATATCAGATGGAAAGGTTCATACGAAGACAGACCATTTTGGTATAGATCTGTTTGCCACCCCAAACATTCTGGACCAAACATTCTGGACCAAACGAAAACACACCATGTGTCAGTAATCCCATCCCCCTAATGTTCAACACCTCCCCAGAAACCATTGTTTAATCGGGGATATGCACATTGGCGGATGGGATTAATCCTTCGATATCCATATACCCTCTGGTAACATAGCTATGGAAAATCACCATGTTTAATGGATAAATCAACTATAAATTGCAATTTTCAATAGCTATCTTAAATTACCAGAGGGATTGTATATATATATGATTTATGTGTATATATGTATATACTGTATATATAGTATCTGGTTGGTGGTTTCAACCTACCCCACTGAAAAATATGACTTCGTCAGTTGGGATGATGAACATGTCCCAATATGTGGAAAAAACAATCCGTTCATGTTCCAAACCACCAACCAAATATAATTTATATATGTATATCATCCACTATTTATCATCCACAGCCTATCCATTTGGAAGGTTCCTAACATGGGATCCACAAGCGACCCATGGGTGGTACCTCCATTTGCGGAAACCCTGTTGAATCAAAGGACCACAACTTCTGAACATTCATGGAACTGTCCACTCGAATGTTTGTTGATATCCATTTATATCCATGTTTATTTCCATCAGAGTCATATTCCATGTATATTTGGAGGTCGAATTGCTAGAAGTTTTCATGTCGCTATGCTTTTGGACACGCCAAGATGCAGTAGGCCGCGACCAGCGCCAAAGAACCAGCCAGTAACGTGCCTCAGAAGCCGCCTTTTGCACCTTTTGGTGTTGAGATGCTGGGATTAGCCAACTGGTTTGCTCAACACCAAAAGGTGCAAAACTAACTGGTGGAAAAGGTTAGTAACTGGTTAGTAATCAAACTGGTGTTTGCTAACTGGTTAGTAATCAAAAACCTACTTAGATGGGACATGGCATTAGCTAACAGTCTAACAGGTTAGGATCAATGGTTAGTAACAGATTCATAAACCACGCACTATCCCAATTGTAATCCATTTACAAACTAGTTCACTGACTCCATGGCCCCATCTGATGGATTTTTTTAGGGAAACAATGAAATCCAAGGGTTGAGAAGATTGATAATATCATATTATATCACCACTGATTAAAACATATGAAACTATGGATGGACAGATCTGCCCAAGTTTGGGAGAAGCAAACAAATCTTACAATTGGATAAGTGGCAATTAAGAATTAAGGTTACATAAGCTGGCCCTGGTGAGGGCTCTAAATTTCTCAAATCATATCATTCTGAATTATTCTGAAGGTGGGTTGGTACTAAGTTAGCAAGTGATACTGATTGAGGGAATAAATCATTAGCATGGGACAAACTGGGGCATCCCAACTTTGGATACGTCAATAAGCGATGAACGCACATGCAGGCTTTTGAGGCTTGATGTCGAATCAGACTCTGCCGTGTATGTTTCTCTCTAAAGTTGCTAGAAACCAAGGAAAAATGGTCAAACCTGCGTTCATAACAGTACCTGGTCATGCCCACGACGCTCACAACACAGTCCTCCGCAAAAACATGGCTGATCAAAGAATAGACGGTAAACAAATCAAAGACACATTGGTACTGTAATAAATACTACTTTTGAATACTTTTGGAACTCACTGCAGTGCTTTTTAAGTGACGCACTGGATTCTATCCACAATTGGCCATCCATCGGACAATGGAAATCCAAAATTGGGTACCAATGGAGGTTTCCTGAGTCATAGGGGTAGCCCCAGTTCTCATCCTTAAAAATAGATGGCTGAAAACCATGAAATAAACATAAATAAACATAAATCCAGCGATAGAGGGGTACCCCCATGAAACAATGAAACCCCCATATTTTCATCCCTGTCAATAATCAATGGATTACTGTACCATTGGTACCATCGTCCTAAAAACGTGGGAAAATATGGGGCCAAGCGACTTGGCACACTGGCAATGATGATCCCCACATCAACGTTGACACCTTCGCTCAGGGACGTCATGGTGTCAACGGGTCTCTGATGTGAAGATCTTGGGTTTGATCCAACCAGGATTCCAACGTACATTCTGTATCCTATTGAAAAAGACGCCAACCTCCACTCTAGCACCACAAGAGTGCCCAAACAATTGGGATCTCTTAACTCCTGCGGCCCTTTCTTAAAGTAGAACTGAATTGATACCATAGAATCATTTTCGAATCATATTTCTTCTTGTGTACATCAAATTCGCAACAAAGACCTGAATACCATTTCATTCTCAATCCCATAGTCCCATAGTTACTTAGAAGGAGAAGGAGGAAGAGGAAGCAACTCTGATAAAATCTAGACCCTCACCTGGCAGGTGGGGATAAAACTCCGCCGCCATGGGCCCCTCTTCGAATAGGCGCGCCTGGCTCACAGACGAAGCTCTCAGGCTCCAACTTCCCGCGAAGGC
Organism: Cladocopium goreaui; assembly: GCA_947184155.2. Taxonomy (NCBI): domain Eukaryota; class Dinophyceae; order Suessiales; family Symbiodiniaceae; genus Cladocopium; species Cladocopium goreaui. The sequence continues at coordinate 499,205 of CAMXCT020002447.1, read as the reverse complement.
ACTGCAACAGGCTCTGAGAGGCCACATAGCCATCCTTCGCCGGAACCGAGGTTGTGGCGCCAAGTTTCATGGCAGCGCTGCCAATAGACCAGGTACAAAGGGGGAAACATCAGGTAAGAAAAGAGGTAAAACAGCAGGTTCGCCTAGAATTGGTCACAGAACCCGGCTTAGGCACTGACATGTTCACAAAAAACTGTTCATGCCCAGCATCAGACCATCCATTCTTGGGAAGAATCTTGAACCATACCCAAAGGGAGCAAGCTTCAAAATGTGTTCTAGGGACACAGAAATTTGACCTTTTGACATGTTGCGAGGGTGCAGCACTATCAACTTGAAAATAAAGACGGTGATGCCCCATAGTTGGTTTATAAGCAGCTTCAGCTTCATTCGGATTTATAGTAGATATTTCATGGATATATCCATGGTTCATGGAGCATCTACTATTAAAATAAAACTAATATTCAGATAAATAGCCGATTATAGCCGGTTCATGGATGTTCATAGAGGTTTACAAAGCAACAACCCTTTCACCGGGCAGTCCTGGCACTGAGGGGAACAGCTTTCCCTGGACTTCACCCGCGGCAAACCACTGCAACTGGGACCTCGAAACCAGTGGTGAAATGGGATCATCATCACATGATTTATTTGAATTGAAAATCGGATAAGATGTGTATATATATATACTGTATTGTACTATATATATATATTATACATATATGTGCACCTATTGCAGGGATTGAACAATATTCAGGGATGGAACATCAAACCAAAACTGAACAACACTCAGCATCAACCACAGCACGGAGCAACCTGTTCACCCATGGGTACCGGCTGGTGGTCCAGTGGTTAACCAAAAGCATGTCAAAAATGGGAGCGTTCGGAAATCATCTCACAAGAAGGGATGACACATGTGAAACATGTGGACATTTATTTTTCAATCAGCGATTTGTTCATGTGTGATAAGTTCCGGCCAAGTATCACACACAGTATGAAAAAGAAAACATACAAATGCCGTATGTATATGTCTATATGTATATATATATATATACATATGTATTACATATTCAAACATAGGTATATGTTCATAGATACAATAGATGTCATGTGGATATACTTCGAATATGCCCAATATTTTGGTAACATCTCCAACGGGCATGTATGGTTACTCTCTGTATTTCTGTTTGTGAAATCCCAGTTTTCACCTTGTTTGCATGACACGTCAGACCGGCTCACCCGAGATACCCAACTGTAAACAAAAACATGTTCAGTTTGACATCAATTATTTGATTTGTCAAAATGACTAGACAAATGGGCCATAAACCATGAACCAGACTACGACCATTCATAAGTTGGTCTTCTTGTTTGTCTGACCATTTAGTGGATTCACATCCCACTCTTTGTAGCACTTATACATTTCCCAAAAGAAAAGACAGTAACGGTTCCTTAAAAACAAAAACACATGAGTTGATTTACAGGATATCACCTAGAGGAAGTGCTGTTGTTGTCTTAAGATTAGTAAACCATTTCATCTTCAATAGTCTTGAGCATCATTTTCCCATTGTTGGGCATGCATTGGCCGGGTATAATTATACAATCATAATCATAATCATTCATATATTTATAGCATATTCATATATCATCATCATCATCATCATCATCATAATCATATATATATATATATATCTATCCATGTACCATCATTTACCTATCCATACCCCAGACAAGCTCTTTCTCCGCTTCGTTCCCCGCGACTCGCGCCATAGATCACCTCGGGCGATTCGCACTCCGCCTCGTTGCAGATGAAGCTGCTGGGGCTCAAACGACCTGGGACCATCGGTGGACATCCCAACCGGGCTCCAAGCGATAAGCGGTTGGTGAAAAATTGGGGGCACCAATTGTTGACCGTAAAATAACGATGTTTTTTTAATGGTTCTGGGAGTTCTGGGATAACCATATTCAACCAAGATTTATATGGCTATAAAAATGGTGAAGCCAATGTAGCTATAAAAATGGGACGTGTCCTTCATTTTTTGAACCAACCAAAAGAAGGCTGAACATTGCTGAACATAATCACTTCAAAAAGAGTCTTAGGTATGAGCCCCTTGGCATTGGGGATGAGCCAAGGACTGCTCTTCAGCAGCCATCACAAGGTGTGTCGATCCCATAGATCCCATGTTCATATCCTTTTCTGATGGTAAAATCAGGTTACCATCTGGTAAAATGACTCACAGTTTGCGAACTGGAAAGATCCACCATGCTATTAAGTTCGGTAAACCATCTACTTCAATGGGCCATCGAAAAACCATGGCTATGTTAGTCATAACCAAAGGGTAAATCATGTAAAATCCTCGATTTCCTATTTAAAAAATACAATTTTAAAAAACCGGCCTCTGGAGCAACTGAGGCGACTGATGGAAGGCGTATAGCCAGCAGCACACTGGGTCGTACAGCTGCCGCCTGGCGTCAAGTTTTTGGGGATGATGCCCTGTTTCAAGCATCGAATCTATTGTGAAGTCCGCATAATTCACTCAAGATACCCTCTGGTTATTTAACATAGCCATGGAAAATCACCATTCTTAATAGGTAAACCATCTATAAATGGGCCATTTCCCATGGCTATGTTAAATAAACAGAGGGTAGCAACTGTACTGTCTACAATCCCATCCCCCCAATCCTCAATTCCCCCAACAAATTCAAGAGACCCAAGACTAAACCAGAAACACTGGGTCTCTTACGGAGCTGGAGTTATGGGGTGAACGGGGGCCCGCAGATTCCAATGTGGCTCCACTGGGATAATCACGGAATCACCGGGCGATAATAACCCGAAACTATCACAGTAACCCATAATCAAAAGAATGATAGTCGTTCATACAATAAATGACCATCAATTCGCCCAAACCTGCGGATTTCTCAAGCCATTGGGGAACCTCTTTAATAATCCCATATCACATTTTGGACGACATTTTAGACTCTAGACATCTCTAGATCATTATATTGAAAGCGCCATGGAATGCCGGGGTCCCATCTTAAGAACACCTCCATATTTCATCACATCTCTGGATGAATTAGACACATTCACCAGCCTGAAGTAAGGCTACAAATATCGACGATCACCCAAATCGCAATCCCAAATGGATTTGTCTGAACACAATGCACAGTATCCCGAAATCCATGCAGGTTAATCATCATATCATTTAATAAAACAACCCGTTCGTAGTATACAGCCAAATATGTTTTTTTCATCGTTGTCCATTGGTCAAATCCCGATTTTGTTGTGGGTTAAACCCACATTCTTCAAGATATTTGATAGCTAAATCCCCATGTTTACAAGCAAGCGTGGATTAAGTTGATTATATATTATATCCCATTAAATCCCAATGTTTCTCCATTCTTGAGGCTTAAATTCCAATGATAGCCCGATTGTGGTTGGTTTATTCCCTAATGTTTCTTGGTGAAATCAAAATGGTTCACCATTAATCAAACGTGGCAATGGCCATTTATGGATGATTTTGTCACCAAAACCTCCATGTACAAAGGCTTTTCCATTGCCATTCGCTGTGTGTGTGTGTCTGTGTGTCTGAGGGTATCCAATTGAATCTCTATATGTTTCATGGTTAGCAGCAGTTCGCAAGGGTTTCACATCGAGCTGTGACAGTATCCGTTGGAGAAATCCCCAATAGTTCAATAGTTGGGTGATGCTCATTAGGACAATTACCAACCCCCTGCGACAGTTGTAAGTTATGCATAACCAGTATCATTCAACAGTCATCTTGTGGAAATGGGTTGTTGTGGCTATTTGTTGGTTGTTGTGCTGTGGTCATTTTTCAGGGTTACCCACACAAATCAACATAGACCGACCCTGCCATATATAGAGGGGGTTGAAGATTAGCTTCCACTGAACATGGAATATGTTCAGGGTCTATGTTAACTTTGAATCATCAACTATGCCCTTAAATCCCCATGAATATATAATTTATGTAACGCTCCATTTTTGATGGGTAATTCCTCCGAGGGTAAACCAGAGGGAAGACCCACCATTCATGGTCAATCTTTGGTAGCCCACAAAAATGCTCATCTGTTGTTGCTTATGATTACCCTCTGGTAAACTAACAGTTTGCTATTGAAAATGGCCCAGTCGAAATAGTGAGTTTTCCTAGCTATAAAATGGTGATTTTCCAGTTCGCTATGTTAGTTTCCCAGAGGGTATGTTCCAGCAAAAATGAAAAGAGCACAAAACTAAAGGATCAGCTTCTACCCATCCAATCAGTCGGGGATATCCCCACCTGGCGCCATGGTGTCCCCCTCCAAACAGCTGCTGCTGGCAAACGTGACCTGGCGAGATGCCGCGAAGCTTTTTCTAAGAAAATTATGGCGTAACAAAACATGGGGATTTCAAGTGGATGAAAAACCATATCTAACCCATCAAACTATTCGACTATGGATCAGAGAATGGGATTGAAACAGCAAACATGGGCTGTGGCTGTATCAATGACTTAACGATTTTTCATCAGCCATATTTGGGATGACACCAACATTAACTGAATAACAACCATTAACAACCTATGAATTGGGATCGAACTAAAAAAAACAAGGGTTTTTAACCAGCCCAACATGGAACACAAATATACTCTTTGTAAAATCTGACTTGGCGAAGGAACACAGGCCCGTCTGATACGAAATACATCTGTAAATGGGCAGCAATTGTGGATTTTACAGTGATCCTGTAGTAAGAACATAGGGGTACAGTAATATTCCTTCTAAGATTACCTAATTGAGTTTTGATCACTAATAACGCAAGGGTTTTGCCGTGTCTTCTTTGCACAAAACGGACGCAAGGATCATAATTTTGATAACCATTTTTTCCGAGGTTTCATTACGTAAACTTTGGGCTCATGGCCAATTATAGATACCAGTATCCAGCAAAAGCAAGTCGTTTATCTGGGTAGTAAAACGATTATCATCAAACTCTTTATTGCTAAAATGATCCTATAACCAGGAGTTTTTCACGGCGTTCTCACCAGATTCTGTTGGCCACTGCATACCCATTTGGAGATGGATCAAAACCTATTGTACCCTAATACGATACCATATTTTGAGGAATGCACCCGATTTACCAGCCATTTTGGTGTTACCCAGGGTACATCAGGGTCCCAGATTTTCGACCTACCACTCATAGCCCATGTTTGATGGTCACCAGCCCTATCCAAGCTGCATTGCTCGGAGCCATACAGGGATCTTCTGCGCATGCGAATTGCAAAGGCGTCAAAATCCCGCTATTGCACAGCAGCTGTGGAACTGAAGATGAATAACCTTGGAACAACTGAAATGCTTTGCTGCTTGATGGTTTCAACGCTAAAAAGTCTGAAAGTCAATATGGATTATAGTCGCAGGTAGGATGGAAAAGGCTTGTTATATATGTGATGCACAAATGGCCGTTTGGTCTTAAAGCCGTTCAGACTAGCTGCGTACAGTGATAGAATTTGTTTTTCCGGATCATCCCACTGATCGCAAGTGGTGAACAACCCTGGTTATGTCCTCGATTCCCAGGCTATCCCACCAAACACTAACCAGTTATTATCGGCGGGATCCCATACAAGTGCTTCTGTTTCACCAGAGTTTTAAGGATATAACTTGATATAACTGATATAACCATCGTAACAGGGGGGGTTGAGGGTTCAAAATGGTAATCCCAAAGGTGGGCTGGTTCTCTGTGGTCCACACGTCGCTGTCCCAGGCACCCGCTTGACACGACGCCGTACAGGCGGCTCCGCTTTCAACGAGAGGACCTTCGACACAGCTGACGCTCCTGGATGCGAGCCAAGTGCCAAAGATGGCTGGTTGGTGGTTGACCTACCCCTCTGAAAAAATTGAGTCAGTTGGGATGATAAAAATTCCAACTGAATGGAAAGTCATAATTGAGTCATAATCCAAATGTTCCAAACCGCCAAGCAGATGGGAATATGATCGATACTGGGAATTTGGGGGTATTAAATGGATATTGTACTAACTTCATATGCTGGAATCTTCCAGCAGATGGAGATATTAGGGTTACTGGGAATGTGGGGATGTATGAGTGGGAATATGGGGGATACGATGTGGGGATAAGATACCTGACCCAAACATGAGAAGTTTACTATATCATATGGGAATATGAATGGATATGGATGGGATATGAATGATATGAATGATATGAATATGTGTTGAATCATCAAATATGAGGATATCACCATCCGTAATGAAGATACAAAGAGGAAAATTCCATCAAGCCTGGGGATATTAATTCTGAAGGATTTGGGTTTAAAGGGGGAAATGACCAATCGACCATGGGAATATTAACTCTTAATCACAGGGATATTGGGAGCACTACCCATCAAACATGGAATATTGGGAGCATGGTTTCATGGGTTTGTCTGGAAATGGCCTACCTCATGGCAATAAGTTTCCCCAATGAAATTGCAATGATTGGGGTACCCCCCATCCTTGCACAAACCAGTGACATTCACAATTGACATGAGGGTATGAATCATCAAAAAGGACGCATACATATATATATATATATATGTATATATATATATATACATACCCATACAAATATGTATACAGTATTATACATCGTACAGGAGGATTATGTTTTTCTTTTCATGGGGATACCCTTAGACAGTTGAATTTGGGGATTGGAAGACTACGTGTTTTTCAACCCAGGGATGGTAACCGACATGCATAAAGTCAAAACGGCTTGATTGTTCTGTGTGATGGTGAATAAACAACTAAGGAGTTTTTCATATACCCCAAAATTCTATACCACAACTTTATGGTATGTATATGTATGGGGTAAATCAGCTATAAACATCTAAACAGTCATCAACAATGACTTCATATCACTGCATCTGGATGAAGACAAGATTAAGACTGTTTTGAATCATCAATGGTTTTGGCAGCCTGTGTCCAACCCATCACAGCACATTATGGTTTCTGAAGGGTTGAGAGCCAGAAGTACCAGACTGCTGCTTTCAATCAACGCATCGAAACCACCCGGAAACAAAAAGGAACACACAACAAAGCAAACAAAAATAATCCCGCTACTCTGCCCCTATCTATATCATAGTTTATGTCTATATCCTCCGTATGGATATATCAAACATTTTTATATATCACATATATATATATATATATCATTCATATCATATCATATCATATCATATCATATCATATCATATCATATACACATATATATATCTCATATCATATCATATCATATCATATCATATCATATCATATCATATATATATATATCATATATATATATCCATCAACATATATAAACATATATAATTACCCTCTGGTAAATTAACATAGCTATGGAAAATCAGCATTTTTAATAGGTAAATCAACGATTTCTACGGGCCATTTCCAATAGCTAGGTATACAGAGATAGCTCCACCAAGGCTCATGGCATAGGCTACATCCATAGGAGCTTGACACATCTGCCCCACCATCAGTGACGTCACCGCTGAGCCGTGAAGCCCGGCACCTGAGTGACACCGTGCCCAAAGAGGCAAAACATGATATGATTATCAAAGATCTATAACCTATATGTGTATAATATAGTTCTTATATATATATATATATCCAAAACATATAGTTTTTATATCTATATATCTTTCTATAAGATCGTTAAATATATGATCTATCTATATCTATCTAGCTATCCATCCATCTGTCTATGGATCCGGGACGACGAAACCTGGACCACTGGGACCACTGGGACCGTGACCTGGAATTCATCCGGGCTTGTACTATATATATATATACAGTTATGGACTTTAACACTTATAAATGGGAATATATATATATATTATATATCGTTAGTTATAGGAGGTATGATCCCATTTATAACTTTTAAAACTGTTAAAGGCAATAACTGCAGGACAGTGCTGAGACCAAACACCCTTCTGGTAAGTTCTGGCAGTCATAGCTGAACGTGAACATACGTGAACAAAACAAACGTTCTGCCACAATCTACAGGTATACCTCTGGCAATGTAACATAAGTACGGAACATGCTCACTTTAATTCTTCAATCATCCATTTGAATGGGCCGGTACGGCTTCCAGTTGATTGATGTGACAAGCAACTTTCCAGTTGTGATCAAAGCCAAAAGGCCCAGAAACTGCAACACATTCCCAGAGGCTAAGCCCAGAAGGAGCGGCGAATAGTGAAAATAACTGTCTGAGCCCACCAATGTCTAGTGACTAGTGGTTTTCACTGGGTATGTTCTTTCCAGGAAAAACACGCATCATCAATTTCTATCTATTTCAGGGTTGTTTGATTTACAGACACGTTTAGGGAGAAAAAAAAGGAAAGGGCTTAAAAAGTCTACCCAACACTGACCATCAGAAAACACCCAACTGTGGGCAACAAGTACCACGGTAAAGTCGTCTTCCAACAGAATCCTAGCAAATTGCTGCAAAATGCACTCATCCCACCCCACCCTAAAGTATGATAGATCATCTTGGGCGCAGCATCAAAGTCTTGTGCAAGGCCGAGTGAGCATTATCATCGCCCCACCCCACCCCACCCCACCCCACTGGAGGCAGCATCTTGTGCAAGATCGAGTGAACGTTATCATCATCACCCCACCCACCCCACCCCACCCCACCCCACCCCGCATGTGAGCAGTGGGGCAAATTGTGGGCGTTGCGCCTAAAGCTACCAATTTTCCAACGGTGGCTATCCTCCACCAAGCAGCTATTGGCGACGGTCCACAGCGTCCAACGTCCGATGCTTGGAATGCTCAAGGTCAAAGGTGCTTCCGCCATACAAAACCTGCTGTTGGTTCCCATGAGGTTCGATAGCTACTTGGTGGTTCTCAGGAATCGTAAGTTGGGTAGTTCACCCTGAACATTGTCCCTACGAGTACTTATCTTACCTATAAGAGACAGAGGTTTTCCGTGTATATATATATATATACATATATATATATATATATATAGTATTATAACCAAATCCCTAACTGCGGTGATACACCAAGTAAGTTGGTTGAACTAAGTAGTTTTATGATTGGATTCATATTAGGTATATTCATTGAACTAGTCAATGAGTCAATGGGGTTCATAGCCAACTTACATAGTAGATAACTCCGGGGAACCACCCTATGCAAATGCGTGCATTTCATGACGGTGACACAATAAAACATAGGCAGTCCAAAATTGAACTTGCCCTAAACAATTTCCCATTGATTTTGCGTGCTAGTTTACTGAAGAGTAGAACTTAAACAATCGTTAATCAAACTGGTGTAAAGCATGCTTCGCAAGAAGCAAGTCTACAAGGCTCCCTGACAGTGGTCTTGTGATTCAACGACCCCAAAGCCAGAGTTGTTCCCAGAAATGCAGCCATTTTGTTTGGTGGGCAGTTTTCAAGTTCAGGTTCGAAACCATCAAATAGCATTGTTTCCCTTGTGAAATGTATAATATCTATCTATATATGTATTATATGCTATGTCTATACACATACATATGCATTTTATATAATATATAGTGTTTAACACCCCCAATGCATGGTCCCAAATATGTATGTTCATCCCCCTACATCCACCATGGTTTCTGGGGACTGTTTCAGATGATCGGGGGATAGAAGATATACACATCACCAAGGGGCTGTCGTTGTGCCGTAGCTGAATCTTCTGTCACTGTGCAAAAGGAGGTATCGCCTGGGCTGGTGGGTACGGTACTCATGGTCTTATGGATACGAAAAATAGTTTCCCATAGTTGATCATACTCTTCCCCTTATTTGAATAGCCATGGGGGATATCCCATAGTTTAAATATCCCCACCACTGTCACCTGGGGTCTGAAAATGGTGTACTCCCAAATCCATTGGATTCGATTATCATCTTCCCGACCTGGTACAGGTATTAGAACATATATGAACATATCAAAATAGCCATTTAGAGGTATACTGTGGGTTTTTAACAATCACAAACCATCCCCCAGAAAAATCACCATAAATATTTTATGGTGCTATGATTACCATTCCCAGTCATGGGTGGTAAACACGGCATTGTTTTTATTCACATTACCCTCTGGTAAACTAACATAGCTATGGAAAATCACCATTTTTAATGGGAAAATCCACTATAAATGGCCATGTTCAATAGCTATGTTAAATAACCAGAGGGTACTCCATTTTCAGACACACCTTCACCAGAAACCTTCGAGTCACTGGAGTCGTGCAACTGTGCTTCAGGATTCAGTGCGAAGGCAGTTGCCACGGAGATCGCGCCCTGGGCCAAGGATTTCTCCAGGAAAAGCCATGGATTTAATTTTAAACATATCATGGGAAATCTCATATTAACTAACTTTAAGTAAAAAAAAACTAGATTTCTAATATTTTCTAATTAGATATTTCATGGAACATAGTGGGATAGTATGAAATATCTAACTCATATTAATTGACCATATCAGACTCTATCCAATTTGGGGTCTATGATCGTGCTGGAACTAAGCCATCAAGTGCAGATCATGTTCCTGGGGAAAGCATGGCTCTATACCACCGCTTTTTGTATGTTTGCTACGAATGGCTATAATTGCTTAGCAACCTGACGAAACCAAACAAATCAAACTGTATGGGCATCCTGAAGATTGTCCAAGATTATCCTGGAATCCAAGTACAAAGTTTCTTGAAACTGATGCTTTCAATTCCCATAGGATCCATGTATGGTATATATGCTAACATTGGGGGTATATTGATGGTAAATGTTACCATATATAGCATACATGGATCCTATGGGATTTAGATGGTATCTTGATAGCGCTTACATCACGTTTCTGAAGATTTCAGATCAAGTCACCGCTTGCGACTGAACCAACTCGGCTCCTTGGTTGCGCGCGGGTCGGCTTATACTCAGACTCAAAATGGGATCGTGTCAAGGAACAACTAACCAACCGACATGTCGGTTTGATCGCATAGATCATCATATCATGTATGTATATATATATATATACACAATATATATATAATTATGTGTATATATATATATATATTTATTTATTCAGCATTCAATTTATGTAGAATTGATTCCTTAACGTTGTGCTGCACTTGTACACAGCAGCTGCAGTAAAAAAACCTTTCTATCGCCAAGCAGTTGGAAGGCCAACTGTCAGCAACAAACTGTTCAAACCGATGTTGTAGTCGTCATCGGCGTCATCATCACCATCATCGCCATAAAAATGGTAACACTAAAAACAAAACAATGGTCGTCTTAGTACTAAATATATTAATATATCATATATATATACATATATCATATATATCTATATACATAAATCATATATACATATAACACTATTATACACTATTCATCATCATTGACCATCATTGAACATCATTGATCATGGCTGTTCATGATTGATACAGTCATGATCACAATCATTATCAATGTCATGATCATAAACATTATCACAATCATGATCAGAAACATTATCAAACACATTATCAGAATCATGATCATTGCTCTTGTTGTCGTCGTCATCATCATCATCACCATCATCATCATCATCATCATCATCATCATCATCATCATCCCCAATTGTGACTACCCTCCGTATCAACCACCACAAATCAAAGAAAACCCCGCACAAAGAGCATGGAATTCCCATCAGCCGCTGAGTTCAGCTACAAGTGTCCAAAGGAAGATACAATGTCACCTTGTAGCCACTTGAAGTAGATGCTGCCTCGGTTTCCGAATCATTGGATCGGTGGAAATGCCGACAAAGGAAACCATGGTTGTTTTCAGGTACCATCTGGTTATTTAACACAGCCATGGAAAATGGCCCGTTTATAGATGGTTTACCTATTAAATTGTGATTTTCCATGGCTATGTTAAATAACCAGATGGTAAATGGGTTTGTCTGGAAATAGGATACCCTAAAAATAGTGCAACTTTACTTATCATCATGTTCACAAAAAAGTTCACTGTTAGAACGGCAACTAATTAGTTGGGACATACACCATTTTCAGACACACCCAATAAATGGGACCTTGTCTATCCACCTTCCCTTCATCCGATGAATCGGACAGCTCATCAACTGGACCATCTGGAAGATTCTGGACGTTCCATACCTTCAAAAGAGCCTGAAGTGATAAGTTGTCTCAAAATGCATATTATATATATATATCCCAACTTGGCAAACTCTATAGTGGGAAGAATCTGATTGACCATGGGATTTTGGCTTTGAACGATTTGACACAATCCCTTGCTAACGAACTTGGATTGAAGCGGAGAAACTGGATGGAAACTTCTTGGATTTTACACATCCCAACAACATCCAACAAATGGGCAGTATATGTAGCATATGGGTCAACATTTTTGCAACCCCAATGGAACCCAATTTGTTTTCTGACAACTTTAAGTAAGAGTATTCGACCCAGAGGGTCGCTTCCAGCTCGGAGAAGCCAGTGGTCCATGACATCGTTGTCTGGGAGCTTAAGTGGTTCATCGCTCCTTTGCCGGGATATCAAGCAAAAACCATGGCATCGGCTCACATCACCATTGTCAGTGACTCAACAAACATCTTTGGTATATTTGAACATCAAAAATGTGGCGAAATTGGGAAACCATCAATTTGGGGTTGTATTTGAGCTTATTTGAGAATTACTGTATGTAGACACAGCTTGCCACTTTGCTTGTTGCATTGGATACACAGTTGTTCACTATTGTGACTTCTTGTGAAAAGAAATTATCAGAAATTCCTATGTTTGCTGGTCAATGTACGCAAACCAGATTCGCACACCCACACCCAAACTTGAAACCTTTGTGGACTGTGCATGTTTTGGTTTCCCCAATCCATCCATGCTGGGGGTTTCCCAAGGCCACCCTGGACCTTAAGCTTGCGACTGTTCCCAGGACCAGTGTCGACCACAACGCTACGACCCACATGGGACAGCGATGCTGCTGGCTCAGTTCCTGGCTGCGCAATGTTGGCTGATCTTAAGTGCCCTGGAAAACAAATTTGGCTGGTGGGTATAGTTCCCCAACAGTGAACCATCCTTAACATCACCATTTTTATGGGTGGTAACTATCGTCCCCAAATGGTAGGTTTATGCCATTGGGTTTTGGCGCATTATGCATTATGCAGCGAACCTGCACCCAATATTTACCCGCACCTAACATCATCAGTGCTGCTGTGCGCGTCTCGGCACTCCAACGGTTCACGCCTCCGACAATGAAACAACGGATCCCACAGGGTCTTTTTGGTTCCATGGGTCACTTGGGTCAATTGGGTATCAGGCATTCTGTTCTAAGTTTAACACCATCATGTTTCCCTATATAGGGTAAGCAAGTTACTAAACATACAAAAAATGGAACATCTATGGTTTCTCTAGGAAAATGATCTAGATTTATGGTGGGTAAACTCCGCATCTGTGTAAACGTTTACAGGAGGGTAATATCTACTACTGGAATTTACATGAATTTACTTGATTTACTGGTATTTCAGAGGACCTCTCTATCTGAAAATCAATGTGCATTTCAAGATTTCCACTGAATCTGATTCATCCACATGTCATGTCCTTGTGGTGCCACTTTCCGAAAAATGGGGCAGGCAAATTCAAAGCTGTTTATTGGTCACAATATCCTTACATTTTGGATAAACAAAACTCCATCCCACATAGCCCTTCTCTCGACCTTTCAGTGAACAATTCAGAGGTGTCACAACTCCGAATCAAGACGTCCAACTATCACTGGATTATCTCGGGGCAAAATCTAGAAGGAACTAGGAACCTTATATGTTTTTATTTACCCTCTGGTAAACTAACATAACTATGGAAAATCACAATTTTTAATGGGAAAATCCACTATAAATGGCCATTTTCAATAGCTATGTTAAATTACCAGAGGGTATTTATTTTATATCTCCAAATATATGGTTTTCCACTAGACTTCCCATCATCCAACCATGAGAAACTACACTTCCAGCCTGTCAGCAATCGCACATCGACCACAAAAAGGACGTGATCCTTGAGGCACACGGTGGATGCCATGGGGATATGATAGAATAGGGTTTTCTTAGTGAACAATCCTGGGATACTAGTGGGATATAGTTGGATATATGATATTCATGATGATATATGACATATGATATTCATACAAATAGCACATCAATTATATATATATAGTTGTATATATACTTCTGGATAAGTTTCATCAAAATTACCAAACGCCTATTGGGGCCGTGGAGGGGGCCATTTGGGGATGGTGATCATCACATTTCAAAGCTTAAAGCATTGCCTCGTTGTTGCAGCACTTGATGAAACAACTTGGTCTTCCATGTCACACGCAAGCGAGTTTAGACAGTTTAGCATGTTCCAGTTGCCCAACAGATATAAGTTGGCCTTGTATGGCCTTGTTACCTTGAAGCAGACCAGCCAGGGAAGTAGATCTTTATTCGAATCGGGAATTCTTTGGATACCAGCGGCTGCCGTTGCAGAGCCACAACCAATGGTGCTGACAACGTGATGTCCCACCGTGTGGACATCGCATTTTCTTGCATGTTCAAAACCTTTCTTGGCAAAGGTATCCCGTATATATAAATATATCCCTAGATATGTAGATATTATTTTATATTATATATATATCTGTTCATTAATTTCATTATATATTTTGCAGCACACGCAATACAACCATTGGACCCCATGCCGCGCAATCATGGGGTTTCATCACCAGCTCAATGCAGGGTCTTCAGCCCTGGACCCATGGGTCGCCAACAAGGGCCCTGCCCGGGCTTGGTTGATATGCATTGGAAACATGGCCGTATGCCTCCAATAGTTGCTGGATGTTGCTGGTGCATTGTGGAAAAAATCGATGTCCCAGGTAGAAAAACCCTAGGTGTTCAATGCACCTTTTGGGCTAGGGTGCATTGAATTTGGTTTCTGTGCCCAGGATGAAAATCAATGAACTTTTTAGGCTCGCCCTTGACCACTGGAATGAACAAAATAAATGACGCCTGGCCCAAAAGGTACATCGACTCTTGCTACTATGCACCTCCAGACCATCTTGGTTACATTTGTTTTGTGGTTGGACGCCTCCATATACATTGATAAGATCATGGTTTTTGGGCCACAACCCCTTGGTACATCGATTTTGTTGGCAGCGGTCACATCGATTCTGTGGACACTCGACACTCCAGGTGCAGCGATAAGGAGGGCAAACCATCACCATTTCCATCGTTTTTTTCCACAATACACCAGCAACTATTGGGAAGAATTATGGGCCATTTATGGCCAATATATATATATATATATTTACAGGACATATTGTACATGTCATTTTACTGCCGGTTTTGTTTTGGGGAAACCAACTTTCAAAATCTGGCTTGTCAACCTTTGTTGGCGACACACAGGTCGATTCTCTGGTAGTAAACCTCAAGCGGATAGCTGTATTTAGCTCATCTATTTTATGCTTGAAACAACCCAACGATACAATAATACTTTTTGGACGGGATATAAATTGAAGGCCCAAGCAAACATTCAAAGCTGTTAGCTGGCAGCATGGTGTCTCATAGCTACATATGACATGGTGAGACAGCACACTTTTCAGACGAGGTCTAACTCATTTGGGGCTTTTGATTCGGAACTACCCTGAAATCAGGCCCAGATACCTTGAATACAACATCAGTTCATAGCCCATTAAGGAGCCTGCTGAGTGTTCCCATGGCACAAATCACCACTACATCGAGTGCATCCTGCAGATCAGCCCATATCGCTGATCCAAGGGGCTGAGATCTGACGCAGCGGCAGAGGCACTAAGGGCGTGTCTGCTGCCAGACCCAAATCCATCCAAGAAGAGAACCTCGGAGCCGAGCTGGACCGCCTTGCGGTCCTGGTATTGGAGGGGATAAAAGACGAGCAACCTATGGGATTGATCATCAAATCTAGTCAAATAGCATCATCAAACCAACTTAGCTAGCTATGGATTCTACCTTAGGCATAGCCTCCACCCCAAGTGGCTGAATGTGACCACCATTGTACAAGGTGGTGCCCCCCGTGAAATGTTTTTTATTGGTTTGTATACCCCGTTAACTATAGAGGTATCTACCATAAATCCTAGCCAACATACTTACAAACCAACTTAGATGACTATGGGGCACCACCTTGCATGGGTTTTACATGGTTTTACCATGTTTGCCCATCAACTCCGACTGATCAGGCATGATAATGCCAAAATCGTAAAACCCGACCCTTTCAATTTCTCTGGAAGGCCAATTTCACCTATGGACCACTGATTCACAAAAATCACAACATTCAACACCTTTTGCTAGCGACCCTTCTGCGCGTAGGTTGCACGGAAGAATGCATCTTGCCTTTGTTACCCAAGAGACCCTAAAAAAACAAAAATCCCAAGACATCGTGAAATTTGATAACATTTGCCTTAAATCAATCAGTGAGATATTGCCCCAACATATACTAGTTGCAATGGATAGATTGAGCAGTACCAGTCATGGTTCTGGCGCGAAATGGTGGCCCAAATAGCAAGACAAATAGCAAGCAGAGTCAATATTTCACTCAGCAAACCATGCCGGTGCAAATTCTAGAAAAAATGGATATTTCAGCTATATACTATATATATAACATAACATATCATACCATAACACCATATAACATGACATTATGTATAGAATATTTCATTACGTTAAATACACAACATGTCATTACATTTCACTACATTACATTACAAATATCCTAATGATATATACGCGTTCAAAAGGAAAACCAGCAGGACGATGCCTTCAATACAGTTTCCCTCACCCAGGACACATCAAGGCGCCAAATTTCGGCCGAAGCACTGCATGTTGGCGGTCAAGGTACTTTGAGTCATGCCAGGTTGCATCAATACACTGCTGTCAATGGCGGCCTCAACTGCCGGAAACCCTATATACTGTAGGCTATCATGGAAGTGGGGAAATGCATGTATGGAAGATTATGGAAGTATGTTGTATTCAATTGTATTCCCATCTGGATGAAAACAAAAACCTAAAGCAGTGCCAAAAAAACAAAACACACTTTGAACAGTGGAATCACTGCAAATACTTCGATAAAGATCCCGCCACTCTAGTAACCATAGTCACAGCAAATTCTCCAAAGTCATCACATATCTACGACCCTGTGTACCATTCATACACAGGGCATTGATGATCCCTGGAGCGACCAAGCGGTTATGCTTGGGGGCCCTGCATGGTCGGTCAATGCGGTCGTCCTTGCGACTTGATCAACCCCCAAAAAGTGATTGGAAACGAACTGTCACAGGCCTGGTGCATGATATATATTGATATATGATATACTTTAAATGGCCCTTAACAGTTGGAAACGCGCCAAATTTCGTGATATATAATGTCAAGTGAGGATTAATAATACCCCCAGGATTAGTCAAGCACCACTGCCTCCAAAAAAACATGTAATTTAAAAACAGGTGGTCCCCCCAGATTAATAAACCCCCCCGATTAAAAAACCACCAGTGCTGAAATCCATTTTTTAATCCAACATTTTTTATTTCCAATTCTATTTATTTCCATTTGTTTTTTACCTTTTTTTATCATCATTGTTGTACTTAAGGTTTTAGTTGATCATTGAAAATTTCAAAAAACAACTATTCCCCAAATGATCGATTTCTAATTAAAATCTTTATAAAAATCATCAGTTTGCATAGCTCCCAAAGGGTACCCCCCATGAGCCCATGTCCCCCATTAATAATAAGCAGGGTTTGCCCCTGATTAATCAACCACCTTTCTGATCCATGAAATTTTAACAAATCCAATGGAATTCTATTAAGATCTAATTGACGTAAGCCATATCCAAAGTTTTATGGTTCAGAGTTGCTTATTATTAAGGGGTCGTCAAGAAAACTAGCCAGAAGGTACCCCCCTACCTTCTGGGGGGGGGAGGTTTATTAATCCGGTGTTGGCATTAATCTTATTTGATTGATGCTATCCAATGGTATGTTATCTTATCCCAATATTAATCATCTATAATCCCAATTTATTTGTAGGAGTTGTATGTTATCATCCCATTGATGACTGTTGTGGTTATTAAGGGCCGCAACTGCAACCAACGAGAGCCGAGAGACCGAGGCCCAGCGGTACTGCAAGGGATGTGTCCGTGGCAGAAACAGCGGCATGGACTCGCTGGACAACCTGGAGCCGGGTGCTGGCTTATATATATATGTGTATGTGTATATAATATATATATATATATGTATATAATAATAATACTAATAATAATAATAATGTCTAATAATATTTAATAATAATAATAATAATAAATAATAATACATACTATAATATATATATATATAATTATAGAAAAAACGAAACAAAGATACAACAAGTAAAATCCTGCTGAAATATTGATAAATCATGACAAATCACAATATTCGGCATACGTAATATATTGAGTTCATGTACCACATAAAAATATATATATATATATATATTCATACATACTCCATCCATATAATTATGCATTACAGAGCCAGTAATTTGTATTCCATATGTTCAAATTATTTCAAACTAATACCGTGAGACGTCGAATCCATTGAAAGAAAACGTGGCTCATGCACAAGGCATGCGTGTCAACATGAGCATCCTGAATGTACGAAAACAACAAACTCTCTGGTACTCCAACCTGGCAATGGAAAATCCACCACCATTCCATCGTCTATCTGGGTAGATTAGAATATTTCACTAACCTGAATTAATGCCATTTGGGGATGATTTCCCTTATTAACCATGATTCCAGTGAAGGAGAACAGTGAGGTCGTTATAATTTACCCAGATCTATAGATGATCTTCCCAGCTATAAACCTCCATTATAGTGGATTTTCCCGTTGCCATGTTTGATACCTCTACTTCTAACATCTGGGTTATTTTCCCGTCGCCAAATTAGATTCACCGGCACCTTCGGCCGTTGGTGGCATTGGTGGGCTCGGTGCCTGCCACCGGATGCGAAATGGTTTTTAGATGCTTTTAGCATGAACGACCCACTCATAGTTGATCCAGCTTGGCAATGAACACCGAAACAAGATCTGGTTGGTGGTTTGAACCATCTTGAAACATATTAGTCAATGGGAAGGGTTATCCCATATATTATGGAAAATAAAAAATGTTCCAAACCACCAACCAGCCAAAAACAAGATGCCAGGAACAGAATCTACAACTTTCTTTGTCTGAAAATAAGGTGTCCCATTCCATCCACTGGTACAGCTCAGGTCCCAAGTATTTGCTGGCCATAAATGGGGTGTGATGTCCATCTTCAGAAAAACTGGAAGTGCCATTACTGTATTCAATGGTCAAATATGGTTAAATTCATGTTATAATATATATATATATATAATTATATATAAATCCCCATGGTCAATCTTTTATGAAACAAAACAACAACATATTTGCAGTTTTTTGTTTTTCGATTTATAGAACAAAACCTAAAGGATTAAACTACCCATCCAGGGTGAATCTGGAAATCCTTATTGTTGATGGTTATTAATAAGGATAAATAGTTATTAATACTGATAAATAATGATTAATAATGATTAATATGATTAATAATAGTTATTAATAATGATAGTCATGAAACTCTCATCTTCCACCAGTTTTGATGCTTCAACCGAGCCGCGAGGTCGGAGAAGCTCCAGACGCAAGGTGGAATCTCTTCCAACCTGCGATCGAAATCCCAAAAGTCACCCCTGGTCCTTTCAGTTGGAAATGACTGGTCCATTGTCGATTCTCAAAAAGTGTCTTATTCTACTCGAGGGTAATCTATAATATATATATATAGTATTTTTTTATTGGTTGATATTCACCCCATGAACAATGAACAACATCCGTAAACTAGTTTGATACATCTATAAATCCATGGCGATAAAGCTAAGGGAGCCCCACCTTGTGCAGGTAGACCATGGTCCGAACGGGAAACAACAATGGATTTCCGGTGTCCATAACAGTTACCCTCTGGTAAACATACAAAAAACTATTGAACATGGCCATAAAAATAGTTGATTTACCCATTTTTTAATGGTGATGTTCCACCAATTACCAAAGGGTATAACTTACCAAAAGGTATTTCATCGAAGATCACCGGAAATTCTGGGTGGTTAACCACTTTCTAATTACCCAAAAATCACTACATTCACTACATAGTGATGTTGAATCCTGGAAAATGGATAAATGGAAGGACCTCCATAGACCCCCTGAGTGGAAAAATCATGGAAAATCCCACTTTTTGACTCAATAAGCAATCTAGCCTTGTTTTTTTTTGCAATCCATCTATCTGTGTCTATCAATCTATTCATCCAAGCACTTGAAGGACGGAAAGTACCAAAAATCCAGAAATTAGTCACTCACCACCTTTCATGACTAAGGTCATGTGAGCTTTACCTTTCAACTTGTTTGTTTTTGGTTATTTTTCCATATTTTTCCTTCATTCAAAATTCAAACCCATGCCCCAAACCTTTGCAACATCTCCTCAGGAGAACAGCCCTGCCTGTTCAGGTACCAGCACCACAGTCTGCACTGGCGCCGGGAGGGATTGGACATCCACTTCACTTGGGGCCTTGGCAGTGGTTGCTGTCAAACATCCATGGGACACATCCGGGGTGTGTCTGAAACTCGGGGATTTAGCTCCAAGAATGGCCATTTAACGGTGAACGTGATGATTAAACAGTGCCTCATGTTCAAACATGTTCAAACAAAGCCTTGAATGAATGGGAGATTTGAAGGCACGTCTCGGCTGTATGTAAGAAGTGAAAGGTAGATGCTAAGCAGGAAGAAAAAATGTTGCTATTGGACGCCTTAAACTTAGGCATCAGATGGAATATGTCAAGCTGGGCAAATTATTGTTTATTTCCATATCCAATTCCCCCCCAACATGAAATAGCATGGGAATTGCCAAACTAACCATAAACATATCCAACATTACAAGCCTAGCACCAGTCATCCTGATGAGGTCCTGAGATCGCGACAAGACGAGAGAGAGAGAGAGAGAGTGATGTTTAGAAAAACGGCTGATCCACCACTAAAATGGCAAAGAGTTGATTATATGTGTATATTATATATATACATAGTAGTAAAAAAAATATATGATATACATTCATTTTTAATGTGCCCGTGCGTGTTGCGTACATCTCATCTTTTGTTGGCTCAGAAAAGGGTACGCCTTTTTAGGAACGTTCGAGAGAATTATCGATTGCCCCTCAACAACTCTTGGTCGGAAGGTCCCCCTGTATACAATTACATATGGGGTTCAGCTAAGTCATAGGCGTACCCCCCGAATCATCCAAAGTTAGACCATTGTAGTATTGAAACCTATGGATAGCTATGGTGACTTGGGGATCCCCCATTTTAGGAAATCGACATATGTTTTTAAGGGACCAATGGAACAAATGACCTACAAAATCAGTTTCTTTCAGTATTTACGCATCCCACGTGAGCATTGCCAACCCATTGTGATAAAGAACCGTCATCACAACAACCACTAATTGGTAGTACGCTACAATTGAGTGGTAATACTTGGTAAATATAAACAATGGTAATCCTATTTGGATGAACATAGAATATAGTTCAAACAACCACTATATAATATATTATATATATATGCAATTCAATAGTGAACCGTACCATATACTCTAGAGATCTCTAGAGGTAATTTCATGTAGATATGAAAGCCATTGGAAACCAATATATGTTCAAAGCTACCTTAGATTACCAGAGCCTAGTATCATGCACTTATTCTCTCGCAATGGCAATGGAAAATACACCATTTATAGTTGATTGTCCTAGCATAAATCTCCATTTATGTATGATATATATATATATATATATATCCAATCTATATATATATATTAATATACACATGGATCAATCCCCCAATAAATGGACCTGGTCCTTTCCTTCGGGCTCCAGACAAAGCTGGGCTCCGCCAGAATGCTGGGGGTGGAGCTCATGAGCTCACCTGAAATAACAACTGGGTGGTGCCAGCCCGTCAGTTCGAAATGCCGAGAAAAAGCCAGCAAAAATACTGGGAACAATGTGACTTCACCCAAGATGTGGATTTATACTTGATTTATGTTGGCTCAATTGGCTCAATGCTCTTAAACATCGTTAATGGGGGTTCAAAACCAACCTATGTCCTTGCATGGTTTGCTGAGGGATTTACATAGTTTGGGACCATACTAGGTTGTTCAAAATTAGGAGGATGGGATTCACTGGAATAGGGCATGGGGATTCGACCCCTAGTGACCCCGTGGCCCCCTCAATGATACGTAGAATTTCGTCCGATGCTTACGATTCGCCAAGGCAACGTGTGGTTCGTCATTTGGGGGGGGGGCTCACCTTTCAAAGGCCAGTTGAATCGTCATCAAATCAAACCTGTCATCCCTGCAATGATGGATTCAAGCCTACCCACCCAAACGGCGATTTAGCATGATTTAACCATTCTACATGGGGACATTAAGCAGAATATACCATAATAATGCAGGTATGAAGCAGCAATCACGGGGGAAGTCAGCAATGCTGGGATATGGTGCGCAGCAACAGCTTTTGGAATTCTGGGGGCCTTCCACCATCCCTTTCTACCCACCATCGACCAATCAGGGGTTTTGCGCACTGTTCTCTCAAGATACATCTCACTGCATCAGTATGTGTGACTAAGCTTAAAGTGCAGGCGGTCGCAGCCCATGAAAAAGGTGTCCCTACCACTACCCCCAGGTTGAAGCTGACGGTATGCATGGTAGATGTTGTGTAAGTCAAATCAATTATCGGATAACATGGACAGTATCACATACAAATGCATAACCAGCAAGATTTGTTTGCAACCGTTTGCAGATTTCTGGGGCTTGTGTGAAGCCTACAACGCCAATGTTGTGACGAACAACATACGTCAACTTCTTGGAATAGACATTGGGGTTTTGGAACCCCATGCGGGCATGACATTATATACAAATATCTTGCTTACAATCACCAAACCACAACAGGAATTATCGTTATGGCTCGATCAGAATCCCTAACCCTAACTATGAATGGATTGATGACCATCCCTTTTCTTGCTGTATCCTGGACCAACAAGCAACTGCAAGCGTTGTTGGTCATTGTTCGATGTGGCATTCGATGTGGCTTTGCGTCAAAAGTGGTGGTCGTGTGTGTATTAAACCGTCCAGTTTCAAAATGGGGAGTTAATCATTTTAATCATTAAACATGTTTTCAACTGTCCATAGACTGGGAAGTCAATCATTTTAACCTGTACCCATGTGTTTACATGTGGGAATGGTATTAAACAATCAGGATGCGGATGGTAACCTGTCCCAGGTCCCTGCAAATTGGGCAGGCAAATTCTCAATGGTAACTCGAGATACCACATTCAATGTACAGTACCCTCCAGTAATCAAACATGTCAATGGAAAATCGGATTTTCCCATCTAAACCTTCATTTATCAAACCCTGTTCAATTGCTATGTTTGAGTACATTGATTACCGGAGGCACTTGGGTGGCACCGGATGCCAACCCATCTTGCCAAGTGGCAGGCAGGGGCAGATTCCAAATAGCCTTGCCAAAGGGACCACGCGCACAGCCTGCGACGGCTGCAGTTGCACCAAAGTTGAAAGTCATGGGATGTCATGGGTCAGAAATGGGAAAGATGTTGGGGAGATCCGAAGTCTGGTCACGTCAGCAGACGGCCTCACGTACTTGAGCTTAGCCCCAAGTCTGGATGCAAAAATGAGAGCTGAAACCACAAGGTGGTTTAACCATCCCCCAGCTACAAGTTGGTCCCGCTGACCCCCTTGGAACTAAATATAGTGAGAGCCCCCGTAAATCCTAAGGGGCCTCACCTTGCACATGCAGAAAAACGTGGTCTCTAACGGCTCTCAAATGCCTTTGTATCCTCATTCCTTTTGGGAACAGCTTCATAAAATTCATATACAACCCAAACCTTTTGATTGAAACCGATGTTCCGATGCAGAAACAAACATGCCCTTACTAGAAACTTGCAAAAAAGATGAATAGAATCAGACTCCTCGAGTCATGAAAAGAAATCAAAACACATAGGTATGAGTCAAGATTGGGTACCCCTATGCGAACAATAGTACTTACGTGCTTACTAACAGATCAAACAAAATGTCCCAAACATTCCCAAACCTGTACTACCATACGGGTTTCTCTGAAAATATATGGTACCAATTAAATATCCATTGTCCTGGTTATCCACTGGTTAAGTCTCTATGTGTGATGGTTAAATCTCTTTGTGTCACAGTTTTTGATGGGAAGATCATGTTTAATCCCTATGTGTCAGCAGGTTTTATGGTTACCCTCTGGTAAACATTCACAGTTTGCTATTGAAAATGACCATAGAAATAGTTGATTTTTCCATTAGAAATGGGTGGATCTTTCCATAGTTAGTGGCCATTTATAGTGGTAATTTAACATAGCTATAGAAAGATTCACCATTTTTCATAGGTAAACCATCTATTTCTATGGGCCATTTTCCATAGTCTTTTGTATGTTTACCAGAGGGTAAATCCCCCGAGTGCACGAAAAGTTCTCCCGCCTGGTGTAGCCCGCAGGGACAGCAATGAGCTCAGCCGGCAGGGTACCGTTCATCGGCAGCTCACAGATCTGTCCATGGCGCGGCGCTGGGGTGGGGTACTGGGTGTTTTTTTATGGCTACAATGTGGGGCCCAAATGGATATAAATGGTTCTTGATTCTAATAATGGTTCCAAATTAATGTGTGATATATATATATATATAATTATATATATATACTGATATTGATGGATTAATCCCATATATAATATAAAACACCCCCTAAATGGTTCCAAATTAATGTGTATCTTCACTACCAAACCATGGTTCCTAACGGGGTTTGTCTTGAAATGGGTGAGACCCCCAAATAACAATTGAAACATGGCACAATTTTATGCTTCACCAGCTGATGTTGGGTGGTTTTCCCCCAAGAGTTTCAGCCACACCCATGTATTTTTGCTGCGTATCCAACTTTGACCAAATGGATATGAAATGGATATGTCACTATCGTCCGTTAAAGACCATCGATCCTGACCATTCAACTCCATTAAGACCATCTCATCCCCAGTGATGTACATAAAACTCCGTGAAACCGCCTGAAACGCCATTTAAATTCCTCCGAACTCCATTAAAACATCCATTAAAATATCCATTAAAACTTCCAATTCATTCTCCATGAAGGTTTAATCCTCAGTGAAACACCTTTTAACATCCCATGAAAACTCCATGAAACTCAGAAATCCTATGAACAGAAAAAATGTGCGATCCTGTGGCCAGGCGCAGAGCTCCACGTCACTCCTGGAAAGCGGGTGCCGAAATGTTCGGGATTTCACCTGGAAAATGCTGGGGAATTGAAATTTAAGACTCTAAGAATGGGCCGAAATTGAGATTATCTGCTGAATAATCAAGGAGATTATCCATTGTTGAACCATGATCTGCTAAAATTGAAATTATCCGGTTGCTGAACTGTTTTTTTTTTTTTCTGAGCCAACATTGTTCTTGGTTTCTTGAGTTAGCTGTAGAACAATCATTGGGCAGAACATGTGATGAGTTGACAAATCTGCTCTGAACAAATTGCCCACCTGGGATCATCGTAGCATTTTTTCATGGCCAGCCAGGTCTATCATCCGCATTGTCAGACACAAATATCATACCAAGTTGATGAGTTAATTCCATGAAATATCCCATGTCACATCCCATTAGTTCCCATGTATTTGATTGTTCAATCCCAATTGTCAATATAATTATGGTTATTGATAATTGATAATTAATCCCATTACCTATATAGATATCTGCATGTTAGATTAAATTATTCGTGTATGTTCAATTTGGTCGTATCCCAAATGGTATATATACTGTACATACATATGTATATATATATGTATACACCATTTTCAGACATCCCCAATTTTTTGGATCAGCATGAAATCTTAAAAATTGAACTATCTCATCAAAATCCAAGCATACCAACATTTTGTATATTACTTATGGGATCCAATCCCCAATTATCCAATGTTTGGTATTAACCAGAATTAATCATATATGTTGTTCTATACATTATTTATCACAGTTTATTTTCAGAAACTTAACCCCTAGTAGCAATTTCTTTCTTTGTGAAACCATGTAATTAAAACAAATATAATAATAAATGAGTCCCCATGTTTGTTCGTTCCATAAGCAACATACTTTAAATTAATCAACTTGTGTACAATGTATTATTCATATGACTTTTCATGTCTGTTATTATCCCCATTTTTCTTATCCCCATTCAATCCATTCTAATTCTAATCATCATCACTGTTGCTTGTTGTGTGTTGTTATCATCCCCATTTTCCATCATTTAATACCAACTTCTTGTTACCCTCCTGTCAACTAACATCGATTTGGAACAACCACCATTTTCCCATGGAAATCCATGGGTCTTTCCACATCTGTGTTGGTTTACCCTAGGCTTCCCCTTACGGATCATGGCTTCTGATCGTGGTTTCCCCATGGGGTTTTCCACTTCCAAACGGCACCTCCAGGTGTCTGGCCCATGCAGCGCGCTGCGGAAGGCCGTTGGACGAAAGGCTTCGGGCAGCGTGACCACGCTGGCGGTCACGGAAGGCACCTGTGCAGTGGTCCCAGCTTCGGAGAAGTGACATGGGAAAAATATGTTTCAAAAATAAGGGAAATTACAAAAAAAACAAGTATGGAAAAGTGAGGGAACCGTGAAAATAGTTATACAATAACGGAAACTGGAAAGGGAAACATCTTTTGGAAGTAAAAGGGACATGCGGAAAAACATGCAAATTATATGCGCAAAATCAAATGGATGGGAAAATAATGAACACATATATAGCTAAAAAGGCAAAATTGGAAAATAAAGGGACGACACATCTATGGAAAAACAGGGAAATGGTCCAATGGTACACATCTATGTATACATATATATATATATATATGTGGAAAGATGAAACAACTGGGGAAATACAGGGAATAATATTGTGGGAACATAAAAGCCGCAGCCGGGTGAACCAGTGAAGCCGTCGATTTCTGACCAGACCATAACAGACCAGTAGGAAAAGGGCATCTATGACCCATAGTGAATCTGGTTGGTGGTTTCAACCATCTTGAAACATATGAAAGTCGATGGGAAGGATTATCCCATATATTATGGACAACAATATATTTGAAACCATCAACCAGGACCCATAGTGAATACTTAGATCAAGTACCAAGCCAAGTGTTCTCAGGAAGGTGACTGGTATAGATGCCGTAGTCATCTTAGATGTTATATGATATATGTGATATGGCCATCCATCTGATAATGGGCATTCAAACACCACCAGTGGTCCCGAACTCAACATGGAGTGATGACCATCCCAAGTTTTCACCATGGCACGAATGGTGAAGGTTTCCAGTCATGGGGGTACCCCGAAATCACCGAAATCATCCATTTTCATAGGATGTTCCACTATAAACCATCCATGTTGATCCATTTGGGATCCTCCATTTATGGAAGCCCCCATATGATGAATTCAACCCATGCTTTGATGACCGCTGATTCTTTAGAGGAAATTCACGGTGCTCATCCAACTGGTTTCTTTTGGTTTGGTGCCTATTCAAAAACCAGTTGGTTGCTTCGGGGTGGTAAATTCATATTAGGGGAAGGGATGTTTCCAAGGAGTCAGCTACATATCTGCTCCAAATCCCATGACATGCACGCCCTGTTTTTACGTTCAATTCAATCTCATCCTTTGCATAGTTTGACATGTTCTACCCTCCGAAGCTGGCAAGGACAATAATTCATAATCGATTCATTAATTTAAGAAATTTGGATGCCCATTGTTTTTGGAATGTTCCATGCATTCTCATTGATTTTCATTGATCTGGGTAAATCATAATATTTCACTAATCTGAATTGTTGGGCCCATTTGGGGATGATTTCCCAATAAAACCATGATTTTCATTAATGTTCCATTGATGCCTAGGCAGGAACTTGGATGTTCACATGATACCCGGCCTCCACCAAGAAGGGTGAAGGAACCTGAGACAAAAACAGGATGCGTGAAGGGCCAGGCAGCTGGGGGGTGAAGTAATGGTTAGTAATGGTTAGTATTGGTTGATAACCAGGATTAGTATCACCACTACTAACCCATTTTCAGTGTGTCATATTCGGTGAATATGGGTTGATATGGGTTAGTACTGGTAAAATAACTCCAAGAAGCTGGGATATTATAACCCCTACAACCGTGGCTAGATAAACACTGTGTAGCAGAACTGTACCCCCAACGGGGAAGTTCAATGGCGGGAATGTGGGTGACTAACTCCATGATGAAAATGAAGACACAAATCTGTGCCCACTGGTAAATTAACACTTCGTTATTAACAACATCACCATTTATTGCTCCATTTTTTCGGACATGCCCAAGGACTGCCCCAGTCAATCAACCAATGGATTTCATCAACGTCAATGAATCGTGAACCTCAAGCTGCTGATAGTTCTTACCAGGTTTGATGGTTAACAAAAAACATCATTAAAATTGAAACCTCCATTTTGCATCATATTGTGGGCAACCCAACAATAAACCTACCATTTGGCAATGGTTTATACCACCCATATTTCTTGATATTTCGGCCCACCATCAAGGGTCCCTTCAAATCCCCTCACGTAGACACCGAGGAACATCATTCAAGTCCAAGGGCTCATAGTGCAGGGTGAAGAAACACTCCGCCAGCGAGAAACCCTCCTGACCGCAAACAACCGTGCAACGGTAACGATGAGTCGGTTTACAATAATTAATTGGTAATCTGATCATAAGTGTTGTTCACCATATTTTTTTGGTTAAATTTGATCCTAACTTTATTCTACAAATAATTTTGGGTTTCATGGAAACTTGAAGGTTTCACTGACAAATCTGCCAATCATATGGGCTGAACCATCAACAAGCCGGGGAAATTTGTAAACCCTTCATTGATGAAAAACACTAAAACCTGACCAAAAAGGCAACCAAGGTGATAACCTTCCAGCGGCTCACCGGATCACCACCTGCCGAAAAACAACACCAATAAAGATACTGTAGAAGATGAACCAAGCACTAAGCCGAAGAACCTATATATATATATATAGAAAAAACTGTGAACAAAATCACATGTTCATCATCTTTTCCCATCTTTTCCAAGGAGAATTGTGGGATCCCTAGGCCTCACTTCTGGGCGCCTGGAGCCATACCATGGCCTTAGGCGCCACCGCTCCAGGTTCCAAGATCTGCGCCAGGTCGCCACGGAGGATATAATGATATAGAATCTTGCATATCATATTCATGAATATATATATATATTAATAGTAATAATAATAATAATTGATATTATTAATTAATTAAATAAGTAAGTAATTAATTATTTAATATCATTATTGTTATTGTTATTATTATTATATCATTATTATTGTTATTGTTATTAGTATCATCATTATTATGATTAGATATATAATTATATATATATATATATCGTCTGCAGTCATACATCTGGAATATCTGCAACTTGGTTTACAACTGGGCCAACTGTAGGCCGTTCATTCCGTGTTTAGTGGGCTGATCTCTGTATAGTTCGAAAATTAAAAGCCAACTTAAAATTCTGATCCCCACCCTTGCAATCCCTTGTGAGGATTCGAACATTTCTCGAGACTTCCTGTTTCAAACCCGCCCAATATTGCTCTTTTCCACGAACCAGACCCGCAACCCGCAGTGCGACCCTCAGTGCCCTGCACGCGCCTGAAGCACTTTGGGCAAAGGCGTGCGTTCGCGGAGCCATAGGAAGGTCTTGGACAAGGGATAGGACCAAAGATATCCAGGCCGCCTCCAGTGCTGCGACAGCACACGACGGCACGACGGGTGACGGACGATGCCCTATGAAATGTTTGTGACTTTCTGTTGACCCCTATGAACACATCTACCAGGAATCTCTGGACACTAATTATTGTTGTTGAAGACCAGCTTTGCTAAGCTATAGGAGGTACCAGCTTGCATGACTGCTTAGTTGTATTTTAGCTGGGCTGACTGGCCCACTTCCAGCTGCGCAAACCGCTACCCTAGGGTAAACTAATCTAGATGTGGAAAATTCGCATGGTTTCCATAGGAAAATGATCTACAATCTACAAATTGTGGATGTTCCACAACTATTAGTCAGTTTACAGGAGGGCAACATAGCAAGTTGGTATTAAATGTATTAAACTATGGAAAATGGGGCTGATTTAATACACACAAGAAGCAACAGCGCAAGTCTCGCCTGACAGTGGTGAGCACTGTGACATTCAGCGTCAGATCGCCAATTGACTCCACCTGCAACAAGAAAGGGCCACCTAGATAGGTAAGTTGTTTATAAGCCTCGGCTATCTAGGATGTATGCTTGGAATACATATATATATATGTATATATATATATATACATGGTAGTTAAATGGCTTGTTATACATATAATATTTACATATATATATATATATACAACACATATATATATATATTAAAGGATATTATAAACAACGTATAAGATATATATATATATACACATCAACTTGGACCTGTGGTGCACTGCAACACCTTGTAACATAAAAGTGATATGCAAAATTAAGCTCTGTATTGGGGCATCTTGTCTAGATTTCTTACTAGCAAACATCTATAGATACAGTAAACCAAATGTCAAAAACTTGCGGGCCTGGTTTGCGCCAGGTTTTTTCCCCCTTCCCGGGGATTTTTTTCCCTCCTCAATGCCGCATCAATTCCCTCGCTATTTGCAGCATGTTAAACCTCGAAGCTGCCATTTCGACAGTATTTGCAGCATGTTTTAACCACCTCACTGTAATTGCAGCATTTTGGAGCTGGAACTAGAAACTGATGATAAGTCAAGCATTTTGGAGCTAGAAACTCTTATTTCTGCCGGAATCGGAGATTTTTGGAGCTAAGTTGGTTTATAAATGGTGTTTGTGTAGCGCTTGTTTGGCGTGAATTTAGTGTTGGTGCAATATGTTGTTTCGGGTTAGTTTGCGGTTTAGCTAGGAGTCCGCCTGGTTTTGGGGTTGGTTCAACTAGGCTGCTTTAGGATTTGTTTCAGCTTGGGTGAAGGTAGTTTGCCATGTTTCTTATCTTTT
The DNA here is from genome assembly GCA_947184155.2 of Cladocopium goreaui. NCBI lineage: Eukaryota > Dinophyceae > Suessiales > Symbiodiniaceae > Cladocopium > Cladocopium goreaui. The sequence goes on along the minus strand of CAMXCT020002447.1, from coordinate 468,018 downwards.
AAGATATGTTCAGGGTTGGTTTAGGTTTGGTGTAAGGTTTTGTTTAGATTTGGTTTAGGGTTGTGTTCCAAGGCCGGTTTGAAATTGTAGTTAAAATTGATTTAGAGTTTTGTTTGGGTGGGCTTAGTGTTAGCTTAAGGTTTACTCTGCATTTATTGAATGTTGGCGTAATGCTTATATAACTATTTCTGGCGTGCTTAGTATTTGGTTCAAGATACGTTTAAATTTTCTTTTGGTTTGGTTTCGGGTTGCTTCAGGGTTGGGTCAGTGGTTTATTGCTGGTTGGCTCAAGGTTGGTGCAAAGTTTTATCTAAAATCGGTCCAGGGTTTGATTCGGAATTTGTTGAAAACTCATTTGCCTTTTAGGTTTGGATTTGGGTTTGTTTTGGGTTGGGTTAACCCTTTATTTGGCATTAGTTTTGAGGGTTTATTTAATTCGAGGTTGGTTGAAACTTTAAAGTTGGCTGGGGGGTTGACTTTAAGGTGTGTGTGTGTGTGCAGTTTCGTTCGTGAGGGTTTTATGGTCTATGATTGTTTATCTATTTATATATATATATACATAGACAGTTTGCTTTAAGGTGTTCTTTGGGGTTGGATTAAGGGATTCTTTATAATCGGTTTAAGGTTGGTTTAGGGTTGATTGGGGATTGGTTTAAGGTTTGATCAGAGCTGGTTTGGGGACTATGGAATTTTGGTTTAAAATCTTGTTGAATTATAGTTCACAAATTTATTTGAGGTTGTTAAGGGTTTTATGAAAGTTGGCTTAATGGCTAATTCAAGTTGGTTTACGGTCGATGTAGTGCCGGTGCACTTTACGTTTCAATTTGGTTTACGGTTCGGTTTAGAATTGGTTTGGGGCTGGTTAGAGATCTATTTAGGGTTGATTTGTGGTTTATTGAGGATAGGTTCAAGGCTTCGTGACAATTTATTTGGGGGTGGTTTCAGGTTGTATTTCAAAATTGGTGGTGCTTTACTAAGGGTCAGTCTATCTTTCTATTTCAGGCTGGTCAGGTTTTTTTTTAGAGTAGGTTCAACGTTTTATGGTTGATTTAGAATAGATCTAAGCTTTGGTGTTGTTTTTATTTTAAATGTTCCTTAGGGTTGGTCAAAGGTTGGTTTGAAGCTTTATTTCTGTTTAGTGCCAGTTAGTTTACAGTTTAAAGTTCGTTTAGGGTTTGGATAAGTAAGCTTGGATTTGGGTTGCAGTTGGTTTAGAATTGTATTTGGGTTGGTTCAGGGTTGCTTTGTTTTATTGAAAGTGGGATTATAGTTTTTTTTTTTTTTCCGACGTGTTGGCTCGAAGGTTTATCTACGATTGGCTCAAAACTTTACTTATGGTGGCTGGCTGGCTCACTTGCTTACTTCCTTGCTTGCTTCCTCAATTGGTTGCTTGCTGCCTTCCTGGCTTGCTTGCCTGCATCCAAAGTGGTTGCTTGCTCTGGCTTACCTGCATGGCTGGCTTGCTTTCTTGCTTTCTGGCTGGCTTGCTTGCTTGCTTGGCTTGCCTGCCTGCCTGCCTGCCTGGCTCAATTGCTTGCCTGCTGGCTTCATTGTGAAAGGATGATCGGGGGAAAAAAATATCCCCGGGGAAGGGGAACAAAATCCGAGGAAAAATAGTGCGCCAAGACTTGCGGGCTTACAAAATTGGCAATCAAATATCATAATATGTATCGAGTATATATATATATGTAAACAATTACAGTATATATACATATGAATGATATGAATGATATGAATGATATGAATGATATGAATGATATGAATGATATGAATGATATGAATGATATGAATGATATGAATGATATGAATGATAGATGCAGAACAGGCTTTGTACTTAAATTTTGGGAAGTGCCTCCAAGTACACATAGACAGTCGGCCTCAGCGAGGAGGTTTTGCAAGTAGAGTTTCCGCGGGCCGTTGTAGGGCAGCCAGGTGCAATCTGTAAGGCTCTTGCTGTTCAGGCTGCCCTGGTAACCTCAATGACGGAGTGAACAATAAAGGAGTCGTTGAAAAAGAATGACATCGAGAAATATGGTGGTGAGATTCCATAGCTGATAATCCCAACACATGGCGCATGAATTAAATCCAGTCAACCATGCAATGACCAACAAATTTCACTAGTGATAGCTCAAAATCTCTCGAACCTCCAGCAGTGCAACATTCACTCAGCAGTGGCTGCCACTTTGATTTGAGTATTTTGCAGCGTTGACCACACAGACCCATCATCCATTGAACCAGGGCACAACTTGGCACAACAATTAAAAAACATAATAAAACAATGTTTCATGCCAAGGTGAAGCCAACAAAAAACATAGCAACTTGGCACCCAAGAAAGGTCATTCTCAAGCCAACTGCCGCCCCAGCAACTGTAAGCTGTCGCCAATACACAACTTTGCCTTTCGGCGTCAGGTTGTCCCACCGTGCTTGGGAATGCAGGAGCCCCCAAAACCCTGAACAGTTGGCTATTCATATCTGATCTATCTGTGTATATATATATATTATACATACATATATATATATATATATATCTGGCCAAATTACTTTAATTCTTACCTCGTCTCCCTCGTGTCTTAATTTGTTCCCCATGATTACTGTCCTCGTTCGTTAATTTGCAGGTGCAAATTAAGGCTTTACCTCGTTAATTCGAAGGAAGAAAGTAGCTTGTGGGCCTTCTTTCCAGGGTCCAACCCCAAGGAAAAAAACTTTTCAGCTTCCTAAAAGTTTTTTTCCACGATCCACGGTCTCTTGCAGGGATTTTAAGTCTGAGTCTGATCGGTCTTTGCGCTTCTTGCGCTTGGGTGGTGACATCTCTGACATTATCGCAGAGATGCAATGCTCTTCTGGAGCAACTCTGAATCCTACTGCTTCTGCAGCCGTCAACCCACGAAGCGGGCCTCTGGCGATAGAAAATAAAACTTTTTGGGGCCTGAAAAGTTTTTTTTCCTTCCTTGCCTGCTGACCGGCCTCTGGCGATAGAAAATAAAACTTTTTGGGGCCTGAAAAGTTTTTTTCCTTCCTTGCCTGCTGACTGGCCTCTGGCGATAGAAAATAAAACTTTTTGGGGCCTGAAAAGTTTTTTTTCCTTCCTTGCCTGCTGACCGGCCTCTGGCGATAGAAAATAAAACTTTTTGGGGCCTGAAAAGTTGTTTTTCCTTCCTTGCCTGCTGACCGGCCTCTGGCGATAGAAAATAAACTTTTTGGGGCCTGAAAAGTTTGTTTTTCCTTCCTTGCCTGCTGACCGGCCTCTAGCGATAGAAAATAAAACTTTTTGGGGCCTGAAAAGTTTTTTTTCCTTCCTTGCCTGCTGACCGGCCTCTGGCGATAGAAAATAAAACTTTTTGGGGCCTGAAAAGTTTTTTTTCCTTCCTTGCCTGCTGACCGGCCTCTGGCGATAGAAAATAAAACTTTTTGGGGCCTGAAAAGTTTTTTTTCCTTCCTTGCCTGCTGACCGGCCTCTGGCGATAGAAAATAAAACTTTTTGGGGCCTGAAAAGTTTTTTTTCCTTCCTTGCCTGCTGACCGGCCTCTGGCGATAGAAAATAAAACTTTTGGGGCCTGAAAAGTTTTTTTCCTTCCTTGCCTGCTGACCGGCCTCTGGCGATAGAAAATAAAACTTTTGGGGCCTGAAAAGTTTTTTTTCCTTCCTTGCCTGCTGACGGCCTCTGGCGATAGAACATAAAACTTTTTGGGGCCTGAAAAGTTTTTTTTCCTTCCTTGCCTGCTGACCGGCCTCTGGCGATAGAAAATAAAACTTTTTGGGGCCTGAAAAGTTTTTTTCCTTCCTTGCCTGCTGACCGGCCTCTGGCGATAGAAAATAAAACTTTTTGGGGCCTGAAAAGTTTTTTTTCCTTCCTTGCCTGCTGACCGGCCTCTGGCGATAGAAAATAAAACTTTTTGGGGCCTGAAAAGTTTTTTTTCCTTCCTTGCCTGCTGACCGGCCTCTGGCGATAGAAAATAAACTTTTTGGGGCCTGAAAAGTTTTTTTCCTTCCTTGCCTGCTGACCGGCCTCTGGCGATAGAAAATAAAACTTTTTGGGGCCTGAAAAGTTTTTTTTCCTTCCTTGCCTGCTGACCGGCTTCTGGCGATAGAAAATAAAACTTTTTGGGGCCTGAAAAGTTTTTTTTCCTTCCTTGCCTGCTGACCGGCCTCTGGCGATAGAAAATAAAACTTTTTGGGGCTGAAAAGTTTTTGTTCCTTCCTTGCCTGCTGACCGGCCTCTGGCGATAGAAAATAAAACTTTTTGGGGCCTGAAAAGTTGTTTTTCCTTCCTTGCCTGCTGACCGGCTTCTGGCGATAGAAAATAAAACTTTTTGGAGCCTGAAAAGTTTTTTTTCCTTCCTTGCCTGCTGACCGGCCTCTGGCCCCCAAAAAAGTTTTTCTAGCCAAGCCCAAGCATGCAACAGAACCAATGCAAGGCTACCTCGTCGAGGTCGGCTAATTCTGATGAGCAAATTAAGGGCTGACCTCGCTAATTCCTGCAACCTGCCTCGTTGCCTCGGCTGTCCTCGCTATAATTTGTGCAGATATATATATACACATCATTATACATCTACATGAATCTATATACCCCAGTTACAAGACCATCCCCATGGACAATCTCATTCCAGCTCTATCCCGCAAGCGTCCAGGATAGTCTGGGTCATCTGACGGATCTTGAATCAATGAGCAGCGACCAGCCTTGCCTTCAACCCCCTTCTCAATCCTTATGGGTCACCGACAAGGCCCGACAAGGCTATTTTTTGGGCAACAACAACCACCAACAACCACCAACAACCACCATGATTTATCCAAGAACCACCTTTTTGGATGATTTATCCACCACCAACACGTGGTGGATCTTTATGAAGGACCACGCCCCACGGCGCAACGAAGGAAAGCCACTGAAAAGCTAAAGGACGTGGAGACCGATGGAAGCACCTGGCGTTCGATGTCAGCGATGTGCTTTCAACAGATCTCCATGGCCATGGCTTGCTTCAACGTATACGTCGTATATATTAGGGTTACATTGTATAGATATGACATAAGTTTGAGATCGTTTGAGTTGAGAATGACAGCTGATATATTCTCTATCATTGATATCCTTCAGTTTAAAATCAACTCACGATTGGATATGATTTGAACTGGGAGCATGACATTGCAGCATTGGTCAACATTCACCCGTCTATGTAGTCCCGCATAGATTTGCTATAGGGGTTAGACAAGTGGTAAAGAATTGCAAATTGACTCCACACGTTGAACCAAACGTCGCTCTCATTTCTGAACAATGGAACATAATGTGACCTCCTGATTTGTTCCATACCTGAACCTCCTCCTCATGCAAAAGAAAAACAAGTGCCAGTGTAATCCACACCCAGTTCACATCATCAAACAGCTTGCAGTTTGCGACATAATAGCATCCAATGACGACCCAAATGGTGGTTTCCTGAAACAGGGGCACCCCCAAATCATCAATGTTAATAGGACTTTCCATTATAAAGCTACCATTTTTGGGGTACCCATCTATGGAAACCCCCGTATCTTAATTTCAAATCACCAGCCCGAACCTGATATAACAACTCCGGGTACGTCTGAACATTTAGAAAAACATGTGAACCACACACACACGCGCGCACACACACACACGGAGCGAGCAGGGAACACCAATTGTTGGGGGCCTCACAGTTGCATATGTATACCTCAGACGCATGAACCTCTGAACGAACATCTTGAATCAATTCATGGATTTCTCTGCTTAAAGCAAGACCAAGCATTGTGATTTTGCGGGCGCTGGGGAAATGGGGCAAAAATCTGCACCTCAGATCAAGGGGAATTTTGCCAAAGGGTAGTGGGTATCACGGCGAGGCAACTTCGATAGCTACATGTTCTATCAATGTCTGAAACTGTGATGAAGCTTTCTAGGTATGGTCCGTTTGGTCCTGAATCACGTGCCTGCAACTGGGAGGTGATACTCAGCACATTCCCAGACGCCTGGAGAGACACAGCAGGAAGAGACCGAACTGTTCCCATGGTGGTCACAGAAAAAAAATCCAACTTTCTATTAGCCCCTGGATGAATAGAAACAGTAACAGGTTTGCGAAATTCTGAATTTGGCTTTCTTTTCTTCCTTGTCTATCTCCATGGATAAAGCGGAACAACTGAAAGGTCATGAACGTTTTACGAGTACCTGACAAAGCATGTGGGCAAGACCCGCGGATGGACATTGTCAGGTTGCACCACCAGATTTGGCACCAAGCATGCACGATGCAACCAACAGTTCATTTGCCAAGAACAACCCTCAACATCTGTCTGGTTGTGAGCATAAAAATCCCAGAAGACGCGACATACAATTCAAGGCACCAAGCTGGCAACAAAAAATCCACCATTTGTATCAAAGACATCTTAGTACGGGCCAGGCGGCCAAGACCCCAGGAATGCCCTTCCATTCACACCATTCCATAATTATCATAATTGGGATTTCCATGGTTTTCCGATCATATCATATCCCATAATATATCCCACAATTATCTGCAATTATGTTCATAGTTGGTATTCCATAATTACCATAATTGGGAAAGTATCCATCATATCCAAAAACATAATTGAGATAAACCATAGAATAGTATCCATAAGTACCATAATTGGGAAAATATCCACAAATATTCCATATGATAATTGGGATGTTCATAACCACGAACATACCCTCTGGTTATGTCAAAATAGCTATTGAAAATGGCCCATAGAAATAGATGGTTTACCGAACTTAAAAATGGTGGATATTTCCATAGTTATGTAAATGTTTACCAGAGGGTATAGTTAGATCATTGATCATAGTTAGATCCCCCCTACGTTTGTTATGCTATATAACCCCCAGTGAAAACCCATTAACAATTTACCAGAGGGTATCCATAAAACCTCCAAAATAACGAAAAAACTTCACCGTTCACCTCCGCAAGGGCTTGGAAGGTCAAATCCTGAGGATCCGCAGCGGACATGGTCAAATCATCAGACCTCTTCAAACATAGAGATGTAAATAATATATATATATAATATATATATGATAAAAATAGAAAATATAATGATCATATATATGATTTAAATATATATATATATATATGATCTTAAAACATAGAAATGATGATAATTGAAGGTGTATATATATATATGGGATGAAACATGGATGTTTGACTATGGATATGGATCAACATTAAATACCGACATATCGGGAATTGGATGTTTAGTAACTCAATACCACACATTACCAAAATGTTGGACAGCTTTGGTCTGATTTTTGACCCATACCCATGTACAAGCAGCCAAAACCAGCAACAAGGAAACAAGATGAACCAAAGTCTCGGCATATGTGTTTTCTAGATGAGAGTCTAGATGTTTCTCCAAGGTTGTTCGGTGATTCGAAAAGGAACATTGGCAAAGGGGTGACCTGGCTGGGGAGAAAAAAAAATGATGATTCCGGCTGGGAATGGTCCATAGATAAATTAATTAATTATTAATTCAAGGAATTCAGGTAAGCAAAATGGAGGAACCGCGTGCGATCTTAAGGCATCTTCCCTTACTTTGACCTAATACAGATTGGGTTCCTCCATTTCAAATACCTCAAGTTTCATTAGATTCATTGTGGCTCCGAAAAGTGGGAAAACATTGAGGAGTTTTTCATGGTGAGAAAACACCTGAAAGGTAGGGCTATGGATAGTCAACTATATCGCAACTATTCACATTCATACGAATTCCAAATTTCCTATGTTTAATGCTTAAACCCACTCATTGACCATGTGTTGACCATGTTTTGACATTAATATTACGTTTCATATCCCATTGAATCCTATCAAATCCCACTGAAGTCACATCAAATATCCCGATAAATCCAATTGAAATCACATAACAATCCTACTAATCCGCTGAAATCCCACTAAATCACATAACAAATCCCATTGAAATCCTACTAAATCCTACTGAAATCACCAACTTTGCACCATGGCACATCAGTGCCAAGTGACCGTTGCACTGGGTTCCAACTCTTTGGGCACCAGCAGTGTGGCGGCAGGACTTTCCAACTCACCTGGCGCGACATCGAGATTAAAAGCTATGTGGAAAATCATGGAAGGCTAAAGTAAAGGGATTGAACGGCAAATAAGGGAAATTCAGGTCAAATAAGGTTGAATTGGATATTCATGGGATTTAATGGAATATCAATAGGATCTAATGGATATGAATTGAAAATTAATTGGATTATTAACATATTAATGGGATATTCATGGGAACGTGAATGTCAAGACATGGCCAATAGTTGGATTTAACATGATTTAACCATCAAGAATAGGAAGTGATTGAAGTGATTGGGATATGAATGGGATATGGATAGGATATGAATGGGCTATGAATAGGTTATACCCAGGAAGTACACAACAATAACTGCTGATCTTGGTTTATCCCATTGAAATACCCGGAAAGGCCTGCAACGATGGCATAGGCCGTCACCACTGCTCCACCAAGAACCTACCAGTGCGCACGTGACATTGCCGACGACAAAATAACATGTTCAAATGTAGAACATGTGAACATAATGACAACCAGGGACAGCTGCACACAAACATATGTATATATATATAATTTTATATACATACACACACATAATCACATTTATGTATATATATATATATATTCAATGAATGTGTATATATATATTATTATATAATATTATATATATATCTTTACCACATAATGTTAGGGTTCCAGGCTCTGAAGAAACACAATTGGCTTTGTTCCTGATATCCTCTGTCGAAGCGCCTCAAAGGGCCCCAGGTAGTCGCAAAGTTTTGGCACTTCCACGGCCCTCAGCAGATTGCGACTGGGGGGTTCCATAAATGGGGGGTACCCCAAAAGCTGGATGTTTTTTTGATGGAAAGTCCCAAAGAAAATGGATGAGTTGAAGGTACCCCATGACTTAGGAAACCCTATATATATACATATATATATATATATTATGCATATGGATAGGGGCCGATCGTCAGCCTCCAAAATATATGGTGTGGTCCCAAAAGGGAGACGAAACAACTACTCCGCTTTTGACTACCCGTGTATCTTGTTTCAATCTCTGTGAATGTGAGCCAAACATCTAACACTGTGCACCCTTCACAACTGGCCTTTCTGAGATATTTACTTATTGTTAATCAAACATGGCAATCAAAAATCCACCATGAGATGATGTTCCCATTAAAACCTCCATTCTTGGGAATTTTCAATTGTCACGTTCAATTACTCATTGTTGCAACCGGAATCCCGCATATTTTGTTTGGTGAAATCACAATGCTTTTGAGGACGCTTGTGGATTATTCCGTCTTTGAGGAGTAATACATTGTGTATTACCATTAAATCCACTTGTTTAAGTGAACTACCAATCTTTGGTCGGTAAAACCTCCATTTCAATTGCACAGTTTTGTGCGTGTGTTAGCCCCTGTCTTTAACGTGCTTTAACCATCAAATCCACAGTTTTCTGGTCACAAAAGGCCATTACATCACGTTGAATCCAAATTGCTGTTGGTAAACATTTGGTAATTAAAGTTCATATTGGTGATTGTTGGCGATAAAGCACGCAAACATATCACCCTTATCCGACCATATATTTATACCGATTGCTTAATAGGCATCCTTCATGCTTGTGATAGTAATTGCCCACTAAACCACGTAGTATCACCCACTTTCACCATTCATAATCACATCCAAAGACCTTTAAAACCTCGATATCACTTAACCGACTTAATTGGCCAAACAAAAACTACGGATGCCTCGGTTGTTTTCCGCCTCCACGCGTGCCACATGTTGCATTAAAATGCCAGGCTGCAAGACCTGCGGAGCGGTTCCACCGCAGGCGCTGACCATGTCCTCCGGAAGCATCCCAGCACTGGGTACGGAGGAGACGAAGTGCTCCAGCACGCTACCTGGTCGCTTGGATGGTTAAAGCGACAAATGAAAATGGTGAGTTCACCAATAACAAATGGCATTTAAGCAACAAAAATGTACAAACGTGATTAATTATTTAACCAACGACAACAACGACAACAACAACAACAACACCGACAGCGACAGCGACAGCAACAGCAACAATATAGAGAGCAAAATTCGGGGCAACACTAAGAACCCTTGGGGCATCGCCGGTGTGCGAAGCCCTACAGTAATAGTACTCAGAATGTCACAATTTAGATGACAATTGCTATTTACCTATTACAGTAATCACCATTGATATAGCAGTAATGGTATATAATTACATAACATCATATAACTATAGTAGTGCTATATGTGTTTAGTAGTGGGCCAACAGCTTGTTCTCCGAAACGCGCTGTGCTTGCTAGGGGGCTAACCGGATGTCACGGTCAAGTTGCATGGGGAAGATGTGGGGAATATATATGTGACAACAATATATCTGGGTATATTATAATATTTCACCAACCTGAATTAAGGCCATCTGGGGATGATTCCCCTTATTAACCATGATTCCCAGTGAGGTCGCAGTGAGGTCGTTATAATTTACCCATTTATATATACTAGGATATAATTATATAATAGCCAACAAAACTCACGAAAACATAGTATTTTTCTATACACAATATATGGATAGAATAGGGATAGAATTGGGATAACCAGATATGTGATTTTTGGGTCAAGTTACATGGATGAATGGGTGATCATCCAACCCTCAATGGCTCGGTATTTCTCCCGATGTGGCTCGGCAATCCATAACTGCCATAACCATGGCATACCATGGCATACAATGCACCATGCTATCGGCATATTTACCTAGAAAACTGGGGGAAAATATGACATATTCCACACATGGGACATTGGAGTATGCGGGTATGTTTGTTGATTTTCAAAAACATTTAATTATAGCGTTTTTTTTTTTATCTGCCTGTTCAATCCTGTTCAACCCCGGTTGGCCTAGCTTTAAACTAACTTACAAAGCTACTGGTCCCACCTGGTAGCTGCTGCTTTTCTGGATGGATTTCAGAGCTAAGTTGGTTGAACTAAGTAGGTTGACGATTGGATTGATGGTAGATATATCATCCATAATTAACGGGTTTATAAGCCAACTTGTAACTGGCGACCTTCTGTACTTGTTTGTCGATCTTCATAGAAAGTTTCTTTGGTTGGCACTTGTTCATTTTCAAGTTATTTCAACATGTCTTGATGTGTCTGGCATTCTGCCTTTTAATTACTTTTGTCACCGATTTTGTAGCTTTTCAGGTAACGGCATGGCTAGGCTACCAATTTTGCACATCGTACCTAAAGGTCTACTAGTTACTAGTTTCATTTCATAGATGTGTGTTTTTGTATGTATACATATTTATAAATATACCTATACATACCATCATACCATTACACTATACCATTATATACGACTATATACTATATACCATTATACCCCATTAATTACATACCCATTATATACAATTATATACCAATGGTATCTATTCTCCTGGTCGCATGTCTGTGTCAGCGGCTCCCAGCTGGTCCCAGGCCTACGGTGAGAGACGTGAAGTTCGAAGGGTTCATGGTCAGCAATGCAGCGGCTGAAGCCTAAGGAGGTCAACGAAAAATCCAGCGAACGGTTCATAGGTCATTTCTATTGAACTAGACATATTCATAGATAGATAGATAGATAGAGATATATATATATATATAATAATATATATATAATATAATATATATATAATATAATATATATATATATAATTATATATACATTAATATTCTACGTTATATGTAGAATATAGGGGCTAGCTATATATTCTAGACATATTGTGTCATACATATTCTATACACAGATATGTTCTTGTTTTCTTTGCTCTGCAGCTTGTGGTTCAGTCGCATGAAGGATTTCTGACACCCTTTACTACATGAATACTGCACATTTTGAAGGCCACTCTGATAGTACTGCTGCATTTGTTGAGGATTCATATTCCAAAGTCATGGTAATTAGACTACACTACCTTAAGGAATACTGCGCTCTGTTCAAGAAAACTCCTTCGAAGGGTATTTCCACAGTAATAGCGCCACGTTCTTTGAAAAGAACATCATAATAGGCATCATATACTACAGTGGAAATTTAATACATATCTATACTACGATACTATTTCAAACGAGTAATGCATCCTTTGAACAAACTTACGCTAAAGTAGTGCTGCGTTCTTTCAGAGGAATGTTACACCATGTTTCTGTCCTTTCCCAAAGAATACTGCACAATTGAAAGGCTCTTTCAAAGTGCTTCTGCATCTAATCAAGAATTCTAGATGTTACACAATTTCCATGTGTTACTATTCTTAATGCACTACCATTATCCCCAGGGGACTCCTGTCGTGGTCACCGTGAAATGGAAGAAATTTGAACAGAGCAGGAGCCACGCAAGCCCATGCTTGTAAGGTCTACCTGAGCAGTTATAAATGGGATTATCATTACCATCTGGTTATGACTAACATAGCCATGGAAAATCACAATGTTTAATAGGTAAACCAGGTAAACCATCTATAAATGGGCCATTTCCCATGGCTATGTTAAATAACCAGAGGGTATGTACTTGCTTACAGGAGTTATAATCCATTGATAACTGTTAAGGGCCATGACTGTAAGTGCTTGCTCTGAGACCAATTGGGGAGCAGGGTTTTTCTACCATCCCCAAACAAGAGGGCCAAACTGAGTGACCAAGGGCTCAGTTTTGCCAGTGACCCACATGTGGCATGGTCAAACATGGTATCTGAGATGTGGTCATCCCACCATCTCAGATGGGATACCTGAAAAAACGGGTACAGAAATCCCTACCATCTGGTTATTTAACATAGCCATGGAAAATGGCCCATTTATAGAGGTTTACATATTAAAAATGGTGATTTTCCATGGCTATGTTAGTCATAGCCAGATGGTACTACTGGAGGGATGATCATCCCCTTTGATGGGGAAGTCAATGATGTTTCGGCATGTTGAGAACATCATGGCCACATGGTTCCAACGACTCGAAAAGGAGGCCTCAGACCATCGAACGAAAGCGAACGCTTCCCACCACTTGGTTCCCACGAACGCTTCCCACCTCTGCTTGTCCAATCTCTGCACGAACGGAAAATAAGACCCGTGCTGAAGGGTTCCTGAGCGAAGCTGAGAAGCACCACCGGGCTCCGAGGCCGTTTGATTGTACTTTCCAACACTGAAATCCACCATTCAGTGACCTATCCCCTGATCTTGAAGTGAAGACATTTTGTCAAAAATGATTTTAGGGTATCCATCTATCACACACAAATCCATCTCCCTTTCAGAGTTTAAACGCCAGAACGAGCTGAAGTGAATCTCTTCCTTACCGTGAGTACGACGCTACTCTGCGCACAAGGTTCGCACTGGCAACCATAGTAATGACAGGTTGAATGATCTTTGAGCAAAACATATATCTGCGCAACAGTCGAACAGCTTGCAAACCAGAGAGCAATTTCATCGAGCGATGTGTGTCCCACAGTGTGTGTCTCTGCACCTACTATGCCTATGCACTTTCCCACAACTGCAGAACAACATGGATTTTGTTGGGGGTTGAGCGCCTTACAAAGGTGACGCACTAGTCATTCCGGATCATTATCTCAGGCAGGGAAAACAACAACAAATCAGTTTGAAGTCTATAGCAGTCCCCGCGAAAGCCAAAATAAAGCAATGATGCTGTAGATTGTAGATGATGCTTCCTAGTTTTTCAGCTCGCAATATGTGCTCGCAGACAAAGCGCATATCACCAAGAATCTCAAAAACTGAGAAGGTATAATATGCTTACACCATTGGCTATGGGCCAAAACGGTTGTAACCAGGTGAACATCAAACGTGTTGGTAATTTCAGTTTATCAATCCAAAATACGGTACTGCAATTACAGGTTTTGACTCGTCCCATGTATCAGTAAAATCCATAAACTGAGATGCATCAATGACAATCTGCACCCATCAGTGATAGTTTTCTTGCCATCCAAGGGTGGTGTAGTCCTCCAATATATTTTTTATTGATGGATATCACCAACAAATCCCTCTGATTGTTTGTGTTTCTGCTTATTCCTCCTCATTATATGAATCCCTCTCCCTATTGAACATCACCCTAGGAACCCTTGGAACCTGGTATGAGATCTACTACAGTATCTATTTTGGATAGTATTTTTGGCGGGGTCTTCAGTATTGGCTGGATGGGGATCTGTATGAATTCACTAAGCTAAAGAGTTCGGCTTTAGCTACCTCAGCTACCAATTTCCATCATTCCAGTGACGGAGAATGACATGAGGAAACGTGATCAAAATTAACAAAATGAAATCCACATGGATCTGCCTGATGCCAACATTTTGTTGCTTTGGTTCTATGCTCCTATGATCCTTATCTATAGATCCTTATCTATATAAGGGGGATTGGATTATCTATATAAGGGGGATTGGATTTTGTTCACTGCTGACCCAAGGGTTTCCCATCATAATATATTTAATATTGTCATTCCTAGTCATTCCTTGTCCTTGTTAGTTGTACACCATTTCCCCCCCAGGCTAAACCCTGGTGATCCGGTTCTTCGACAACTGTGGCTTATCTACATAGACGAACCAACTATGCTTAGTGATCAACCAAGTTGGAATTGACTATGGTTTGTGAAAATCACATTTTTTTTTTCGAACCATAGTATAGACATTCCCATATACCAAGTGAATAACCACAGTATACTGTACTTGAATAGATAATATTTTATGTAAACATATTACATCATATTATATCATATCTCTATCATGATGACTCTACATTGTTATTTACCATAGTATAGTTATATCATGCTATATATATATATATTATCATATTACCATATTACCATAGTATATACTAGTATACAGGTTGGTGGTTTCAACCCCTCTGAAAAATATTAGTCAATGGGAAGGATTATCCCATATATTATGGAAAAAAAACATGTTCCAAACCACCAACCAGTATAGTATTCATGGGCAACCATAGTGACCCCTCACTGAAAATATCTCCAAGTCTCGGCTGCACCAGCTGCACCGTGTGAGTCTGCCGCATGGCCACCTCCCGCAAAGGCCCCGAGCTCCAGTGGTCCCCCAGCTGCCACGGCACAGTGGCTTCCGCCAAAATGCTGGGAACCTGCGGGCGGGGAAAGGTGGGATTTGACCAAGAAAAATGGTGAAGAATGGTGAAGAATTGACCATTTTTTTGGGATGAAACATGATGAAACACCATGAAAAATGTTTTTTTTAAATGATCAAACAAAAAGGTGATTTTTCACGATCAACAATGGTGATTTGACCAGCAATGGGAAGATTCACCTTTTTTGAGAACCTTAAGGAGCACTTTTTCTGGGATTGAGCTGGAGTTATGCAAAGAAAAACATGTGTTTGAATGATTGAACATTATTTTAATCAAGAAAAACTGGATTGAGTCCCGTCCTCGGAGCGTGTTCGAACCACCAGCAAACGCACAGAGCCTGGGGTCGTCCACACGTATCCCGGCTCCTGCATTGGTAAAGTGGTTGCTACCCTGGGTAGTGAGTAAACCGAGATTATCCTGTTTGTATATTACTGCATATACATTGTATCATGATACATACAGTCCTCAATATAATATAACATTATGTGGATTATAGATTATAATCATGATTAAAACAATCGGTACGTGGGATGCACGTCCAAGTGGGCGAATGTCAATGATTGTCACTTTCTGTGACGTAAGCAAATGACTATACTGGCTATACTGGCTAATGGACATGATTTTTCAAAAATGGGTTGGAACTCCGTATCATATGGGGGTTTCCTAAAATAGGGGTACCCCTAAATCATCTATTTTAGATGGGGATTTTCCATGAAATAAACCATCCAGCTATTGGGGTACCTCCATTTATGGAAACCACCATATGCATCTTTATGGATCTTGAAATCCTAAGTTTTCGTGACTGCGGATCCCATTCTCCAAGTCCTTGAGCCTCCAATCGATCTGCAGTAAAGTGGTTTTGTTCGGTGCCTCCCGCGATGTCAAGGAGCATCAATGGACCAATGAAACTGGCAATCTTTGATCCTCAATCCATCCAATGTTGGGTGTCAATCCTTTGGTCCTTAGTCCTTGGTCCATATCTATACATATATATATATATACAATATAATATGTGTATATATATATATATATACATCAAACACGGCTGCAAAAACCTACTGGAAATAGCTTTCTTAACATCTTTTAAATGGGGAAATCATGAAACTAGATGGTGGATCTTCCAATGCTTGATTACCAGCGGGTTCTTCAACAGCTCCTTGGTATTTGGTCGCTTTTGGTCACCTCAAATTATGGCCTTTGGGTTCAAAACCGTGTCGTTGAGCCGCTGGTGGAGGTCCAAATTTGAGGGAATCCCATATTGGATTTATATGGATTTATTAGATTGGAATAGAATAGATATTAACTAGATCTACATTCATAGACATAGGCCACTTGAAAAATGTGAACGGCTAACAACAGCAAGCCATTTGGGTTTCTTTGGTCCCATGGGCCTCCAGTTGCTCCGACAGCTTCAAGTGCATGGCACCGTTGGCTGGCACCGCAGTCCAGGCACCAACACCCAGAGCACCACGCCAAAGACGAAACTCGAGCTGCAGCCTTGGGTTGCTCCGCCAGCCCAGATATACATGGCTAAATAAAGACGCAAAAATAAAATTGCGAAGTTCCCCCTAACCTTAAATGGCTACCAGTATGTAGCTAAAATAGCTTCGAGAACTGCTGTCTAACGTGGCAAAACATAATTTCGGGATAAGATCAATTCTAATATACAAAAAACACACATTGGGTTGACATTAGCAAGCATCCACAAACTGCACCCTTAGGCTCCGTCATTGCGAACTCCTGTCATTGGATCTCTACTGGTTGGTGTTCAATCCCTCTGAGAAAAATCAGCTTTGGATCATCCCAAATATGGTGGAAGATAAATAATACCTGAAAACAACAACCAGTCTTGTTGTTGCATATTGTTTTTTTTAATTGAGATGACTCTTGAGATCTGTGACACAGATTCGTTTTTTTCCCCATTAATCAGGAAAATCCTGCAACCGAGTTCCTGCTTTAACAGCCAGCTTGCTGAATGACATATAAAACCATGGATTTGACCAGAAACGGGATCCCCAAAATGCTTCGTTTTGGTACCATATTTTGAGACTCAATCTGGAGACTGTACAAGGGTACCCAACAAACCTTTGAGGGAAAGAACAAAGCAACATGGGAATATGAGCTTCCAAGAGTTCTGCAGGTAGGTAGATGGAATATTTGTGATAGAACAACGGATCGTACGAGTAATGAAAAACAGTGGAAATATGATTGTACAGTAACTCATATCGCCTATAACGTGACAATCAAGAATGACGGCCCTGGGTCACATAACTGGGCTGAGGTATGGGGGCTTTGCCTTGGGTGACTACATCTCATCACTGGTAAGGGCTAGATACTGATTGCTCGATACACCGGATGCCTACCTTTTTCTCCACAAGTCCCCCCCCCCAAAGTGTCGCTTGCCACACAACAGGGTGACGATCATCCCAGGTATATCAAAACTGGCTTGTGAATTCAACCCCCCGGGGAAATATTTCCAGAACGGCCCCTCATGGGGGAGTGATTTTTACTCTAAAAAATGGTCAAACATACTGTTATTTACAGTGTTTTTGTGACCAGTGTTTTCATGAAAATTCACCCTCCTCACGGGGTGCCGCTCTCCACAATCTCCACAATATTTTTATCAGTTAGGATCCTCATCCCAAATTGGGTTGAAAACAAAGAAACATCTAAACGCTGTCGCCGAGGAGCGAAGAGGTGTCAGAGACCCCAGGCACCTCCAAAACAAAGGCAAAATTCTCAAGGTCACGTTCCACCTTAGCAAAAACCATTGGGCCATAGGTTCATCCAAATGAAGAATCATCCCAGCTTCACTAAGTGAATGTATGATGGCTATTTGACATCCACATCTCAGACACACATCCGAGTGGGTCTGCATTTTTTCTTTGTACCCTCCGGTAATCAAACGTGGCAATAGGACAGAACAACATTTTTATATGATGATTTTGCCAACTAGAAATCTCCATAGGGGATTTCAACCCACCTTGATTACCAGAAGGTAATTGCTATCACCCAGGCACCTGTCTGGTCGGGTGCCGTGACCTGGGAACCCCCACCAGGAAAGCTGCATCGCTGCTGCTGAAGCCCAGCAGCGGCGACGGATCGGGCCAGCTGGGCGACAATGTCAAGCGGGCCTACAGGGACAGCAACGGAGAGTCATAGAGACGGGCAGTATTTGTTCCACATTTTTTTGTGCTTTATTATTAAATTATCTTTATTTAACCACAACTGTTTTTGTGGGTTATTGATGTTTCCTAATTATCCCTAACTATTTTTTGTTTGTGATTTAACCATAGCTAGGTTACTGTTCCCTAGTTACAGGATACGTCCCAACTAATAAATAAGTGGCATATCTCACCATAGTTCTAGGGGACGCATATATCAACTTATAGAGGTTATTACCATAGAACTACTGTAATGGAGGTTAGAATACCATGGTAATACCCATGAGCAGCCCAACTGCACCCCTTAGTATGGATGTTGCGATGGACTGTGGAATTCCCAATGCTACATATGGTACAAATGCCGCAGTTTTACCTGAGCCAAACACCCATTTTGAGTAACAGAATCTGTGACAACAAATCACCGAACATCCCATATGTCCGTGCGTAAGTTTCCATTTTGCCTGAATAACAAAAAACATTGTTTCGAAACAACATCTATTAACCATTAATTATATATATATATATTATTATATATTATATAATGTATATATATATTATATATATATTATATTATATATATATATTAAATTATATATCATATATTATATATATAGTTCTTGGCTGGTTAAGTGCCCCAGTTTGACTTGGTGAACCCCCAACGTCTTATAATGACTACTTGTTCAAAATTCATCCATGAGTAAAGCAGACTTGCTCCCCAGACTATTCGATGGTTTAGTCATTAGTTTTCAACACATTATCCGTTAAATTGACCATATATATATATATATGTATGTATATATAGATATATATATGAATATATATATACACACTCTCTCTTTCTATATAATATATATATACATACGTATAATTACTTGTTGCTGGTTAAGCCCCCCAATTTCGCTGGTGAAGTCCCCAACGTCTTCGGGTAAGACCCACAACATGTTCACCGAGGCGCCACAGCATCGATGCTATAGCTGCACAAGGTGCGACTGCTGGAATCGAAGCCCAACTTTTCGGCCCAGGAATTCACGGTGACCTGCACGGCTTGATAGAAGTGATGCAGACGTCACATATTCTATGTGTATGCTATATGATATATGTAGATATGATATGTATATATATATATATGTCAAACTAGCCTTGTATAACTTGATGTTATATGTATGTGTTGATATGGTATACAGTTTTCAGATATATGATAAGTGTGTATGTGTATATATATGATATTATATGTGAAATGTATATGACAGCATATGTGAAATGTATTCAAATGCATATGTAGTACATATTACATTTGTTATGTGTATATAGTTGTTCTGCAAGTGTATTGTATTTATTGAACACACGTATGATGCGTATAAAACAAATACTAGATGTATAATTTTGCATAATGTGTAGATGTATATGTACAATGTACTATATATAGATTATGATATGTTATGTATCAAACTTACAAAACTGTGTATACATATTATATATATATGTTACAAATTCGGATTGGAATGAAGAGGCTTGGAGTCAGGGCAATTATTGTATGTCACCCCTTTGCTTTTTCCATGACTGTCAAGAGCACCACTATCGGTTCATTCTCAGTCGGACCAGCCCCAAACAAACGATTCTAGCAATCTGCACATGCTGTGCTCAAAAGTATCCGCCTCCATCCGCCTCCAATGTTTGATGGTTTAAGACGCAACAACACATTATCCAAATAATATAACATGCTGGTACAAGATGGTACACGTATATAGGTAATGCTTCCATAGCCATGTGTAAAAGCCACTTGTCATGGCACCAGGCCATCCCGTTCTAAGGCAGCGGACCAGACCGGGAGTCGTCAGCATGAAGGGCGAAGCATAGGTGACTTGACCATTGAACCTGGGAAGATCTGGAAAAAATTGGATTGGTCTAAGGGACCCATTTACAGGAAACCTGGAAACCCTTATATTCGGTGGATTTTGGTGGCTAGACATGCTAAGACCCTGATTTCCATTGATATCCTGTATTTCCCTAAATCCATCTAGTGATGGAAAGACCAGTCACATCTGTCACTCTGAGGACTTGTGGTTTCAACATGTTTCAACAGTTTGAAAGTTGACACCCGATACGGTCAACAGGTGCGAGACATGCAATCGGAAACAAGACAATCCGGGAGGTGGGTGATTGCGTGGTATGTGAGTGTTGAAAAATGTGTAGAGCCTGTAGAGCCAAACTTTTGGCAGGCATTATATTTGGTTGATTTTGGTTGATTTTGGTTGACTAACTTCTCAAAATTCTACAGTTTTTGATTGTGATTATTTCGCACAATTGGCTTTGCTTATATAACACACGTCCATGAATTATTGGCTCAGTTCAATCCAATGATCTCGCAGAACAGAACCAAATGAGTTGGAAGAGCCTTGATCCAATTACCCTCCGGCAATCAAACATGGCTCGCTGGACAATCCCCAATGATTTTCCCACGATTGGCTGCATCTCCATTTAGTTCGGGGTTTCGCAGCCAGCCACGTTTGATTACCGGGTGTTCTGCAAGCTGGAAGCCCTTGGATCTCATAGAAAATGGTCGCATCTGGCTGCTGATCCACCAGCAACTCCACCTGACGCCAGCAAGGAGATGTTAGTTTATTTTTGCCGGGCATGTGCCAAGCCGCAAGGGAGAAAACACAGCTTGGTACAGGGCGGAATGGGTCAAAAAAAATGTTTGGGATACCCATTTTTTAACCACATCCGTACAACTACTAACGACTGGTATACAGTAGAAAAATGTAGAAAGTACAAACACTGATGATGACAACAATTGGATTGCGACGACGATGATGATGGTGACGGTGATGATGGTGATGGTGATGGTGATGGTGATGGTGGTGATGACGATGACGATGACGATGATGATGATGATGATGATGATGATGATGATTGTGATGATTGTGATGATGATGATGATGATGATGATGATGATGATGATGATTGTGATGATGCTGATGGTGATGATCACGGTAGCGGTGATGATGGTAGTGGTGATGATGGTAGCGGTGATGATGGTGATGATGATGGTAGCGGATGGTGATGGTGGTGATGGTGATGATGGTGATGCTGGTGATGGTGATGGGTCTTTGATAAACATCTTCTGGTGATGATGATCCGGCACAGTGTCATTCGTGAGATGCTGAGGATCAGCAAAAACATGTAGGTGGTTCCAAGGAATCCGATTTCCTGGAACATGACACTCTTTTTTAATGATCCTATCCCCCTATGAAAAACACCCCATTCTATTGTCCCGCATAAGTGTAAATCCCCTACTCATGGTTTCGGGGGGAAGGGATTGTTATCCTGATTTCATATATACACAGTATGTATATACTATATGCGTGCATCTCAAGGTTGGAACCTCCCTGACTCGAACAGATGAACTACAAAACATGACAAGACCAGTTCAGACATACTCACATAAGTCCAATCCAAGAACCGGACTAGTTGTTTGTAGCGTTTTGCACACACGCAAGATCCGGTGGGGTGGGGCGGGGCAGGGTTGGGATGTTAACACGTTCACCTGCACTTGCACACACACACACTGTTACGCTACACACGTTTTCGGAAAGTTCGCACACATTCTTGATGCTCCGCTATATACGTCTTCTGTATAGTACACTGTACACTTGCACAATCTTGCACACATACTTGATGCTACGCTACACACGTTTTCGGTAAGGTTGCAGACATTCTTGATGCTGTCTGCAAAGACTGTCAGCAAGTTGACATGAATGAAAAGAATGCCTGGCGCTGTGGCGAAACGCAAACCACATTAAAAGACAACACTTTTTTGAAGGTCCGCATTCTGTGAAATGAAGCTTTGATTGAGGCCAAACGACGATATTTTATGAATAGCACTGTAAATGAAACACACAAGCAACCAATGATGCTCCAAAACACTGGAGAAAAGCCACGTTTCAAAAGCATCAACGATATGGAAAAACTGGGCCAATTTTCGGTCCGTACGGATGTTTTTGCCCTTTTAATATGTATCAATTCTCATACTTATCAGCAATATTCCTGATCTGACTCCTTAGCAGCAACAAGCAAATCTACTGTATGATATTCTATGGTTCATAAGCGAAAACTCCTCATGACAAAGGATGCTTCCTGAAATTTTCAAAACAGTGATTAAATGCATGTCCATCCCCGAAATGATGGAAACAATCATCGACAGGAGTATTAAGGTTAATCCAGCATGTGTTACTGGAGCACTTCGTATATTAGTCGTATGTTCACTCAAAAAGAAAGGGATGAAAAGGGTAAACCCAATCATCAACCATTCATGTTTCGGACATGTAGTCTTGATCGACCTTACTGTAAAATAGAAATCACTACAAGTGAATAAAAACCAGGTCCCCTACTGTATCTCTATGGGTTCAGAAGCATCGAGGCAAGAGCCAGACCTGCACTTCCAGAGCATAGCTGCTGCTGGTCGACAAATTGCCAGACGCAACCTCCAACCCAGAGCCAGGGTAGACGAGCAAAATCCACTCTTCAAGGGTTTAGATTTTTGGAATTACTGCAAGCCCAACATTAAGTATAAGCAAAACGGGAATCAAATGGAATGGTACATCAGAATCAAGGTTGGAATTCACCAACTCAACTATTTGGCAGAATCAAATGTTGATTTTGGGACATGTATCAATTTATGACAATCATTCATGGTTTCGTTAATTATTGTATGGTAAGGTTCTTGACTCACCCAGAACTATAGAAAAGTTGTCGAATACAAACAAAATTGCAGACTTGGGAATATTCACAAACCCAATTAGATGGGACATGGCAGTACTGGTTAGCAACTTGGTTATAGATTATTTATAAACCACTATATTATATCATTATATCCCAATAATGGCCATTTACTGACTAGTTAACTAACTCCACGGCCCATCTAATGGTGCTAGCTGGCTATCCAAATTTGGTTGAATCCCAGAAGGCAGAGCTGATGACTCTGTGCTAACTGGCTATATCAACCACATGGCTGGGTTGCACATCCAAGCAAACATGGTAGGTGATTCCATTTCGAAAAACCATTGTGTCAATACAGCTTCATCATCCCTAGGTAGAAAAGGAACACATCTCAGACCAGCAACATGCAGTTACAATAGGTGCACGGATGTTCTGAAGGCGAGATTACTATGATGATACAATAACAACCGCTAGCAAATACTGGTGATAAATAAGGAGTTATGGAATGTTATGGATATACTACATATATTTATATATATACAGGATCGCTCTGATATAATTAACTACATTTTAATCAGGATGGGGCTTGGTCGCTGTCAGACTGCCATATCGAAGGGTTCTTTGAAACAGATCAGACTTACTATGATCCAACGAGAGCCGGGTTTGTGGTTTCTTGTCTACCTCCACAAAAATAAGCAAACTGTGAGCATCAGTCTAGAGTCTAGACTAGATGTGGGTCAACCCCAAAGAACCGACTGACACTTGTTTCATACCTTGGCACGACCACCCCAAGTCTCTATTCTTGACCGCTGCCATTCTTCATACTTGATGAAACCAATTGTGTTGTTATTTTCTTTCTAAACCTGGTTACAAGAATCTCTGACAGAGTCTGAGACTGACCAAGATCGCGTCGAACAATTTTAAAAAATGAAGTATTGTCCACCTCTTGAAGAGACAAACACTTAATTCTGCTTGAAACCAATCAGGCAAAAAACATCAGTCATCTGGGGTCGTCTTCCGAAATGTGAAGCCACAGAGCCGCTGAACCAAATCATCCAGTCAACTTCACATATTTCCCCATCAAAATCTGGCCCAAAAAAAATGAGGATAAATCCCGAACAATCTGCGAATATCCAGCAAAGATATCTAAGATATCTATGATTCCTGGTGAATTTCACCCATTTGGGTCATCATTTGGGGAGATTATATCCCCCCACGACCGTCTGGTTGGTCGTTTGACCAAAACCTTGGCGAATCCCATTGAACGATACCTCCGGGATCATCATCCCAAACGATGACAGCCGATGACCGGATGACCGTCGTTGAAATCACCAAGCAATAGTGAAGATAGCCAGAATTCGATGGATTTACCTATTAAAAATGGTGATTTACCTATTAAAAATGGTGGATTTACCTATTAAAAATGGTGGATTTCTAGCAATTTCTTGCCCATATTCCAGGGCCGAACATATTCCATGCCAAAATAGCTGGGAAATTTCAGGGAATTGCGAAGACCCCTTTCAGGTGAAATTTGTATTTCATACAGTTTGCCAAGTATTCCTTTTCTTCTGGCGCGTACGTTGTCGACTGCACATGTTCTTCCCCAAAGAAGATCCTTACTTTCAACAATTTCTGGAAATGTCATAATTAAAAATGTTGAGTTTTCCAAAAATGGATTAATAATGTTCTTATGGAAATTTGTCATCTACACTTTTCACGATCCCAAAACCCAATTCATAAGCTTTAAGCTTATGTTCTGGCACGCTTGGCTGGCCTTTCATCAGCAGCGCCATCCCCATCTTTCTTGACATCTTTGTGGCCCCGCAAAGAGCTCTGCACAACAGGATCTGGGAACACAAATCATCGACGATCCTGTTTTCTTCCGTGCAAAATAATTCCACCGATAGAGTACGATGCCACCCCTGGAGTGCGCTAATTTTCTGGAATGCGAAAATAAAACAGTATGCGTGGCCCCCTTCGACCTTCCCCATGAATCCAACACCAGTTTTTTCCATCATATACCAGAAAATTATCACATTTCACCCTGCTGAGCTTTTTTTTTCTTTTCTTTTTTTTTTGGCCAAAATTGCCTGGAATGCGATAGTATGTGCAACTACAGACGTCTCACGAAAAACCTCTACCTTTCCCATATTCCAGAAAACGTGATTCCAGGCGATTTTAGCCAAAAAAAAAAACGAAAAAAAAAAAGAAAAAAAACGAAAAAAAACGAAAAATTACCGAGTACGAAGATTTTATGGAGTGCGAAGATCTTGCAGAGTGCGTGGATTTTATAGTATGTGCGCGTCCCTAGCTGTGGAGTGCGATGTCCCATGTGGAGTGCGAAGAATTTGTGGAATGCGAAGAATTCCGAGTATGCGTGGCTGGTATAGAGACCACATAGGGAAATTTCGCGGCCAGAACCAAAATTCCAATCCCAAAGCCGGCCCAAACTTCCAGGGGCACACCAGTGGGTTCTATTTTTCCAAGTTCACCTTGGGTGAGGTCCCGGGGAAGAAACTTGCTAATTTTTACTTAGCCAACCTTTAAAAACGTTACCTTTGACAACCCTGTCCTTCTTCTGTAGACAAATGAGGAAACTTCCTTATCAAAGCAGCCTTCAATTCATTCAACGTCCACAGCTCCTTTGGAACGACATAGGGGATAGAAAGCTGTGGAGGGGCATTCAATGGATTCGCCGTGGGCCAACTGTTCCCTCCAGATTGAGCTGAAATGCCTATCAAAGTAACATACCAAAACCCAGGTCTGGAGTACGATGAAAACATGGTATGCGAAGATTTTCTGAATATGGGAATGTTGCCTTTAGAGGATTTACCTATTAAAAATGGTGATTTCCCATAGTTATCTGGTTGTTGGTTTCAACCTAGCCCTCTGAAAAATGATGGAGTGAAAGTCAGTTGGGATGATGAAATTCCCAACTGAATGGAAAAAAATAATCCAAATGTTCCAAACCACCAAACAGTGTCATATTAGATCATATTGGAATATATCATGATCTATATAGCCCCAAAAGAACTGGATGATTTATATTAGAATATATTATGATCTATATACCCCCAAAAGAACTGGATGATTACATGCATAACCCACTAAATTGATGCTTGATCTCCCAATTTCTCCCAATAAATCACGGTTCAAAGCACACATCGTGGAGGGTTCATGTGATCGTTCCCATGGAGCTCCACCACGCTTTCCTTAGTTGGCTTAAATGGCAATATGTCCTACCAACAGGACATAACGAGACACAAATTTACTACCCAACTATTTCACCTAATTATTTCCCTCAGTTTTTCCCTAAGATCCCTAAATCTTGACAGATTCCAGACCTGTTTCGTAGATTTTGGCCATCTCACCCTACCACGCACCACGTCTCCAGGGAGATCTGATGCAATGGATGACACAGCACCGCACGGAGCGTCACCGACTCTTGTCGCCTGCCCGGGCGCTATGTTTACCCTCTGGTGGCGTCATGGCAATGGACAATCGCCAAAAAGAAAACAGGTGTTCATGGGAAAATCAACTACAACTACAAATGGAGAATTGTGGATGTGAATCAGACATGGATTGCTGGAAGATCCACCATTTAGATCCATTTCGTTCGTTAATGTTCCGCGCCAGAAACCTGCATTGTTGTTGCGATAAGCCAGTAGAGTTGGATCTACGATTTGAATCTTCAAGATATTTAAAGATCCAATAAATGGGGATGGGTCAAAACGCTGGTACCTAGTGAACCCCAAAATAGCTGGTAAATGGATGTTCATCCCACTAAAAATGTATCTATAGGTATTGACCCATACACAAATAGCCTATGTGGACTAATGAGAAAAAAACAATGCTCTTAAAAATTTGTTGGGATCACATTGCTCTAATGGATTCTCATCCTGATTTTGGAGATGACCTACCAAGCGGTCTGGAAGTCTGTGACATCCCAAATATCGATGGTTCAGATTCACCACACAAAATAGCCTTACAGTGGCTGTTTTTGATGACTTTCAAGATCTGATATTGGAACATGGCCATGATTAAAACTGCCATGGAAATAAGTTTTATTTATCTCCTTTCATGCATCATTTTCCATTGCAAACTGTTGAATCACCAGAAGGTATCTACGATAAGCACACAAATGTACACAATTGAAAAGGTCTCAAGGATAATGCGTGTACATGTATAGGTAAAACATCACCGCGAGTATCTAGAAGTGCCAACTTGGACACTTGACGTCGGAGAAGTCTCTAGATTCGAACCATGAAGCAAACCACGATACTTGCTGGATTTAGTGTCATGATGTACACATGCATGTATATAAATATATATTATACATGTTGCGGAATTGTGGTTGTGGATCGTATGAACTCCATAAACACACTCAAGGAAAATCAAAAGAACACAAGACAAAGGGATTGTGCATTTGTATATAATGATATACAGTTATATATAGATATGTTATATGATTGAATATGTTTATAAATAAACATGTGTATATCAACATCGACAACTAGAACTGCGAAATGGCAAGGATGGTCTCAAACTTGGGAAGTTTCCAGCAAGCCAGGTTTGATTACAGAAAGGTACATCCACGATTGGATGATTTATTCCACGATTCAAACGTGGTAGAAAGCATTGTGTTGGTTCTCATCATTTTTTCATCAATATTAATATAGCCTCCAGTAAACTAGCGGAAATCCACCATTGACAGCTGGTTGTCGAACATTTCCCATGAAAAGCCACAGGATTTCGCAGCAAGCCATGTTTGTCATGTTTGATGCCCGAAGGGTACCCGTTATGTCCCTTCGCCTGATGATATCAAGGCCGAAAATATCGCCTTCCAGCTCCTGCTTTTGGCGAAAGGTGACAGGTGATTCCCTGTGGGTGACTTCAAGTATGGACAATTGATGACACATGTGGTTTAAACCTTGAAAATTGAGATTTTATGAGATATAGTCGGGATAGAATAGGATGTGACTAACCACCAATATGATCGAAGGAAGTTTAGAAGTCAAACTTCCGACAATATGGAGAGATGAAAAGCAGAGCAGGGCAGAGGCAGAGAGAAGAGGAAGATTAGAAGAGAGAAGATCAGAAGAGAAAGAGTAAGAAGACAGAAGATACAGATGCGCGAAAAGGTAGGAAAGTCGCGAAGCACTGTGTTTTTCCAATGATTTGTGGCTCCGGAGGGTCGAAAAGTAGGCTCGCTAAAGCGGCGGGTGCGGAGCCAGCTGGCCAGATGAGAGATGAAAAATTGCACGCCGTTGTGGCGCAAAGCACATTTCCAAGTCAAAATGTACAAACCACACCATTCTCGGACCACTTTTGGAAGTTGAGATGTTGAAAAAGTGCACGCCGTTGTGGCGCGAAGTACATTTCCAAGTCAAAATGTACAAAACACCTCAGCGTCGGACCCCTTTTGGAAGTTGCGATGTCGAAAAAGTGCACGCCGTTGTGGCGCGAAGCACATTTCCAAGTCAAAATGTAAAAACACACCAGGTGCGGACCACTTTTGGCAGTTGAGATGTCGAAAAAGTGCACGCCGTTGTGGCGCGAAGCACATTTCCAAGTCAAAATGTACAAAACACCAGGTTCGGACCACTTTTGGAGGTTCAGATGTCGAAAAAGTGTACGCCGTTGTGGCGCGAAGCACATTTCGAAGTCAAAATGTACAAAACACACCATGCTCGGACCACTTTTGGAAATAGATAGATAGATAGATAGATAGATAGATTAGGGTAATTGAATGAAAGAAAGAGAGAGATAGATAGATAGATAGATCGATAGATAGATAGATAGATACATAGAAAATAGATAGGTAGGTAGGTAGATAGTCAGAGAAAGAGAGCGAAAGAAAGGAGACCTCAAGCACCTTTCGGTCCATCAGTGGCTTCGCTCTGCCATCCCTGATTCACAACAACCCTCCTCTCCTATAGGTTTCCTATTTTTGAAACTTCCGCCACCGCCTTGTGCGGTACTACTGGTATATGTGACATATTGTTACATGACTTGAGATTAGGATAAATCATGGTTGAGCCGGCCATTTCAAAACATATGCCCCTCTGGGGATCATCATCCAACCATGAATTTCAACGATTTGTTAGCACAAGAAGCCCTTTTAAATCAAACTCACAGCATATACAGACTGAAATGAGGTCATACACCAGCCACTCACCCATGATGTCATTTGGGGATGTGTCAAAACCAATAGTACCCCTGTAGTTCACCCCAAGTCATAGCTGGGATTTATGGATGTTCATCCCACTAAATAGCTGGTATCTATAGGTATTGACCCATACCCATTTAGCTAACATTGGAGCCCAGGCATTTTGAGCCCACCTCGTACTTGGGGGACGTGTCACAGTTCGGGGCGTTGGGAAATGTGCCATACCTCAGTGGCCAGTGGCTTGTTTTTTTCGTTCGAAGTCTTAGGATCCCAAGAACTCATGAAACCAGAGTATGTTTAACATCTCCACACCTCAAAATCAAACTAGTTTACAGTAATATGATTGAATGATTTGTTCGTCTATTTATCATACTCAAATATTGTGTATATATATATATACATATTATAATATAACTAAATAGATATAAATATATGTAAACAAAGAATACAATACATATTCGTATCTTATATATGTATAATTATTATCATATATTCATATCGTATAAATGTGTACACGTGTTTCTTTGTGTCTAGATATGGTCACTCCCAACAAAAAATCCATGGTCTTCCACAGCACTCCACTGGGTATTCAAGGTAAGGACGTACTAGGCTGGGTCTGCGGTAGATGAGGTAACGGCTTTAACCCATGCTTTTTCCCAAGTGGCCACCATGATCCATGAAAACCTGGAATATAGATTGGAATAGATTGGAGCACCCCTATCGATAAAACGGCCATTCCAAAATCTCTGGTGGCAGCCCGTCACACATATCTCTGAGGCGCTCGTATCGAATGGCTAGGAGCCATGGGCCCTCCACATCCTGCGGGAATGTCTATTGAAACCAGCTGAAACACTGTATATATATATAACAATGGCTATTATTTTAGATAACCTGTGAACCATAAGCTAAAATAACAAATACAGAGTTGTTTTTGTTTTAATGGTTTTTCAATGTGTGTTTCTTTACATATACACGTATACTTATACTTATACTATTATGTATTCCACCATCTGTGGCAAAAGCTTTAAAGTATCCAACTACTAAACCAAGGTTTACCCAGAAACCAGCAGTGGGGAAAAACAAAGTGTGCCACGTCCGGACGTTTCAGGCATAGTAGACAGCCCAATTTCTTGTAGGATAACTGTCCAATCAAAAGCACCTTTTGTTTTGATATCTTTCTGATATAATGTCGGTAATTACATGTTATTTTCACCA
The DNA here is from genome assembly GCA_947184155.2 of Cladocopium goreaui. NCBI lineage: Eukaryota > Dinophyceae > Suessiales > Symbiodiniaceae > Cladocopium > Cladocopium goreaui. The sequence goes on along the minus strand of CAMXCT020002447.1, from coordinate 437,610 downwards.
GGCTTTCAGGGCGATGGTTTTGACCGTTTTGAAGCCTCAAACTGGCTGTGCGTTTTGGCCGCCAGCTTTCAGTCGCAGCAGCCATGTCACGAATGTCCGACCCTCAACGGGAGAGATTTGCGTTTTTTGGCACTGGATCTAAGATCCTCACAATCCGTATTTTTGAAAGTCCAAGTTGGCCAACACTCCAAATGAGTATATATATACCTGGAAAGCCGTTTGAACAAATTTTTTTTGTTCATTATGGGAAAATCTGGTCGAATACACCTTTTAATGATCAATGAACAATTTTACCCGTAATGACCAGATAATTTGGTCAATTCACGATATTGCTATTGGAGGTGCGCCCGATCCTTGCATCCAAGGCTCACAGTATGGATGTGAATGATGTGAAATAAAAAAGGGGAAGATGCATGTGACCATGCACCCCAAATCGAGAATGGAAGAAATATATGATGGGTGCCATAGAATATATTATGTGGCATAGACTATATATTATAGATTCCCAACAGGGTCTCTTGAAATATGTGCATAGAAACCATGCGTCCTGATTGGGATGATTGCATCGCTGCTGAGCACGTTGAGGCCCGCTCTGATTACGTGGGGGGGGGGCATCGAAAAACGAAATAAGTTTGATTTGATTTCTTGCCATGAATTCTATCTTGCAAGTACAGTTGGCTTTTGCTGGAAGCTTTTGGGCGTTCCCTTCAGAGCAAACCGGCGCAAAAAAAAAAAACGTTTTGCTGCCTTGCTATGGCGAACCTTTATGGTGTTGCTAAGCATTGGTGGATGGAGCCTTCCATCCAAGAGAGGGTGAAAGAGGGCGGCATTGGTGCCATTGTTGTAACCAACAATACCCAGCCCCTTGCATCCAAAGATGTACGTCATGCCTTGTGGAACAGAGAAGTCTTGATCCCAATCATGGAGAATATGCGATACCACCACCTGATCAAGACACCTGATATGGGGACGATTCAAGACCAAGTTTGGATTCTCCAGCTGCTGTCTACCAAGCAGGGATTTGATGCCCACAACCTTCCTCCAATCCCTGAAGAGTTGGAAGTGCCGGTTCATTTGTCGGTGATTAGCATTAAGAAGCTGGTGTCATATGTGCGAGCCAAGTACATTCGTCCTCACATGCCACGGGACAAGGGTTCCTTTCTTCATGCATGTTTCCATTTTTTTATGTGATTATCAATCATGCAGTTCAAATCAGATCATAATTTCCAGGTCTTTCCCGGAACCACAGTATGTATTTTCTTCCATTCCAATTTGCATATGATGGATGGAAGAAATCCTGCACCTGCACCGCTTCGTGCCCATGTATAGTGGTAACACTTATAACTATAACTGCAATGGGACTATATTGGATAAACCATCTATCATCCGGTGCAAGATTTCTTCCATCCACAATATGGTTCAGATCCCTTGGATCATATATGCCCCATAGCTACCCCTGGAGGACGCAGACTTCAGAGAGCTCTTGACCCACTTTGGCGAGTTGGAGCCTTTTTTGCACCCGGCACATTGTCCATGGTTCATCGGGCCAGCACACTTTCAAATGGTAAAGGTGAAACCGGTGAAACCAATGAATTTGACTGCAGGCTGAGGTTGATATATAGATTTTATGGGAATCATTTCAATATATTTGGAACCCTACATTACATGCATGTATACAGTTGTTGCAATATGTTGGAGTGTTTGCTATCAATTCCCACCGGCCTTGGCCGCGCAACTCCGCCTCTCAGGAACTCTATTTAGACCTCCCCGCGGACAAGTCAGCTCCTGACGACAGCGAGGATGAGAAGGGCGAATCTAAGGAGTGTGATCTACGTGATCGGGTTCGTCAGGTGCCAATTCCTTCACCTACTACAACCCCGGTTGTGCCAGCTCTGGCTGAATCTGTGGGTGGGAACTCGGGTTTGCTTGAGAATGATATGTGGGTTCCAGAAGCCCTTCCTGTTGATGAGCAGGAATGTGTGTTTGGATTGCACAAAAAAATCATGGAGGCCAAGGCCAGGATTGCTGAACTCAAAGGTCAGAATTCCAACAGTACTGGTACTCCCATGGTTTCTCCGAGTGATCCAGTTCCAGAGATAGCGTCACCAGTGGATTCGACTTCATCAAGGGTTGCTGAAATTAGATCCCGGATGGAAAAGTTGCAGTCAGATTTGAAGTTTCTTGTCAGTACCATCGACCAGTTTCCGTCTTTATGAAAACATTGTTCATATGGCCATCCAAGTTGATCAACAGCAATCTTAAGAGGTATAGATGTATTCCCCTGGAACCTTAGGATAGATGTATTCCCCTGGAACCTTTAAAAATTAATATCAAACCTGTGAACCCATCTCTTTCCCAGGTTGGAAGCCAGCACTTCTGTGCCAGCAATGGACTTTGATGAGACTCTCCCGATGGTGCCGGATGAAACTCAGTACTACGCTCCCGATGCTGTGCCCGATGCTGGGGTGGATGAAGCTTGGTGCCCCCCCGAAGCCACTCAGGGTGAGGATGAAGGCCCCAAAATCAATGATCCTACTACTGGCAATGGTGATGAAGGTGAGCGCATTCCTGTTCCTTGAACCGGATATAGGTTGATGTCTCTACCACTTCAACCGAACTTCAAGTGTTTCTGTTTTAGATGTTTTTTTTCAGGGGAAAAGTTCAATATGTGGGTTCTCAGCTGCTCTGTGCGCTCAGGTTGTGGATCGCTTGAAGCAACAGCGGTTGAAGGATGAAAAGAAAGAGGAAAACTCTACGAGGAAAGGAAGGAAGCCTAAGGGAAAGGCAGGAAAGGCAGCCAAGGCAGAAAAGCCAGCAAAGGCACGAAAGGCAGCTAAGGCAGGAAAGGCAGCAAAGGCAGAACCTGAAGCAAACAAGGAGCAATCCAGCAACAGTCCAAAAACCATAGGTAAGAGACTTCGCAGGATGAAGTCACAGGTGCGCATGGTAAGCAATGAACCAGAAGATGGTAAGATCACCCAGAAGGATAAGGCCACACCATCAGCAGCAAAGACAAGGAATCCAAGCAGTGAGACAACGGCAATCCCAACCACTATGAGCAAAGGTAAGGGCAAGGATGAACGCAATGTCAAGGAGGCAGGCAAAACGAAGAAAGTCAAGAAGGGATGCAAGGTCAAGGGATGCAAAACGAAGAAAACGAAGAATGTAAAGAAGGCACCGGGTGAAGAGGAGGCAATGGACCAGGCAGGACATGCAGGCAAAGGAGCAAAGGCAAAAAAAGCAAAGCAGTCGTCCACATGTGCGGAGCCAGCCCCCAAAGCTGGAGAGGACAGCCCACTCGCCTTTCATCTTAAGCATGCATGTTTGTTATGACATATCACATATGAGCAACATAATGGCTACATATCCTTAAGTATAAACTGATCTACAAGTCTATTACCAAATGTCTCCAGGATGGATGCCGCCGAAAGCGCATCAAGCACGATGAGACCACGGGTGAGATTAAATCCGTAGTTGAGCACTTGAACCAACAGTTTGAAGGGCAGTTCAAGATCATGGTGTACTGGTCGCGCTCAGCTGTAGGATTCCTAATCCTTAAGAATGGCAAGCTCCAACAGGCTTGGTAGCTGAAAACGTTAAAACCTTTCTGATGTTCTAATTATTTGATGTTCTGGTTGAAAATGTTGGGAATTATGTATGATTCATTTCATAAGTAGGTTACCCACATGGACAGACCCGCCAACCCAGTCTCCTTTGCCATTGTTGGTGTCCCGATCCACGCCATGTCCTGGAGGTTTGCTACTGCACAGTGCGCTTTGAGGATTTGATGTTTGCAGTCAAGAGTGTCGCAACCATAGCTACTTTATTGCACCCCAGGAGATGCTTTTCCTTTGTCCCATCAACCATTCAATAAATGCAATCCCACTTGGAAAAAGTAATTGGCCACAAGTGGTAAGCCATGACCCTGAATTGTTGAATTAACAATCTGCAGCCCTTGACTTATCTGAGGCTGGTCAAATGCTCAACGGCATTGATGAAGCGGACGCTGTGTCGAATTTTCTGTACTACAAGCCAGTTCTTACCGGCCAGAGCTCTGATCCCAATTTGAAGGAGGAGTTGCACAAACATATCAAGGAATTCACTGATGAAGTCAGCCCCGAAAATGAGGATGCTGATGCTCAGGATGTTGACTAAAGAAGCCGGACATTTATCTTAGAGTATATCTGTAGGGTTCCCATGCATGTAAGGCTTTCACATCACCGTTTTCGAAACACATGGTTTATCGCAGTGAACCTCCAGCTACAATGACTACTGAACGCATGAACTCATTTTTCATTGTGTTCATATCAGCATTTGATCTGTGATTGCCTGCTGGCATGGTCCGCTTTGTGGCACACAATTCTATCTTTGGGGGATACGGCTTAAACGCCGCAAGACTTTGTCTCGCCAGCGCTTTGGGGAAAAAAGTTTCCATCTCCCACTTTGTATTTGGGCAGGGTTCCATTTATCCAGATGAAAAGAATACGTACCAAAGTCTTACAAAATCGGAACAGGATGTGAAATTACCACCAACAATTCTGGGTTCATTCACTTTCAATCGTCATTCTCGCCTTGGACAGGTTATGTGATTGCTGCTGCTGCTATACCAGCTGGCTGAGGACTGGATGGTGGTCACATTTTTTCACAAACAATGGATGAAAAATGAAACCCAGCCCAGCGTTTATTGTTTTTTGAAATGCAAATCATGAGAAGTTCATTCCATACATGGTGGACCCTGAGAAACATTCCCCAGCAACAAAGATCCCACACGCTCGCACAATCGTCCTTCCGCCAGGATCTTGGCATGCCTCTTGCAGGCAAGAAATGGATTGCGAAACGGGGCTTTGTGAAGCCAAGTCGAACTGTCCTGTTATTTCATTGGGTGATGTGTTGGCAAATATTGGCAGATTTGAACTGATTGCCAATCAAGAAGGGTGGGCCGTCCAGAGTGCAATTTTCTTGGGCTGGGTGATCAGCAGTCATGTTCAATGAAACTTTGGGGACAATCATGTTTTCGAGAGAAAAAACGATGTCCAGTTTAAACTTCCATTTAATCCATCTTGCCATTCATTCGATACACTTAATCCATCTTGCCATTCCGATGCAGCCACCATCCAGCTCCAAATATTGGCGCCTCGTTTCTCTGGGAGCCATGAGGGCCTGGGACAGCCGGGATGTGACGCGTTTGGTCCATGAAATGAAGAAGCGATTCCTGCCCAAGGCATGAATCATAGAATGAAACATAAATTTCATGGTATGATTTTCAAGTTATAATGACCAAGTACTGATGTTTTTGTCCTTTGCAGGCATTTATTCTTTTGACCTTATTGGTCATCTGGAATGGGATCCCTGGAGATTCTGGCGTGGGCGTGGGGTCCTTAAAGATGAATCATATGAATCTTGCAAATTCAGAAACTTGAAACTTGATGGAATCCAAACTATAAGATTAAACTATAATCTGTCCATTCCGATCCTCGGGCTCAGGATTTCCAGTTCATTGAACTCTTCTCTGGGTCTCGTATGGCAACAAAATGTGTATCGGGTGCTGGATACCGTGCAACATGCATCGATATCAAAGACCATGAAGCTGCTGGATATGCCTTGGGGGAAGGTAGTGTCTTTGACATTAACAGTGCTTCAGGCTTTGTGCTCCTTAGCGTAATAGTGAAAACTACATGCATGCATACATGATATGGGCGCATGGGATGCCAGTATGGGGCCATATTGGCTTTAACCTCCCTTGAAACAAGTGACCTGGAAACCCCGTTTTTTGATCAAAAACGGGTGTTCCAGGTCACTTGTTTAAATTTACCAGACCATATGAACCCTTACCCATCGCATTCAACAGCCAACCCAGGTTGGCAATCCAGGCTTTGCTTCAAGGAGACCCGGATGGATTCGTGGCATGGTATGGTGTGCTATGCAGTACATGGTCAGCAGTATCAAGGGGATCAACATTTCGATGGTACCTCAACTCCTTGGGATATGAAGATCGGGAATGTGTGGCACAAGGAAATTTGATGGTAGCAAGGTTCGGATGTTAAACAAAACATGTTCATGCAAAGGCTTTCATGTTTCCCATCAAGTACAATTAAGACCAATGCAACAAACCCATGAAGGTGCTCACTGCTGATGGCGCTGACTGTGTGCTTGGGTGGTGTTTTCATTTGTGAGCAACCTCGGCAAAGCTTGCTCTATCGACATCCTCGATTCCGTTGGCTAACTACTATTTGTACGGCCCCCCGATTTGAATATAAATGATTTCATTGGTGAATGTCTATTTTGGATTATCTTCCATGGATCTTACAACTCTGGATCTCTGAACCAAGGTTTTCCGAAGCTGTTGGTGGATGCGTTTATTCAAATCTGATTCTCCAAAGCGACATGTGGCATACTCCAATTCCCCATGGGTCGAACGCTTCAACTTGGGTCGGCTTACTGGATGGAAACCCAGTGACAACAAGAAGAAGAACACTGCTGTTTATGTGGATCCTATTTCCGGAAAAAGGAAATGGCATGGAACCAAAAATCTAAAGGGTACAGAGCCTTTACCTCAGTTGTTTTTACTGTCAACTACTGGTTTTGTTGCACCCCATCATTAACGTCCATTTGACCTGTAGCCTGGTAAATCAGGTGCTACCCGCTCCGCTTTGGGATGAAGATCGTAGAGATCTTTCCTCGCCTCTTGAAAGACTGCAAGCCAGTTGAGTGCCCACCTGATGCCAATGGAGCGACTATTTTTGAGTCAATGGAATACGGGGATATGTGTTCCGATGCGGATATTAGGACCTGTATTTTGTACATAAGAGGATCGTACAGCCTCCAAATTCCACCAAGTTGGCGAAAACTCTTGCCAACACATATTTGAGAAGCATTTTATGGGAACCCCGACGGATCCAATCAAAAAAAATACACATTTTGAACAATATCGATTTGATCAAAAAAACAATCAAATATGGCCATATATGGGCATATACTCCAGTATTTGGGTGTATTGAAAAAACCGTACCCGTACTGAAACCGTAATTTATTGGGTTTTTATTGGAAAAAAACCATAGCGAAATGTTGAAAAAATACCATATATGGGCTGTTTTCCAGGGGTTCTCGCTAGATGCCTTTTGCAGCGAACTTAGCTGCTTCTGGAAATGGGTATCGGCCAAAGCATGGTCCATAGACATTCAACATCTCAAGTTTCACACGTGTGAGACGTTTCAGCTACGTGTGTGAGAGATTGTCTTTGGAAAATGTGAGTATATATCGATTCAACAAGTGTGCTGTTCAATGCATGATGTGTTCACATGATACCCATCACTCATGAGATCAGTAATTACTTTCCCCTCAGCCATTTTGTGAACCAATCGGCTTGGTGTGCTGGGTGAATGGAGCCTTTGCTCTCTCGTGCGTGGAGCTGCGCATCCTTGGGTGCTGGTCAGAATCATCTCATGGCAGTTAAGAAGGAAGGGATGACCCGCCAGAAACAAATGGAAATGGAGTTAAAGGCCAGGGTGAAGGTTTAAGTTCAATGGTTTGAAATGTTAATGTTCAAAGAGCCATAAGTATAATCTTTCCCTCAGCGATTTCAATGGTCACCTGTCAGGCATTGCAGGATGAACTTCTGATGCTAGAGAACCCACCTCCTATGATGGATGCTAAGGCCGGACTTATATTCAAAAGGTGTTGGGTATACTATATACCATATGGCAGATTTGTTTTTATTTAAAAAAAAACACCAAACCCCTTGTTGGCCTGTGCCAGGACTTGACACCGTCTGCTGCACCACCTGCTCCTACTTTGGAGGACACAAACCATTGCAATCATTGCATACTGTAAGCAAACCCATTAAGAAACATCAGAGATTGAGATTTGTGAGGATCTTTTTTAGGTGATAGGTTTGCAATTGGTAACCTATAATGATATCTGAACCTGTGTCCTCTGTCCCTTGTGCCTGTGTGATGTAGGAAGCCAAGCCTGGCAAAGAAGCTTCTGCGGCACATGCCGACCCCGAGCATGAGCGGGCTGGGAACCTAAAGTTGTGGGAACATGAAATTTTCGACAAACTACTATTTATCAATCTCTTATATTCTCTTATGATGGATGTTATTGATCATATATGATCATATAATATGTGCTGCAATGCGTTAGGCACTGGAAGAAAAGCAAAAGCTTCTTGAGGAGATTGAAGTTCTAAGGAGGCAGAAATCTAGACTCTCGAATTCAACCGTGGGTTCAACACCTTCCCCACGGCCGTCTGCACCTACTCCCAAGTCTAGCCCTCCTACCCCCACTCCCTCAGTGGCTCCATCCCATGCTGCTGAACGTGCCCCGGACTCTGATGAGGATGGTGAGGCCAGGTTTTCAGGGAATGGGGACCGGGGTTATGGGTTTGGGGTTTGAAATCATGTGTCATAACATTCTTGTTGAGATATTTCCATCAATCATTGCCAAACACCTTGAACGAGATGCATGTTGGGAATTAGCCATCAAGTGTTACCACCAGCTGTCTCTTGTGAAGGACTCCGGCGAGAAGATCACCCGAGATGACAGGGGACGTTTGCTGTTGAACGGCAAACTCATGAGTGATGCTGCGGTTGAACAACGTCTCCGCCGCTGGTGCACCAAGAAGAAGAATGGAGGTCTAAAGTGTTCCCAGGATGTTTATGAGCGATATCATAATCAGGGGCCTGACGCCCGACTGGAGCTTATCCAAATCTTCAAAGATGCGTTTTTGAACAAGGAGCCATTGCAACAATTGCATCTTAGAACCATCTTGAAGTTAAAAGTATAGCCTATAGAGTCTACATGTTACCAACAAACTCCCACTCCATGTCTCCTTGCTCCCATGTGAGCTGCCTGCAGGACCAGTGCCAGAGTTCCGTCCGTAAGCTTGTAGTGGAGGAGACCGGGAAGACCTTGAAAGTGCAAGCTGGATGGTACACAGAGCGTCAGATGAAAGACACCTTGAAAATGCCAAAGTGGCTAGCCTAAGATTCATGTGGTCTTGAGATTTAAAACTTATGAGTTGGATTGCAAATGGGTGAAATCTATTATGATGTAGCCCTGAAAAGAATGTCATCATTGAATCACCCCTGAGGTGCGAGATTGACGCAGTGACCGCTTACACAGCTGACCGACCAAAGCTTCGAAGGCTATGGATGTTTCAATATGATTTCAACTTATTGCATCTTAAGTTATCATAGCCCGATTACCGGAAAATCATGGCAGGAAATGGAAGTATAATCCCAAGATCGAACAGCACTACAGCGAAGTGGATGAGTCCGGGGAGTTGACAAAGCGATATACCCAAACCAAAGAGGAGGAGGAAATCTGTGGTTCTGCCAGGCCCGTTGAGTTCAGGACCCTGTCCCTGGAGGACCCCGCGGCCATGGATCGAGGAGCTGAGGAAGAGGCTGCCGCTGACCCTCCAGGAAGTGAGCCCAGGCCACCTAATGCGGATGTGGAGAAGCAGGACTGACCGTTTATCGTAGGGGGAACCCTTGTCATGCAAGTATATTTACATTTTTTTGTCTATCAATCGATGACCCAGAGCAGGAAACACATGTGCTGTTGACCAAGTCCATGGAAGCTCTGTTGGCAAAGTCGGCCAAGTTGCGAGACATCGAGTCAAAAGTTGAGAACCCCAGGCCACTTTAGTATTGGTAGGATTGGCGTTCAATGATCACACAATCAAATTTGAATCAACAGTATTTGTTTTCATGAGTGACCTTTGCATCATCTCATTTAAAGCCATACCCTAAGTGTGAAGTCGATCCTCAAGACTGCCTATGAAGCCATGGACACTCACTATGATGCATTGGCTACAAGCCTGGCTCGCTACCGTGCAGTGAAGACAAAACCGTCTGATACGTTTCTTTGGCACAATCATGTTGAATCTATTGTTATAAAATGGTATATAGCAAAAACATTACTGACATTCCATCAGCCCCGGCACTTTGAGGTTGGCTCAGAACATTGACAAGCAATTGGAATACGCAGAAGTCTTGTGCCTTGATTTAAAACCACTCTGAACAACTGGATTTCTATGGGTGGTGGAACCATGGGGTTTATGTTTTTTGCCGTCCCAGGGGAAGCAAGGCTACACGTGCAGAAGTCCAAGCCCAGCATTCGCCCCAGAAAATTCTGGTGAGAACAGTGTGAACATACATGTGCATATGTATATTCATTCATATTATATCATATATATTTGAAGTAGAATCGATCTTATAAAGTCTGATACACATATCACGGTATATCACCACATGGTCATACCTAAGGCCGGCTTTGAAATCTGCCCGGACCAAGCGCAAGTCTGAGAACGACGATACCAATTCTGAGTTGCCAGCACCAAAGGTGCCAAAGTCGAAGGCAAAGAGCAAGGCGAAAGCCAAGTCTGCCAAGTAAAGGCAAACTTCATGAAATGGGGTTTTGCAATTCTGAAATGATTTGCTTTGGATCGATCTCACAGCCCTTTCAAGCGTGTGGTTGCATTGGAGTCAACCCTGAACATGCTCACCTGGGCCTAGCGTGAATTCCATGAAAAAAAATCGTCCACGGGTAGTGCAACAAATCTTATCCATGCAGTGCAGCATGCCCAGAAAGACCCATCCCTGGCCTTCCCACTGTTTCTGTAGATCCCATTGCCATCGCATCAGCACCTTGGCCATGCCAGGTGTTGTTGGACCAATGGGAAAGCATGCAGCATCGTGCATTGCAAATGGTGCCGGGGACCCAAGAGGGAAAGGGTGAAAAAAAAAAAACTATATCAAACTATGAATTATATTTGGATACTTTGGACAAGCCACCATTCTGGAGATTTGGCCCAAAAGACAAACAAAAAATCAGAATAGTTTAGTCGTCAGCTCCCCATGGATACTCGAGCCCGTGTAGTTGAGAAAAGGGAAAGAATTCTGGCCTCATTGAAGGCTTCATTTGAAGCTTTGGGTGTTCACGACCCAGACTTGCCCTGGGGGTTTGTGGCAGGACCCAAACGGCCTTTTGAAAAGCATGCCTTTGAAGCAAGGCAAAGACTCCGTGATTTGGAGCAACTACAGGTTCTGGATACGGTCATTAGCAATTGGAAATTCATCAACTTGGAAGTGAACCGTGATGAAACCGATCAAAATGTGAGCTGTGGCAGCTGAGTGGGCTTTTTTCAATTGCCAATTCGTTATGGCTAGGCCATGCAGTATGGCTTGCGCTGTTGTGCAAATTTGCTTAAATGTGCACGCTGTTGTTCCCACGTGGTGCTCCCATTGCCCTACGTGATGCTGAAAATTACATGACATACGCTAGCGATCCCTGGCAAAGAAAAAGGTCAAAAGCTCCTGCTTCAAAGTTTTTTTTTCTCACATGATCTCCTTCACCAGATCTCTTTCACATGAATCCTTTCACATGATCTCTTTCGCATGATCTTTTTCACATGACCTCTTTCGCATGATCTCTTTCACATGACCCTTTTCAGATCTCTAGCTTATTGTACCCCCAACGATTGGATTTTGATCGCCCAGGCCACCGCCAAGTCTGTAGCTGAGATGAGCAAGGCCGCAGTCGATCATTATGGATCTACAAGTTGCCCAATCACTTCCCGTCTTGCAAGTGTGCCAACTAAGAGAGCAGAAGACGAATGCCATAAACTGTGACGTAGCTGAAGCTGACTCCATATGATCCCATATAAAAATTACGGCAATTATTCTTTTTAGGGATGCTTTGGGTTGCATTTCAACTTGCACTTTTTAACTTTGAACCCTGCCCCAACCAAGGTTTGAGAAGCACAACCTGGCGTTGAAGATTCCGGTTTCCTGGGTTGACTTGGATGGTGGTGATAGCTACCCTGTGCTCAGTATGCTTGACACCATTGACTACTTGGTTCAATCCAACAACTTGTCCAAGTTGTTTGGGGAACAACCCATGGAACAAGTGCAACCAATGTTGTTAGAGTTTTGGCGACGTTACAGCCTTGAATGGCCAGATTATGGAGTCTTTCGAGCTGCTGCTGAAAACAAGCTGTCGCTATCACGAACAATTCCAGTTTACATTCATGGTGATGAAGGTCGTGGATTCAAACGATCGGGTGTCATGATATTGAGCCTACAAGGGGCCATTGGTCGTGGCAGCAAACCTTTCCTCAAAAGACATCCAATTAGATCTCTTCGTCAACTCAAGATGGGTATCAACCTTCAAGGGAGCTCTTTCAACAGTCGAATGCTGTTTGTTGCAATGCCAAAGAAACATTACAAGGCGAAACCAGATTCTGGGACTATGATATTATTCATTTTCTATCCTCTTAGATTGCCTTTGGTTGTCCTTTCCTGTGACATTAATTTTAATCCCACTCAGCCCCCTATCCTTACTCAGGAGAATTTCCAGGCTGTACTCAACAAGATGATCAATGACCTCCTCAAACTTCAAGACATTGGGTTTACCTACGCAGGGGAAAGATGGAACATCGCTTGCTTAGGTGTGAAAGGGGATCTTCCGTTTTTGAGGACCGTTGGAGACCTGACGAGGCATTGGCAAAGGGCGCACAGGTCAGAGGAAAACAAATCTCCTCCTGGGGTTTGTTGGATGTGTTTGGCTGGCACAAAGCCAGGGGGGCCTTTTGAAGATTTCAACATAGATGCTCAATGGTCTGTGGTTGCTACAGTTGATCCTTGGGTTACACGACCTTCAGTGCTGCAATTGTTTCATTGTATCGATCGTCCCCATGACTATCTCAAGACTGATGTTTGGCACAACTACCATGGAGGAGCAGGTAAAACTTTCATAGCTTCAGTGCTGGCTGAATGTTTGCTTCTTTTGCCGGGGTCAAGGGAAGACAAAATTTCCCAGTTGGATGTTCTCCTACGTCAGTGGGCCAAACGGCCGGGTTGCAACCTTCCTCATTCAGGTCCATTTGTTGCGGAGAGAATTGGCCTTACAAGCTTCCAGGTCTTACCTGAAGGAGGTTGGTCAAAGTTTGCTGACACGCATATCTACCACAGGTTTGTGGAATGGTTCTTGACAGGGAGGATTAATCAATTCAATGAGGACGAGTATTTTTTGATGATTCTTGAAGCTGTCAAAGCGGCCAACGACACTTTTTCAATTCGTTACTCGTCTGGGTTGTGGCTGACGTCCAATGAAGCGCTTGCAGCTGGAAACAACGGAAGAAAGTGGTTACGTATCTATGCAAATCTTGCCTATAGGTGCTTCACTGAGCGAAAATCACGCTTCCCGATCTATGTTAAGTTTCACATGTTGGACCATCACTGGCGTCGTTTGGTATCTGGAGCCCAAAACAAATGGACACTGAACATCCTAGCGGAGTCAGTGCAGGCTGATGAGGAGTCTAGTTTGAATTTATTTGAATTTTGATATGTTGGTCGTTATGTGGTCCTATCCTAGTATGTGTCATCACTGTTGTATTTTCCGTTCCCTGGGGATGTCTCATTTCAGGACTTTGTGGGGAGATGCTGTCGCGTCAGCCGACGCATTTCCCCCAGGGCAATTGGATTGAGAGTACTTCAAAGGTATCTTGTGATGGCAAACAAAGCGTGGGTCAACAGCCCGAACCCTGACACTCAGCAGCCGACGAAGAGAAGCTTCGCCGAGATGACGGGCCCGCTTGAAGCTGATGGTCCAAAGCACAGAAAAAGGGGGAGTGAAGCAATTGTGTGTGATTATGGCTGAACCCCCAAATTGGGAAACACCCGTAAGCCGTAATGACCAAAAAAAATGGTTGAGGCCGTATGATCAAAAAAAAACATTCATTTGGGTTCCTAGGTATATATATGTTGTTTGTTTCTTTCTAGACTTGAAGAATCCACAAAATAATGAAATGAGACTAGGCTCCTGTGGTGGGTAAGACATGCGAACTCGCGTGCCTGGGCGCGATGCTGCTGTGATGGTGGTATACTGGGGATATGATGGCGATAACATGCTCATCACTTTAGGATCATCATCCCCTTTCTCGGGTGGAAAAAAACATATTTGAAACCACCACCCAAATGGGTATACTATACTATACTATACCATACCATACTATACTATACTACACTACACTGTACTATACTTTTCTATATATACTATACTATACATACAAACAAATTCTCACTTACCTCGATTGCTATTTTTTGTTACTTGGCTCGTCTCATGAAAATCAGTTTATATAATTGCGTAGATACGGGCCAAAGCCCTCGTACTATTCAAGTCGTCCCATTTACAGCCACCCAGTCCCAAATAAGCATGCATCAAGTTCGAAACAAGCATATCAGGATCCACCAACCATGAACATCACGTTGATGACTGCTTGGGCATGCAAGCGCCGATGATGGTATACCCACCATATATCCAACACCAAACGAATCTTGGACATAGCCGGTCCATAGTTTTGACGAGCTTGACCCATAGCCGCATTACATACAAATACAACCTGTGCTGATCAAAAATGCCAAAGCAAAAACACCAAACACTTATCGAACGGACCACATTCATATAATCTATGATCTATATATAATGTGGTAAACCCAACGCCATGAACCCCCGCTGGGGCTATCAGTCCGACCTATTTCTGGTATTTGTTGGGATGTCTTAATTATTTAATTATTGGGTATACAAATACAACATCAACAGGAAACACAAATTTAGCACATTACCTACCACCCCCCAAAATAACATAGACCCTGTTTAAAAAATGGGGTTTTCACGACCAGTTTTTTCTCGAAACACCAACCAGGCGTCCTTCGTAGTGATTCTCTGGGTCAAGCAAAAGAAACTTAGTTGGGTGACGGGTGATATTTCTGGGTAAATGGAGGTTTCCTAAGTCATAGGGGTACCCCCAGTTCTCATCCATTTTAGATGGGGATTTTCCATGAAATAAACCCTCCAGCTATTTTTTGGATCCCCCATTTATGGAAACCTCCATTTGTCATTGCCATTCTTGATCCATGATTAGCATACAGCTGTCTTTCCATACATGCGCGAAGATCGGCGGCCTGCCTGCTGTGTGATATGTTCCGTTCTGCAGGTCGATCACTGGTTTCTGGCACCAGGTCGTTGAGTCGTTGATCTTTTAATGGGATGAAGGGAAACTTCACAGTAAGCCATAGTAAACCATAGTAAAACCATAGTATATAAACACTAGTCAAACCCTATACAGTAAATGTTTATGGCAAACACACTGGTTTCCTGTTTTTCTTTCCTGAAAGCATTGCATTGAATCTTGAAAGCAAACGAGTAAATCTGCAGGAAAGCGTTGTTTTAACACTCAAATGTTGGGGGTTGCTGGTTCTTGATCTTGGAAAAGTAATCGTGGGGATCGTGGGGATACCAATGATATAGAATCTATAGGATGAAATAATTATACCTATGCCTATATTAGTGTATTTTTGCTTATTTAAATGGGAATATAAGCAGTTTGGGAATACCATAAAGTTCGCATCATCATTTTTTCAAGCGTCAACAGTCACCATCATCCAGCCAGAAATCCAGTCAGAAATATATCGAAATCCATCAGCACCATCGCCACCATGTGCGCCTGCAAAGGTCCAGCAGCAGGAACACATTTCCCCAGCAAGTTGGCACCATAGCCTGAAGCACATCTGCAACTCATGGCATCCTTAGTGCCGCCATGGGGATGGCAAGGCGATCCGGTGATGGCAACGGTTGGATGATGACATCCTGTCAGACATCAAACCCCATGGAACCCGGTTTCCAACCATTGATTTCAACAAATATGATCTGAAAACACCGCAATTTGAAACTTCTCTCCAAACCATTGATATCCCTTCATGGATTTGTAAAGGTATAGTGATTCTCTGTAATCCCTTCCGCTAATAGTTCAATGCCACTGGACGGAACAAAACACCAGTTTACTATAATTTACTAATATATCTTCATTTGGGGTCCGTATGGGGGGGTATTCAATATCAGGGGGATTGGATTACAACCAGGGTGCACAATTTCTCACCTCGGACAATTGGATAAGTAGAGCTGTTCCTTAGTACCAAAACACACTAAATTCAACCCATACATCTTCAGTATCCAAACTTACTATATAATCAAATCATCGAACAACCATCCAATTGATATCAATTGACAGTGATGTTCAGCAATTTTCAGTACTAAACCATACTCACCCATCCACTTTGATCCATTTTTAGCCTGTTTTTTAGGGTTTTCGTCACGTGTTTCGCCGGTGTCCAAGGTGCTGTGCGCGGCAGCACCGAGCGTGGCGCCTCTCCAGGGCACTGCGCACAGCTCAGCGTGGGATCGTCGAAGTCCACGGCGCTCTGGTGGTGAAGCAACGAGGGCCGATCCGCCTCGCCGCCCCGATGGGGAAAGATGGGAAAGATGGGGATGGGGGGAAGGGGGAAAGGATGGGAAAATGATGAGTGAACGACCACTCGATGTAGCGTTAGCCGAGATTTTCAGACACGCACCTTTTTTTCCCAAACATGCTTAGATAGGCCATGATGGGATTAGCTAATTGGTTAGGAACTGGGTTATAAACCACAAAAAAAAAAACGATTATCATCCATTTATACTCACTGTACTAAGTACTTATAAGTTATATGTTATCCTATAATCCAATCATATTGCAATTAAACAATCAATTTACGAACTAGTTAATAAACTCCATGGTCCATCTAAGTGGTGAAGGTTGTTGGATCGGGATGAGGAATTTCACAATGGAAAATGAACGGTTTCATGCGGAAAGTTCATGGTCATGAGGCTTTAATGGGAAAACTTTTGATTGGTACAACATGTGGAACCGAGAGCTAAGTTGTTTCGAAAGTCAGTCAACTATGTGAACTATGGTTAGCCGCTACTGTTACTGTTAGTGATTCGATTGAAGGGTTTATAAACCAACAAACATGACTAGGGGGAACCACTTTGTAATGTGTTGGGGATATACAGTAACATAGAATTATACCCCATTATATAAAAAGAAAAAACGATCAGGGATGGTTTCCTATTGGCTCCTTCTCATTACCTGGATATCATCACTGCCGCTCCGCAGCAACACGTCCTGGCCTGCAAAGCAACATTTCTCAACCTTGGGCGTAGAATTGAGAGGCAGCTACCGCAGCCCATTTCAATGGATCTTGGCAGCTGTTTTTTAGTGCTGAAAAAACTGTTCCATTGTGAACAAATAATCAAGTGCCAAGCCCACAATGCCACCTCATATCTGGCAAAGCTCTGGTTGTCATTTACAAATCCACAAAGTGGTACAACCCCATCAGAAACTGAACTTGTCTGCGCGTCTCTGGTTTTTGCTGTTGCAATCCCAAGTCTTCTTTGTTAAAACTAATGATTACTCATGGTGTTAGAGGTATCAAAATGTCATTCCGTTGCACAAATCGTATCTAAGCTGACACTGGAAACTCCCTTTTTCTGACGACCAAACTGAAAACAAACCAATTTCAAAATGATCCCCTTTACTAAACATGTACGGTGAGGTCGTTGTGAGTATAATATCCCCAGAACTACGCAAGGGTCCTTGAATACGTCCCAACACTATCTAAAAAACATGGGACACAGTGAACAAACATCATCACATAATTCATAATTCAGTCTTTTTACATGTCTTTATAGTCACTAACATTCACTAACATTGGTGAAATATTGGTGATATTCATGGATCTTCACCGTGCGTTTTGCGACCCAGACGCCCTGGCACCACCAAACGCAAGCTCTCTGGCGCAGGAGTTTCCACCTGGATGAGTCAAGCTGGTGCTTAGATGATCGATGGGATATGGGATTAGTGATTCCATGTGATTCCTGCTTAGCAACTGGAGCAACTGTATTGAAAAATAATATAAATCGGGCTCAAGCTCCGTTCCAGGGGGTGCACATGTCCAAACAAATGCGCGAACAAAATGCCACTTGATTCATCTTCACAGCGCACTTCTTGGAGATGTCGATGCGTCCCTGTTGCGAATCTCACCATTTAGGCATGTATCACAACCTCCGAGTTTCTCATATGCGATGTGAATAGAGAATAAACATGCCACATCAAAAAAAAAATGTTGGAAACCCAACAAGAAATGGGGAATCCCTGCAATGGATTCAATAGATTCAGGCCGTTAGATCTGGGAGCCCGAAACTTCAATAAGACCAAGGCTTTTTGACTTGGGAAATATACGGTCAATCCTGTGAAATCAAGGCCATGAATTGGTGTGTTAGGGAAATGTCATAGGAACCCCCTAGTTGAGGAATTCCATAGTTTCCGCACAAACTTGGGCGCCAAGTTCCATAGTTGATCATAACTTGCCCCATTACTTCGTAGTCATGAGGGTATAGGTCGAAGTTAGGTACCCTAACTTCTACGCAACTAATCAAAAAGTAAAATAATATGTGGTCCCACAGGGCTTAAATGTTGACTCATCTCCATGAACTGGAATACATCCTTCATGTTTGGATTGTTCCTGTCCACACTATTGCTGCTGGATGACATCCCCATATATCCCCCTTAGGACTGTTTGATGTACCGATGATTGCAGGTCAAGATAGCCACGATTGCCGGGTAATATCCCCATGTATTCCCATCATTGTTGGATAATGGATCTATTCTTGCTGCTTAGTATGCTCTGCTTAAAAATGGTCCAGCATCTGGTTAAGATCCAAAAGGCCGCACATTGGGTTTGCCGCAAACAAACAACATGTGGAGACAGGAAAAACATGGAAAAACCCTGTTGGTAAGCCTTGGGCAGGGCAAGACATTCTCAGACTGACCAGTTAGCAGATCTCCATGTCTGATGATATCCCTATGGAGTTTCCAGCCTCCAGGGAGACACTTGTTGCTGAGGAACCGCCCCACACAGAGACCACAGCCACCTCCGTGTCAAGAATGAGCAAGTGTGGATCTGTGATAATGCATGGGTGTGTGTGACTGAATCACTAGATCTATTCATCTATATGAATATATATATATTCTATCTACATATATTTATATCTATATTTATATTTATATCTATATCTATATATATATGTGTATATATATCTACATCTACATCCATATATATCTATCTTTATACGTCTGTATCTATCTATATAATTATGTGCTTATGATATCCTATGTATGAATATGTTGGCACATATTTCATATCTGTACAGCGGGCAACTTCAACATTGAGACAGGCACGAGGTGTGCATTGTACCCAGTTAGATGTGGCTCGAAGCATGAGATGCGACACCTGCTGAAAGAGCATTGCAGCATTCCGAGGGGATTTCTACATCTGTTGATTTGTCACATGGCCAAACCTGACAGGCTATTTCTTCATGTTACCTCTCAAACAATTCTTGGTGGCCTTTTTTGTTTCACATGCACATAGCGACATACCTCAACCAATGGTTGTGGTTCAATGGTGGTGTGGTCAGTGGTTTGGAATCACCAAGGGATTCCGTTTCATGATGTTGTTGATCAGCCATGGAACCGGTTGTTTCAAACCATGTTCCTACATGTGTCGTCTATAACAATGAGATATAATCATAATTCCAACTAACTTGGTGAATTGGTGAACCCAAGAATAAACCATCACCAGCAACCAATCAGTTCAGGCCCTTTTACATCACCTCAAGTACACATCCAAGCATACACTCCACTTGAGTCTATTAATTCTATGTTGGGTTGGGTTTATACCATTAATGTAACCTCATTATACAACCAATTAATGGTTACCTTCTATGAATGGTTGCCTCGCTATACAACTCTGGATCTAGGATGATTCACCAAGCTGAACCATCCCTCTGAAAACATTTCACGCCGTAGGCCGGTCGTCACAATGCATCCCTCTATGTATCCCCTGACTCACCAATTATCAATATGAATATCCCATGACATCCCATAAATTCCCATGAAATAACTCATGATCCTGTTATATCCACTTCTATCCCCATTGAGTAATCAAACATGGCAAGCTGGATTTTCCCATATTTAGTTCGTTGATTTTCCAAGCTATAAATCTCCAGCTATCGTGGATTCCCCAGTCAGCCACGTTTGATGACACCGGAGAGTAACCATATCATATCACATATTCATTACATCCCGATTTTGTGTAACCATTAATAACCACTGCTGGAGGTCAAGTATCCCATATTATCCTAAAGTTTTACATTTATAATGGGATATACTATTCCCATAATTAAGTATGTAAAGCCGCATTGCTGGATTATTCATCACTGTATGTAACATTATATAATCATGTGTCCCATTAAATAGACATTGGTATACCCATATTATCCCATGTTGTCGCATATTGTCCCACATTTACTGGATTACTGCATCTAACCATTATTTCATTACTGTATATAAGATTTTACAATCATATTAGCCCATGAAACATATTATCATATCACCAGTCTGGACATCCCAATATCACAATCCATGAATATCATCCCATTAAATAGTGGATAGTATCCCGTGGGATAGATTGATCTTATTAATCCATTACAAGTAACAATTATATGGTGTTAATATGGTAATTATACCATTGTTACTGTATCTAACCATTACTTATATATCCCATGTCACGTAAAAATACTGTAAAGTCTATAGATACATGATAACATCATTACCATATATGTATATATACCATGATTACTGTTAATATAACCCAATATATAACGACTATCTATTCCGGTTGGTGGTTTCAACCCCTCTGAAAAATATGAAAGTCAGTTGGGATGATGACATTCTCAATATATGAAAAAATAAAAGCCATGTTCCAAACCACCAACCATATGTATAATAATATATATATATGTATTCTACCATTATTAATGCTAATATAACCCAATAATTACTATCTATTAATATCATCTCATCAAAATGATATCCCCATTGGATGCTAAAATGGTCCACCTGGGAGGCATCGGCCAGCGCGATGCGCCGCGGCAGCGTCACGTGCCCCAGCTGACCCAAGGTCTGATGCGCCGCGTCGTAGACCGTGGCATTCCTGGTCTACCCAGCCAGATGCCGAAACGGACAGCTGGAAATGAGGGAGGAAACCGTCACCGAACGAACATCCTGGAAACACCAATTTCTGTTTTGTTGGGGGATTACATAGAATTGATATCCCAGTGCTGGCTTTTGTTCCCAACCTTTAATCTTTGATACCCCAATTGTCGGTTCAGATATTCAGTATTGATGGCTCCTGGCACCACAAGGTGGCTCCCTATAGCTAGATAAGTCGCGTTAACGAAGTAGGTCTAGGAATGACTAGTCAAGGGTTTGTAATCTGCTGAATTTTGAGTCACCCCAGAATTCTGTTCCACTTTTCGACTCGGCAAGTACTGGATGCAGCTGTCCAAGGTGCTGGATATCGCCAGAGCCTGTCAAATGGATGGCGCTGACCAACCAAGTCCTTAGCCCAACCCCAAGATCCCCAAGTAACCAAAAAGAAATGGCCTGGTTCTGGGTAAATTACAACTTGATTCACAAACCTGAAAACTTTGGCGATTTTGGGCTCTTGGGACCCCAAACAATAAATTATCCATGGTTGGTATAGACTGAGAATGACCAACATGGTAAGTCTTTTGATTTGATCCCTACCTTCTTTTTCTAGACAAAGCTGGTCAGAGCAAGTCAAAGCCGTAGTTGTGCTTGCGCAACCCTTGCAGACAATGGATGTATAAATCATACATATAAACATAAATATAAATATATACTGTTAATCACTATTGTTTATTATTGTTTATACGTAAGTTTTTATACGGTTTTGGTCCGAAAACATGGTACCTCTAAATCAACTAGCTGATTAAATATGCTTTTGTTTGCCTATGTTTCTTCAAATGTAATCTTTGGGGCCCAAGCCCCATTTCAAACACATACACACACACAAAATAAAAATCAAACATCGGGCCTTCAAGGCCAATCATTGCCCATCATCCTTTGCCCCCTTTGCCAACCGCATCAAGGTGCTGAAAGTAGCTGGGAGGACAATCACAGGAACAATCTTCTTGCCGCAGCATGTTGCCTCTGCTACCGGCTATAGCTGTGTCAGCTTTTGGCCTTGACAAAGTATAATTTTGGGATTTTACACAGCATGAAGCATAGACATACCCTCCGGTATATTGACACAAAAGTATGTAAGTCATGCTCCTGCTGTTTCCCATGTGTTCTTCTTTCATATGGTATAGTTTACTTAAACATAATGTTAACAAATGTCGGTCCGTTGGGGACCCCGGCAGCTATCAAAGAAACAAAATACACCGCAAAGCCCATGAAGCAAACACAAGCAACTATACCGGCAATGGAAATGCACATTTTTAAGTTTAGGCAAAGCACAATTCCAATGTTTGATGATCAAAGGATAAGTATGCATTATTCTACTACATGAAAACCATTGACCCATTTCCGGGATTCTTACAATGGCCCATACTAGCTTAATGCCAACACAAAACAAGCGTCCAGGCCCAAAACATGTACGACCACGTGTGGTGTTAAGTTTGACTTTGATACCATTAGAAGAACACCACTGTATACTCTTCAAACTCCACTGGAGGATCCACCAATATGAGGCTTCCCAAAATGCGGAACGCCTCATATACCCAAATTACAATGTTATAATAATTAATCATGTTTAAAGCGAAAACCAATGGTTTGGCTCAAGAAATACTACCGGGGACCATGAAAACCAGACACCTCCCCATACCTCCCCCAGGCCTGAACAACTTTCCATACAAATGCCCGGCATCCGTTGGCAGACTTCGTAGCCCGCACGGCACAGGGTCTGTTCCAAGGTGGTGTTGGGCGGTGTGAGCCTAGCTGGGACCATGGGAGATCTAGGTGCACCCGGTTGAACATAACCAGCAAACAAGATGGAATATAAGTGTTAGTAACCAGTTGGTAAACATGAAACTTACTATATAATTCTATAGAATTCTATAGATCACTTTATCTCACTATATACATACTGTTCTTTTTCTCGGAGGTTGCTACACGTGAAACGGTGGATGCTTGGGATCAATGAAGAAGCAATAGATGCAATATATAATACAATATATGTATATATATATATGTATAATATATATATACACATAATATTATATGTATCTTATATATCTGTATCTTACATATCATCCAATACATTCATGGATGATATGAACATGGTAAACTGAACCAATCTTGGATATCTCCGACCATCTCCCACGAAACAGTGCTGGTCTCATCTCTTCACCGTTCTACAGGATTGGTGATAGCATTTGGAAAAACATAAGCTCGTGGTGATAGTGACTTATCCCCAAACATTTGAAACTTCACTCACGATTCACTCGGAATATCATAACATGTTGAGTTAAACCGCATTTTTTCTGATCCAATCAGAAGCAATGTGCCTGATTGGAGGTGACTATAACATCCAATCCGTCTAGACCAGCAGCCTTCACCACTTTTTAGCTTATAGTGAAATCAATTGAATCACCATCTTGTCTCGGTGAAGATTGGTTTGTCTGAAAAAGGCGGTATGACCGATTCTGCTGGATTACATTGGATTACTCTCTGGTAAACTAACATAGCTATGGAACATCACCATCTTCAATGGGTAAATCCACTATAAATGGTCCATTTTCAATAGCTATGTTAGTTTACCAGAGGGTACATTGGATTACCATGGATTACCAAAGTTTTCCGCGTTAAGAGTTGCGGCTTCTTCTCACCTCGGCTTCGCATGGCACGCTGAACCCTCGCGCTGCTCGTAAGGCCTTGGCGCCACCGATGTATCCAGCGGGCACCATGTGACCTATGAATATGATAAAAAATGATTACCATCTGGTTATTTAACATAGCCATGGAAAATCACCATTTTTAATAGGTAAACCATCTATAACTGGGCCATTTTCCATGGCTATGTTAAATAACCAAAGGGTAAACATATCATATAATATCCACAGCGTGGGGATAAGACCACCATTTCTGCACAAAGCCAAACATGTTTTCCTTGACGATGGGGTACAAATGGTTCATACCCGCATCAATCATCGTCAATACCCCCCTTCTTCTGCCAATTTCTAGCCAGAATCCCAAAGTTTGACGGTGAATATATAACCACCATTGATATCCCCATTGTTGCTAGTTTTGCGAGTAAATGTATGTTTATCCCGCCATCTTTAAACCTGAAAAAGTATATGTATCTGCTTGTAAACTACCGTACAGTAGCTCTGGAAAGTCACCATGTTTACTATCTACATTCATGGGTCATCTATACCACAGCAATGGGAGTTTACTGGAGGGTTATGATTAACTATCCAACTATCCCGTGAAATCCCCATGAATATCATGCGAACGCATCTTAAAATCACATCTGTTTAAACGATTATTGTTATCCTTCAGTAAAATTAACATAGACCCTGCCATGAGGGTTAAAAGATGTTAAAAGACTAGTTTCCACATGTTTCTACTAAATTTATCACATGAGCTAGTTTCAGGTTATGTTGGTTTTGAATCATCAATCCCATGAAATCACCATGAATATTCCATTTAATTCTTCATTTTTGAGTAGGGTGACCATCACTAATGTTATCAACAATGGGACATAATTGGCCAACAATGGGGATCTGATGGGAACATCACCAACAACAATAGATGATCAGTCGATAACAAGGATGCCAAACCCATCCAAACCCTATGGTCAGGGTATTAACCATCAATTTATACTTAAATTCCTCCTGGTAATCCAACATAGCTATGCGAAAATGGTCCGTTTATGGAATTTTGAAAACAGAAAAACACATGACATCACCATCAACATTCCCATTCAAAAAAAACAAAACATGGAACTATCTGGGTAAATTATAATATTTCACTAACCTGAATTAAGGCCATTTTGGGCTGATTTCCCAATAAAAACCATGATTTCCAGTGAGGTCGCAGTGAGGTCGTTATAATTTACCCAGAACTATTTCATGAAACCCTCATACCCTGTGGTAATTTAACGTAGCTATGGAAAATCAGCATTTTTAATGGGAAAACTCACTATAAATGGTCATTTTCAATAGCTATGTTAAATTACCAGAGGGTAAACCATCCATTTTTTCACCTCCCATCTGCCGAGGCACGTGTTGCAGGCCGCCAGCCGTCGCAGCTCAGTGATCTGCGCGCCCAGCGTCAAGGTATCCAGGGCCTCCTGGTGGACGCGCCTTGGTGCCATGGTGGGTGGAAAACATATGAAAAACACATTCAAAATATAGGGAATACCTGGAAAATACGGAAATTGAGTGGAACATATATTCAAATTTGAGGTACCCAAGGCACCCAAGGTACCCTAAAATAGCTGGTTCATGGGTGTTTCTTCCACCTTTTAAAAATCCTTTTATATGGCAAAAGTGTTTGACCAATCCCTAATCCCCGGAAAATATATGCAAATATATTGAACACATTATGGGAGGCACAAGGAAAACATGACAATTTCTCTTGGCAAAAAAACTTCGGTTGGGACGTTTTTCTTCGGGGATCGTTTCTGGAGGACAACCAGGGTCCAGGATCATGGTGGTCCCAGGTGCGATCTCTGACTCTTGATGTCATGGGTGGATCCCGGGTACCCTCTGGTAAACTAACATAGCTATTGAAAATGGCCATTTATAGTGGATTTATCCATTAAAAATGGTGATTTTGCATAGTTATATAATATGTTAGTTTACCAGAGGGTAAAATGGAAGTGAATTTGAACCGATCAACAACTTGCAGTTTGGGAGACTTGGCAAGCAATGGCAAGCACATTCATTTTCTCAAATTGATGGTCACATATCCCAGTATATCGTAATATCCCATTATATTTTACTGGTTGGTGGTATACCTACCCCTCTGAAAAATATGAAAGTCAGTTGGGATGATTATTCCCAATATATGGAAAAACAAAAAAGCCATGTTCCAAACCACCAATCAGTTTATCTCATTACCCTCCGGTAAACTAACATAGCTATTGAAAATGGCCATTTTTAATGGGAAAATCCACTATAAATCACCATTTTCAATAGCGAACTGTTAGTTTACCAGAGGGTATCCCATTACAATACATGCCATATCCATTTTTTGACTGCTTCAGTCTCGTCTCTGAGAAATGCCGAGACTCAGCTCATCCAATTGCGCAGTGTACATTGGCAGATCGTAGTAGGGTCTGCCCGACGTCAACATCGCAGGGAAACCTCATGGCAAAGTGCATCAGATATCATCAGATCACATCAAGTCATGGTTTATACTGCACTTCAAAACACCATATATATATACATAGGTTTCTAGCAATAATATATTATATATTGATTTAATATCAGGTAAACAGATTATGTTTCGTTTTCCAAATATTGCTATACCTCCGAGGTCAATCCCACATGTTCATCCATGTCAATATAAATCCAACATGAGACTGGAGAATATCCTATTTATACATCTACTGTATATATAATAATAATGATAATAATAATAGAAATAATAGTAATAGTAATAACAATAAAAATAAAAACAACTGTATATATAATTATATATATATGTCATTAAAATTAGCTTACCATTAAATAAAACCACCATTCAGAAGGATTTCCTAGCAAACCATCTTTGAATACCAGAAGACAACTACTTACATTCCCTGCCATTTCAGGACACTAAGTTTTCATAGGTTTTCCCATTTTCCCCATTAAAAACCTCCGCTTGTAGATGATTTTCCTTCTTGACAAACAAACACAGCGGCAGGGTCACTCACCTCTGACCTTGCAAGACCGTTTGAGTCTCAAACTCAACTAGATGATGTTCCATGATTTTCCCAAGGAAAACCGTCCATTTTTCCAATTTTTCCCAGGCGCGTTTCATGTTCACCGGCCCTACGTGGAAGACGTCCCGTTGCTCCGGCGCCACAAAGGGCGCCTCCAAGATGTCGCTGTGCGCCACGCTGCGATAACCTGAGGAGACGAAGCTGCCGTCCTCGGCACCGGTGCTGGATGTAAACACTGAAAATAGGGGGGAACTTCACCATGAAAACTGGTGGCAAAATGGTGATTTCACCATGAAAATGGTGATTTAGCCATGTTGGGGATTGAAGCATGAACAATGATGCAACATGCTGGGATTTTGCCAAACCATGGTGACCCTATGGTGATTGGATGTGGATTTGACCATGAAAGTGGTGAACAGTTGGGTGTTTTAACCGTAAAAAAGGTGAACAATAGGGATCTAGAATCTAGCCGGAACAAATAGGAATTGATCAAACAAAACGGTGATTTAGCCACCCAAATTACGAGAATCTTATGTTAACACATGATTAGTATATGTGGATGTTAGAAACATGTTAAACCATGTGGATTTCACCATCAAAACTAGGGATTTAATGATGATAGTCATGGATAGTTGGATGTGTCTGGAAAATTGGTAGTTAGACCATGTCTGTGGCCATTTTGATGGGGAAAACCAAGATAAACTGATAAACCATCAAAATATACCAAAATCATCCAAAATCCATGAAATTTGGGAGTAGTGTAGTTGTGGATGCTGAAAAAAAACGAAGGCTCCAACAAGACTATACAATGGATATTGTCTATTGCTACAGTAATTAATGAATGTTAAACTGTGCAGTGTCCAGTTTTTTTCACCATAGGTGTCTACAGAGACATAAACCAAACTTGGGGGAACACACCTTCTCTCAACAGCAACATGGAATGTCCAAACAGAGCGTAGTCATGCGTAGTCTGTAAAGTTCTAAAGTCCCCTTATGCGTCCTCCCACAAACGAGTACGATCAGTATATGGTCCTTAAAAACACAACTGGCCCCTCAACAACAATATCAAGACAAGTGGTCATATCCTTGATTATTACATGCCTTGTTCAGAACATCTCCAACTTTTTCCATCTCCCAAGAAAATACCTAGAAACTAAAACATATCAGATATCTCTGACTGCAGCTCTATCACATCCAGCTTGGTCAAGCATCTTCATTTTTGTCCACGGGTCCATGTTCAACCCCAAATTTATATAAGATCAACATCTTTTGACCCAGGGTGGACTAAACAAAAATATCTGGTCTTTCCCTGGATTTTTTCAAAGTTTTCCCTGTTTTTTTCTCCAAAAGTTCCCATGTTTTCCACATTTTTCCACCTTGGCCAAGCATCCACGTAGAAGAAGATGTTGTGCCTCGATGCCACGTTTTGGGTCACCGTAACTGCCACATGTCGCCAAGGCTCCCGGGAGTTGTCCCAGGAGAAACTGCTGGAGGCGATGCTGCTGTCCTGCACTCCCATGGAGCGGGGATCCTCCTGGACCTATAAAGATGGACCACCAACAAATTATTAATCTGGGTAAATTTATAGTGAGTTTTCCCATTAAAAATAGTGGTTTCCCATAGTAATCCAATAATATCACCATAGATCTGGGTAAACCTATGGTAAATTAGAATGGTTAATCTATGGTTAATATGTGTTACTATGGGTTAATGATGGTTAATCTATCTGGGTAAATGAAATAATATTTCACTAAGCTGAATTGTTGGGCCATTTGGGATGATTTCCATTATTAGCCATGATTCCAGTGAGGGAGAACAGTGAGGTCGTTATAATTTACCCAGATTAATAGAGTAGTGGATTATAAATGATGGTCCACTACTCTATTGAAAAATGGTGTTCTAACAATAAATAATTAATATAGTAATGGATTGTTAATCATTTATGTTAGAACATGTAACTGTTGGAAATACTTATGATGATGGATTATTCATGGATTATATTAATGAACTGTAAGTGATGAACAAAAATGATCACTGTAAGAACACGTAACATTATTCAATTCGCATAGGAGTATGCATTTTTGTAATTTCAATTGATCCAAAACTGTGGTATTCTGATATTCAGTTTATTATCTGGGAATTATTACTGTACTCATGAATGGATCATATAGTCCCTATCCATGAACCCTAGATTATGAGTTTGGGTTGATGTCAATACCTACGGTTTGAATGGATCCAAATCGTGTCTTCAATTAATTTCTCTAGCTTAGATTCGAATGGATTGAAATCTCTAGTTGATCTTCTGATGTTGTACTATAAGATTGAACTGGATTGATTTATTGAATATTATTATAATTATAATATATACTTTGAGAAGCTATGATTTGTTCATGGGAATTGCTACACTTGATGGAGGTGTTGACAGGTTACGTGCAGTGGAGTGGAACCGAGTTTGGAGGTTGGATTCATCAGGGTAAGAAAATATCACCATCCATAATGGAAACCTGTCTGGCGCTACGTATGAACATCGTATGTATCTAGCTAATCTCATCCAATCTAATCCAATCTAAGCTGCTAGTGTAGTCACTAGTAGTCAAATCTAATCCAACAATCCATCTTTCCATAGATTGTTGGTGTCCAATTTCAGGATTCCCTGCCTCAGCACTGATGTGAGAGGCTAACGTCACTCGACTGTGGTAGAAGACCAGCCTAAGAGCTAAGGCGTCAGCTGCGCCACCATGGCCTTTAAAGGGTTTCAACCAAAACGGCCCTGAAACCCTGGGATTTCAAGGCAGAATGGGCCTCAAAGGTCAAGGGGATTCCAATCAAAATGGACCCATCATTGAGTTTCTCTGGATTCGCATGACAATATGTTTCAAGAGGTACGAACACTTGTAGGTACTTGGCCAAGCAGGCTCCGTGGGTGAGCTTTGACCATCCAAATAGAGGTGCTTCCCATCAATTATGCTCCTTCAAATCTGGGTTCCCACTGTTTCCAGGATATTAAACAAAAGAAACAAATGCCTTACACAAAACGAGCCGCACGCTGTTGTCGCATCCGAGAAACTGCGCCTGTCCAGCGCTCACATGCCTCAGTGCCAAGTACCTGATGCTTCGAGACATGGTTTTCCTGTAAAGGTGCAATCCTTATTCTTCCTGGATAAGTCATGATAAATCCACGTTCTGGTCGCAATTTAAATCACCAGTTTGCGCCGTTGAATCCATGTCTACGATGTCATGAAAGAAGATTCCCTCCACAACTCCCCCAGTTGTCGATGGGGCACCACGAGGGGAAGCTACCGAAAAGCACGGCCAGACTACTGACGCTGGTGACACCTGATGCCATCGTCCAAAAGAGTTCTCAGCTGGAAAATGGTTGCCACAAGCACTACATAACAGATATAACATCTGTATATATTTGATCGGTTGCCAGTTATCAAATAAAACATACGTATATAAACAAAAGCAAACGTCAGAAAACCAAAAATTAGCCCAGACATGCCCAGACCATGACCACAAACACTATGAACTATCACTAAGAGAGTTGCCTTGATTACAGTAAGTTCCTGAATGTTGTCCATCCTAAAATTCATCATGAGCATCATCTATAACTAAAATAAACTTTATGAAGAATCATCAATATATGCAATAACACTGTCTACACACTGACTGACACCACATCATCACTGTCATGCTGTGTATCATCACTTTCATATCCATAGATTGGTTTATGGAAGCACACGCACACACACACACACGAACAACAACCCTGGTTTTAGCCCCAAATAAATTATCCAAGAACTCACCAGCACAACCCTCCAATTTGATCCAATTTGGATATCACCATCCTTCATATATATATATATATCCAAAGGCAAATATTTCGCGATGAAACTCTAGGCCTGTCGGGATGGCATCCAAACCTGAGAGGCGACAACAATATGGAAGGAACTCGTCAAAATTGTCTTGACACGTTGACATAGGTGAAAAATAGATAACTTCACTCAACTTCACTCCTAGCGGCTAGCGGCGTAACCACACAAACAACTCTTCGAACATGGTTTGACATTTGAAATCACCAAGGTTCTCAAGTGATAAATTCCACACAAGTGCATTCAATTCAGCCGTTACAAAATCATGATGGAACACCTTCACACAATGTTGCACCAGCCAGGAGAATAGCAAGATTGCAGGGGAAAAAAATTAGCACCTCGGTACTTGAGCCGTGTTTGTAACCACTTGCACGGCAATTTTGGGTAACCTCCGCGAAAAACATGATTGCGCCCAGAAACTGATGTTCACAAAAGTCTCCACCGTGAAAGGAGGAACCAGCGGTGCCACCGCCAAACCTGCCACGGTTTCATCCAGCAAGGGGTGTACCCTTTGAGCTATGGGATCGCTATTGAAAACGACTATATATATAATATTATATAATAAACCAGAAAAGATGCAAATACTACGACCATACTTCCATTGGTCCAAGGTCCAATGTCTTCAATGGTCAATTTTTGCTTCGCAATGGCGTTGAGAGTCCAAGTTTCTGAACCGCTCTGCTACAGTTCTGCTGGTGCTTCAGAGACAAATCGCTTCTGGAATCTTCTGGAAGGATATTCTCTCTTGATAAGGTCGCCATCAAACTTTGGCCAGTATATATTTGTAAGCAAATAAGGTGTCACCCAAATCATTCCCAACCATGTTGGGGGTCATCTTTGATTATACAATAGCTGTGGTATCATGTAGCATCCAATAAACATCCAAGGACATCAAAGGACTATAATATTCAGGTTACCTTGGACTCCAAATCAACCAACCCCCCAATCCACCCCATCACCCCTCACCTTTAGTTCAATAATGCTACTCCCATTTCCAAACCTCTAGACTCTAGATTATACCATATTATACCTTCACAACAACCCCTTAACCAACCTTCACCTCCCATCTCCCCCTGAGGCACTCTCCGCCGGCGGCTTGGCTGCCACGAAGGCCAGGGTGATCTCGCAGCCGTCGCCGGCGCCGCGGCCGCTGCTGGTGAAGTTAGCCACGGCCGTGAACTGCGGCGCCTGGCGGCACGGCGGCAGGGTGGTTTGATGTGAGCATTTGAGGAGCCAAAAGCAAGATAAAGCTAGCAGATCAGGAGCAGTTTTCATGGCCCCGTGATCAACGGTGGTTTCTTCCTAGCAAGGAAGAATGCAGGAAGAATAGGTTTCCAAAATGTCCGTTCCTTTTAACCGCCAATGCCAGGAGAAGTCGTGCAATAAGGCGACTTCTTACACTGGGCAACTCCCACCAGCCCGCTCTCCCTTGCGGACAAGTAGCTGTGATTCCAGCTGGGAGGTCACATTCATGATAAGAGTTGTTGCCTGAATCTCATATCCGCTGGCACGGCACCATCTTCTTCGTTTCGTGGTGAGCACCACGAGAAAGAAAACGGTCTAGTCAACTGGTCCAGTATCTTCCAAGATCCATGCATGATAACAATGGTTGGCACTTGCAAGCCATCGATCATATTTTGAATTTGTTTGTCACTTAGCCTCTGGTGTACTCAACAGATCTGTCCATTCCTTATTCATGTTTCTGCAATGACATGAGTAATGAAGCCATAAAACACCCACTTACAAAGTACACAGCAATTACACATATGCTACATATGTCACATATGTCAATCTGTGAAACTAAGAAACATGAACTGTCTTCAGATCTATCCTCGTGCTAACAACGTCAACTTGTGCCTTCCTGGGTGCCCGAACATACAGGTGACCAGTAGCCAATTTCACCTTGGCATGAACGTCCCACTGGGCGTTGGTCCACCTGGCACGTCTGCCGACACACCAAGGAAGGTTGATGTC
Source organism: Cladocopium goreaui (assembly GCA_947184155.2). Lineage (NCBI taxonomy): Eukaryota > Dinophyceae > Suessiales > Symbiodiniaceae > Cladocopium > Cladocopium goreaui. The sequence goes on along the minus strand of CAMXCT020002447.1, from coordinate 405,086 downwards.
ATGTGCTACAGACTTCAAGTCTTGTCCATCACCTCTTCCACTCTGCCTTTCTAGCTGCTCAGTTCCTATGAATTTGGCAGAATACGCAAAACCTACAAAAAACATCTTCAGCATCGTACACGTTCCAGCAATACAGCGCTGGCTCCTGATGACTTGTCACTGGAAGCCAATGTAAAGGCTGCAAATCGCGCAAGAATCCCTCCCTCACTCAGCCACACCTCTTGGCAGAGAAATGCACAACTGCTGTTTGGCCATTTATAGGCATAAAAATAGTGGTTCCCCGTCACTGCATCACAGACCTGCGGAGCTGGATACCCACACATCCCCAAACACAAAAAAAACTGCTGGTCTCAACCAACATGTTCCGTTCTGCAGATCTAAGCTCAATCATTTGGGTAGAGTAAGCACTGGGGTCACAAATGTATTGAACATGATGCGGTAGGTATCTTTACAGATACAACAGCATCGAGTATCAAGCTGGGCTAGTCCCTCTTCCAAAGATACTTCAACCATCACATTATTCACACTACAGGTGGCATTTCGATATGGAACATCTAGATCCTAGAGGCTAAAGCAATCTAATAGGCCCTGACAAGCTGTTCGGTGTCACAACAGAAATTCTTTGCTTCTCTGGCATAGCAGCCTCAAGGCTCATTGTCAGAAATAAGATTCTGTGTACATGTTGTTTTCTCAAATCAACTTAGGACACTGAGGACACCTAAACTATTCAAACTCGGCATGACAGCAAACAACCAAAGAAGATCAAATACGTCGGTCCTGCTCAGTCTCCCCATCTGCCCACAGACTTCGTATTGCTGCACTGCAGGTGCCGTCCTCACAGCCGAAACGCCTGCAGTTCAAAACCAGCAGGCGGTTCAAGAGAACATATATTATATCAAACAACGAACGGACAGTCACATGTTTTGCCGTTGCAACCAGCTGACGTTGCCTGGAACCTTAAAGCTGTTGTGCCAAAACATATTGTGTCATACATAGTGTTCCTTGCAATGTGCATTGGAATTGTGGTGCATTGCGATTGTTGGACACAGCTTTTCTCAGGCACCATGAAATTTACTGGACAGTGGAACATGACATGAGCAAAACAAGTCAAACACAGGAGTGCTGCCACCTGTAGCAGCCTGACTCACAGCTGCTGTCGCAGCCAGCCAAAGCGCATATCTAAGCGGTGATTTTGCGGTGGTGGAACAAACACAAATTGCACCACTTGCATTCAATGAACAGCACCACAACCACAGTTGTATAATACATCATCATATATCATATATAAGTATGTAATGAATATTCTATAGTTGTTAATGAATATTCTATAGTCGGCTTCCACATGCTGCAGAGCAATCCGCAAGACTCGCTCTATCAACAAAATTATAGCCTGTATTCGTGTTCAAACAACGCTACCATTTGCAAATGATTGCATGCTCCTCTTCCGACTCTTTGTTTCGTTTCATTTCCTGTCACGAACTAAGGCCTATACCTGCGATGATTGCTCCACGATCAATTGTGTCTTCTGCGCATCACTGCATTGGTTCTCCTGGTGCTCTCTCATGACTGGATGAAAACAAACAACATCAACATACATGACTGACCTGCAAGAGATCGGCAATAACGCTATAGTATATATACCGGTTTGTCCCAAATTGTTGCTGAAAATCATGGAAAATCATGGGTTCCGAGGCTGCTCCTGTTTCAGAGTCTCTCACCATGCACTTTCATCTGTTGGATCCCAATGATCCCATGCCATGCCCATTTGGCTGATGAAGTCATGGGGGATAAGGTTCCTCTGACCCAAATGAAAGTGTTCGAGCACCCACAGCGAATGAGTGACCTTGAGTTCAAGTGATCCCAAGCGACCCGCGTTTCACAGCGTACATACCAAGCAACCAAACGGTCCAGTATCTGATCTATTGTGCTTAACTCTCCTCGCTGAATTTGGTTTGCCGCCCAAACAACCAGCATGTGGCGCTCAATTGATTTGCGAAAGCCCGGAAGTCAAAAAACATCAACCAGTTGGAATTAAATTGGAAGGACATTGTATTACAGTGTACTTCCAGTGCATTTACTTCCGCAAGATCAACACATGCGGATGCGGATGGGATATGATGGGATGGGTTCAAAAAGCCAACTCAAAAATGCGATGGTTTACGAGTTTACGATCCACATATATCACTATCTGTGGTTCTTCTGAGATTGAAGTTTTGCCGATGCCAACAATCTGGTTGTGTCCCCGTTTTCTGGATCAGCTACAATCAATGCCCATCAACACTATTCAAGGATATTCAAGGCCATGTTTGATGATTACCCTACCAACTAGGTATACAGATGTATACAGCAACCATTATTCATTGTCAGGTCATTTGAGGCCCTATAGATTATCCAAATGAATGAATTGTATTTTTCTGCAAGCTTCAAAATATGGGTATTAGTTACCACAAAGGAACAAACAAGAATTCCCAAATTCCCAAACCTTGATAGCATATTTAAGGCAATTTGGGATGCTTCCCCGTGCTAACCATCATTTACGACGAGGTCGCCGTGAGATTAAATGGCTCAAGACTTGTCCTAGCATATGGCCAATCTTGGACACCCTGCAGAATATTCATCAATTTAGCTGATTACAACTACAACAACTACTACATATTCCCAAGATGCGGAGAAAACCAGCCCAAAAAAAAGCATCACGTACTAAAATTGAAACACCTAAGCTAGGTTAAGCATAAGGGTTATTTCTGATTATTGATGTTTCATGTAAATCTATTGGGGTATTGCATGTTATTGATGTTACATTGTTTATCTATTGGATTGAAGATCATCCAACAAGATTGACACACATTTCACTGGAAGGCACCACTCGAGAACCCCCTCGCTGCCGCCAGTACCCGCTCCTCTGGCATGGGCTTGGCCGCGCGGACCGTCATCTCCTGCACGGCCTGCAGTTGCAGCACCTGCGGCCGAGGGCCATGTGGGACACGCAGTGGAGGGGCAACCAAAATTGGTGACTTAACCATCCAAAAATGGGGGTCTTAGATGGTTCAACCATCCGGTTGGTCCGGAAGATTGGGCGGAAATGGGGCGAACATCTCTGGGTTCCATGAGAAATTAGGAAGAAAACAGCAAAGAAATGGAGGTTCGATGATTATAAGACCTTTGAAGTACATTGAAATACGCTGTGTTATTGATGTAATATCATGTTCTTATATGTTCTTGTATGTCCTTGTCAAGCAAGATCAATCTAAGGTGTCATGGATTCATCCGAACAGAGGGTGTGGTTTCAGCAAGGCAGTGCCTGGTCTCCTACAGTAAAGGCATTGGTGTCGCTGCTGCTGCGATCCACATAGCTGGCGAAGGGTCCCAGCAAAGAAAGGCCTGGCTGAAAAAGGTGGGGCACCATTGTTAAACAGCAGAAACACCGGGAAAAAGTGGTGTTTTTACTATCTTTAAACAACAACAATATGGACATGTGTTGTTGACTTATGTTTGCCAAGTTGGTTCACTAATGTCAACTATGTCCAGGGACAATGGTAACTTGAACAGATGCAAACATGTGAGGATGGGTCACTACTTGTTCTACCATTTTTTGGGGGGGAGGGGATGAACATCTGTTTCACAGCCATTTTCATGTTCACCAGGGCTACCGCCACGGGATTTCAAGCGCATGTGCCATAATTAAATTGCAGAAGACCTGGTTGTCATACCACATGAATACACTATGTAACTATCATTAGCATGATATTGATATACAATACAAATTAATGGGGAACATGTAAACATCACCCCACGAGAATGAAGAACCAAAAAGCGCATCACATCAAAAGTAATCCCTTCCCTCCACATTAAAATTCCCGAACCGACCCTGATGAAATGTACTGGATCTATCCACGATTTAGCGGTCCGTATTGGCGCTATCTGATATCAACTCCCCAGTATATCCTGATGATGTCCTGATCATCTCCTGACTATCTCCTGATGATATCCCCACACTCTTCATCATTAACGTCCCGGTGTATTCCAATAAATTCTTCATTGCACCCCAAGTTTGATGAGTAACCCCTTTATTTGAATACCCCTATGATGCTCAGTTTTCTTTATCATCATATCCTGATGATGATGATGATGATGATGATGATGATGATGATGATGATGATGATGATGATGATGATGATGATGATATTCCCACCTGTTTCATCATTAACCGTGCAATGATTGTACCAATGTGCCCAATAAATACTAATCTGGTAAAGCCAATAATGACCCGTCCTACCAACCATGACAGGGGGTAATTTTACATGATCCCAAAGAACGGGGTATACCCAATAACACAATAAACCTCTATTGGGGATGGTCTATTATGGGGTGTACCATGGTCTACCACGTTAGCGTTTTCCATCATTGCAGGGGGCCAACCCCAAAAGCCATCGCTGACCATCGCCCACCGAGGAGCCCTTGGTCACATCCAGCCGCACGTGCCGCTGCTCCCCGCTGGCGGCGAAGAGCTCGGTGCTGGAGGTGTAGGGAACGTCACCCGCGTAGGGCCTGGGCTGGGGCTAAGGTCGGGATGGAGTGAGTTAAATCCCTCATAATTGGAAGCGTTTGTAGACTGTTAAAATTTCAACATTACTGTTTTTGGAGAATCTAAAAGCGATTTCCCAAAAGGAACAAACATAAAATGATATGAATGTTTAGTTGCAAATGTCCTGATGTTTCAATATTGTTGATGATCCTCAATTTCTGTGTTTCTGCTTAATAATCATCACTTTAATGACTACTTTAATGATTAAACCATTCCTATCAAGGTCATGTTTGAGTATCTCCATTCTTGCCAACTAATCTCCTCCATGTTTGCTTTTGTATAAATCCGCTATGTTTGAATGATTGATGACAACCACCCTGCAACACGTACTCTATAGTTGTTGTATTTTGGCAATCGTTTGCAGTTTGATGGTAAAGTCAGTTTTCTCGGCTGAAAAGTGACTCTGCCTCCATGGCATTCAGGGCCCCGCACGTCACCGACAGAAGCTCCCTGGCCGTGACATTGAAGAGCCGACCTAAGGGGCGCGAAGACAATGATGACCATGCATGGCTGATTGGTTGGTCATTGAAAATGCTTGAACCATGTTGAAACCTGGGGTAGTGTCGACAATCATGATTTAAGGAAAATGATGGAAAATGTTGGATCAACCAAGAAAATATAGGATTCAACCATCGGAATTGAGGTATAAGTTCCACAAATCATACATAATCAACAATCAAATAATCAATGATGCAATGGGAATAAGTGGAGGGTTAACCTTGAGAAACGTGGGGATGGGGAAGTCACATTGTTAATAGCCGGAGAAGGGATTGTACCCCTGGTTGGTGGAATCCAGGTCGGGTCGTGTGTTTGTACACCAGGTTTTCCTGGGGCCTGGTAGCCCGGATGGCAGTTGCTACCTATTTGGCGTGATTCCTCCCTGAAAATACTGGTTGAGATATGTTGAGAACTGGATTTGCCTAGTGGATTGGGACATTCTTCACTCTATGGCTTGGTATATATGGTATATATAGTCTCCTAGAATATCTAGAATTAGTCATCAACAGGGGTTTGGCAGCCACTCAAACGTTGAACCCTAAAGCGGGTGCTGCCTATGGCTGAGTGCTCCGACCACAGAAATCCAAGGACAGCAATGGGACGCTGGTCGCAACCAGCTGAGACGAGGCCTGAAACTATCCACCCATTGGGGCCCATTGGAACATGAACCACCAGGTTTTATATAGCAGCTATGTAGAATGGGCCAAAAACCAAACAAATCTAAGGCTTTAAGGTCACCTGAGGTTGTTCCAACTTGCCAACTTGGAAGCTGGAACTTTGTAGACTATTACAACATATTCTTCTCAATCACACATAGACTGCCATAAGTTGCGTCCGTGCTGAAGTTGTGGCGAGCATGCTGGACACAACCTCCTTTCATCTCCTTTCTATATAGTTTTGCTCAAGTGAGATCATCTATCCAGCTACCCGAAAGAAGAATTACAACAGAATACGCTTGAGCATCAACAGCTACTATGTTGATTTTGTTTGGAAATTGCATAATCCGAAATACACTGGTTAATGCATAATTGTCCGTTTTAAAACTTGTTTTCTGGGTTATACCGATACCTCTTTGTTAAATAGATCCATGTACATATCATCCCTCTGATGAAAGAATTCCTCACTGCAAGCAGCAGTGACCATCACTGTCAGTTGCGCCTGTGGCAAGCGGTCCTCTGCATCCTGATCCGGGAACGCTGCAAATGGCAGCTACTTTGCGGTGACTTTCAGTTTCAACAGTTAGAATTTGATAAATTATAAGCCAAATTCACCAAATATATGCACACTCAAATGGATTTGGGTCACCATTGTCGACCCCAAAAAAACAAGGTCTGTTGAATGTTGAAATGACATGGCATGGCTAGATTACAGAAGGTTTGCACTCCCCCGGGCCTTGAAAACATTGGACAATTACAATATATTGGGCAATGCCAGAAATGGACATGTGCAATTTTCATCAATTTTCCCAACAAAATCTTCAGAACATTAGAACTACTTCACTTTGTTCTTTAAACCACTTCAAAAATTCAAGTCCTATTTTTCTGCCCACGGTAATCGTTATCACAGGGAAGATGCTTGACGGTGAGGGCCATCTCGTACCTAACTTGGCTGATCCTCCAAGGATGAAGCACATCATCTTACATTAGATTCCCAGATCACTTGGTTTTTATCTCTCTGAAACCAAAACATCATCAGACTCTTAGAGATTCCAAACAACAAAATCTATAGAGCAAGGATATTCTACAACCGGGGCATACTGGGGCTCTGCAACACCTCGATTTGGCTGGACTGCCTACCACGCCCCGCCTGCACGCGCTCCGACAAGCAGCGCTTCAGCGGCGTGGCGGCATCCGTTCCACTGGGCGCGGGAAGGGCCGTGCGAAGCTTCACCAGAACACCTGCTGGGTCTGCTGTGGATTTCTCAGAGGTCTGCGCAAAAAATCGTGACAAACGTGTGAGAAGATATAGTACTATAGTAGTAATAATGACAAAAACCATTCGTGACAATAATTACATTGATAATAGTCATCACAATAGCAAATACATGGTAATGATTTAAATATGAACACATAAAGTAACAATCTATATAACAATAAACATCAGCAATAAAACCAATGACAATAATCATCATCATCATAGTTATATGTACCTTTAGTAACAGTTGGTAACAATGATTGGAATAAGCCATAGCAATGCGAACAAAGGGTAGTAATGACAATGACACTACAATCATCTACAATCATATTAGCCATTTTATAAATAGCTGAAATCATACAATAGTAACAAAACACATCGGAAAAAAAAAGCTAACAATAAACAACATTAAATAACAATACTTAACATATTAAAGATGACACGACCCTAATTGAAAGTGTATATATATATATATATACATATCGTACATGTATCATTTGCATTTTTCTTCTTGGGGTATGATTTACGATTATCTCAAAAGGCTACACACTAATCTATCCCCCATTTATTCCGGGTCTCTGATGGGGGACATTTTGGATTGCGAGGATGGCAAACTACACCAGGGGCTATCATGAAATTCGGGAAGAATGGTGTAAACGTATATCTATCCATCCATCGGTCCACTCATCTATGAATACGTCCATGTTTGTATGTACTGTATACAGTATGTTTATATACATATATGACTACAATCGATTATACATAATATATATATATATATATTACCATAATATAACATAATATGTATATATATATATATGTATTTACACGTACAGTATTGCATAGTATCGCCTAGTTATTGACCAACATCATTTAACTCAAAAAAGGCTATGTCCAATCCATCCATGTGACGTATGCAGTTCAGGCACCATTGGCTGCATCCTGCACGGCATCAATGGCAGACACCACGGCACTTTGCGGTGAAAACTTCATGAGGCAATTGAACTCCGCCAGCGCGGTAAAGGTCGCCACCTGGATCCAAAGCTGAACCATGATGTGCCGAGTTTTAAAAAAAGTAGTATGGGAACATAAAAGAAAAGGAAGCGATTACGATGAAATATATACAGTATTTATATCATATATCAGTAAGAATGGGTTGGCTCAACAAAGCAGGGTAAGAGTGTAACAGTTGGTGTTTGAACTTGAAACCGTACAAGTTTGGGTGGCCATGATCTTGAAGCGCCAAACCACAGGAACCGCGAGCGCGACCGGGCGACCTTGTGGCTTTGGGACCTTGAAGGAAGGCTTCTAAAGTTGGATTGTGGAGATTTTGGAGCAAGGCCTCAAACAAGGTCCATTAAATATAGTTGTATATAATATTATATATATAATATAGTTACATCCATTAACTGTAGTTGTAATCCCCATCAATCCCATTTATTGGCGTTATAAACCAGCTTAGCTAACGAACTGGGGCACCACCTTGATGCGGAAACCTCTTCCCATCCCATCGGCCACCTGCAAGGCCAAAGCTGCGCCAGAGATCAGGGCTTCGACCGAGCGACGCAGATAGTCGAACTGGCTCAGCTGCATCACATCATCTCGGTGCTCCAGTGGTATGGTGGTTTGGAAACAGGGATGCTACAGCTTGGGAAAACAAACAACAGTTTGTTTCCGTTTCATTTGTGATATTTGTGTATGCGTTACGTATGGGTTACATCAATTTCTTGATGAAATGGATTCAACATGACCCTTCGCATGAATTCGACTAGAAGTATCAAGCAAGTGCCACCAGATATACCCTCTGGTAATTTAACATAGCTATGGAAAATCCACATTTTCAATGGGAAAACTCACTATAAATGACCATTTTCAATAGCAATGTTAGTTTACCAGAGGGCACATCCAACCTCCTGAGCTTGGCTGAGTTCAAGGCCCACGTTGATCAAGGCGAACACGTCATCCTAACATCAGCCGCGGTCACCAGCCACACCATACCAGCGACAAGTGGGGCATTGAAATGCATTAAAATCCTGGCTGTCAATGCTGATCATCCCCAATAAATCGTAGGTGTCATACAAAAACAGTTCTTGAAACACAAAAAATCTGGTTGGTGGTTTTAACCATCTTGAAAAATACGAGTCAGTTGGGATGATTATCCCATGTATTATGGAACAGTAAAATATGTTCTAAACCACCAACCGTTATGTTCATCCCCAGCTACCCTCTGGTAATTTAACATAACTATGGAAAATCACCATTTTCAATGGGAAAATCCACTATTAATGGCCATTTTCAATAGCTATTTTGACATAACCAGAGTGTATCATGGGTTTTGACCCATCCCAAAAATGACGCAATGACCAACATCACACGGAACTGCTTTAGACGACCGACCTTGGGGATCCAGACACAATGAGACCCCAAGAAATCGGAACCATGTTTTGGAAAAATACCCAGTTCCATGACGCTACATTTTTTTGGTATGTGTTCACACATATATATGTTATAGTATATATATATACATATGAATATTATATATATATATATATATTAGTTATTGGCATTTGAAAAATAACTGTAAAGGGTATGGGCATCTCACTGGGTGATTTTTGCCAGTGAGACAGGATTCCATATACCAATTGTAGCACCAGCAACCCCCAAAGTTCAGATAGACTCACGCGAAAAAAACTACGAAAACAAATCAGTGATGAACTAAGTTTTCCATAATTATCATGATCATTGTCTGGGGGTTTTCAAAAACGGTGAATCCCCAAGTCACCACAG
>CAMXCT020002447.1:282802-390302 GCA_947184155.2 Cladocopium goreaui | reverse complement strand
AACTCCAAAGTCAACATCCAGCAGGTTGCCAGCTGTTAAACTCAGTCAGGCTTCAAACATGCTGCTGGAGGGGGATGGGAAAGTATTACGCATCAGAAACCTGGAAGCAATTAAGCATAGGGAGTCAGAATCTCATCTTGTTGCTGGCGTTCTGTTCAGGTTATTCACTTGTTCATGTTGAGGTCAGAGACTCCGTTCAAAAAAACAAAAACTGCACAAGGCTGTGCCCATACTTAGCTGAGCAGCATTATAAGTAGGTTAACGACTATATATTCATGGTAGATACATCTTTAGTTAACGGGGTTTATAAGCAACACACATGTCACTACCGCCTTGTTTGTCATACTCCCACGGTATCACCATTGCAACATGCGTCGTCCTGCGCAGGTCCCGACAGCCAGCCGCTGCCACAGTTGGAGTTGGCCAAGGACGGAGCGGCGGCCAACAAGTTCGACAAGTCCGTCGCTAAGGACCTCGCGAGCGATTGCCAAGGCTATGGAGGGGGGGATATGCTCAAAAAGTAGTGGATTGAGCCACAGATGGGAAAATTCAGGGGTAACTTGAAAAAAATGATAAAAAATGCATTGATTTATATAAAGCACGAACCCTTGGGAATACTTAAAGTTTCATTGCTTGAATCCACAAACATCAAGAGGTCCGGGGGTACAAACAACAAAAATTGGGAGTACACCAACAGAATCAACAGGGAAATAGGTCTGTTAACCAACACTGGGCGATGTACTGTAACGACCAATAATGACGACAACGGCAGCAACAGAAACGACAGCAACAACAGCAGGACCGCCGCCGGTGGACCCCCGTAAAAACCGGTCAAGGAGCAGCAGCGTCGCGGGCAAGGCCGCAGCTCCTGACCGGTGACCCTGGGGAAAGGGTCAACTACGGAAAGCTGAAGACTAATGGTAACATCATGGAATATAATATATATAATAATATATATATAGTATCATGGTCAACTAACTACAGAATATATATAATATAACATCATGTGTACCAACTAGTTTAACTGGATTTCACATCACATAGCGGTTGATGTTTGGTGTTTAATGAAGGGAAAACCATGGCAAACCGATGCAAAACGGAGATTCATCCTCCCATGCATATGCACAACATGTATATGTATATGTAAATGTATATGAATATGAATATGAATATGAATATGAATATGAATATGTATATGTAAATGTATATGTATATGTACATGTATATGTACAATATGTAAATGTATTATATGTATATGTATATGTAGTATATGTAAATGTATAATATGTATATGTATATGTAAATGTAAATGTAGTAAATGTATATGTAGTAAATGTATATGTATTATATGTAAATGTATGATATGTACATGTATTATGTATATGTATTATATGTATGTGTTTTATATGTACATGTATGATATGTAAATGCATTATATGTATATGTATTATATGTACATGTATGATACGTAAATGTATTATATGTATATGAATTAAATGTACATGTATAAAATGTATATGTATTATATGTATATGTATATGTCAATGTATATGTACTAAATGTAAATGTATATGTATTTGACTACGTATATGTATATGTATGAGAATATGTATATGTATATGTATTAAAAATATGTACATGTATATATATATATATGTATGTATATGTATTATATGTATGTATGTGTATATGTGTGCATATGTGTATGTATGTGTATGTATGTGTATGTATGTACATGTATGTGTATGTATGTGTATGTATGTGTATGTATGTGAATGTATGTGTATGTATGTGTATGTATGTGTATGTATGTGTATGTATGTGTATGTATGTGTATGTATGTGTATGTATGTGTATGTATGTGTATGTATATGTATGTGTGTGTATGTATGTGTATGTATGTGTATGTATATGTATGTGTATGTGTGTATGTATGTATGTGTATGTATGTGTATGTATGTGTATGTATGTGTATGTATTTGCATGTATATGTATGTATTATATGTATATGTATGTGTATGTATGTATATGTATGTACATGTATGTATATGTATGTATATGTATGTATATGTATGTACATGTATGTACATGTATGTACATGTATATATGTGTATGTATGTGTATGTATGTGTATGTATGTGTATGTATGTGTATGTATGTGTATGTATGTGTATGTATGTGTATGTATGTGTATGTATGTATGTATGTATGTGTATGTATGTAGGTATGTATGTATGTGTACGTACGTATGTATGTATGTACGTACGTACGTACATAGGTATTTGTAGGAAAATGGCAACATGTAATTCCAAATGCATTTTACTGGGTATGTTCCCTTGATTGTTGACGTGGCATGATGTCCATTCACAATATATTCAAGTGTAAGAGTACTCTCCAGTCGCTTCAATGTATGGGCCCTACAACACGGTCTGAACCATCATGGCAATGGCCAGTGATCCAGTGATCCACTTGGCCCACTGTCATTCATTTTTTGGGGGTTCAAGGCATTGATTGGAGATACCCCCTGGTAATTTGTAACATAGCTATCAAAAATGGCTGTTTATAGTTGATTGGCCTATAAACAATGATGACTTTTAATAGCTATGTTACGGCTATGTTAGTTTACCGGAGGGCAAATACTTCTACAACATCCCTTCTGTTTTTGGTGGACCCCAACGCTCGTCCTCCTTTGGGTGCCAGAGCCGTGGCAGGATCAACAAAAGTGGTGAAGTCCCCGAGTCGCTCCTGGGTCCAAACCCGAACATGGGATGCAGCTTGTGTCCGAACATGGGCCCGATGGCGCATTCTGATGCCTTTTGCATTGGGTTCGCTTGTAATTAATCCTAAACCATTCATTGCGCTCATTCCGGAGGTGCGAAGTACACGGGTACAGGGTTTTCACCCACAAGAGTGCAAGTCGTTTGACCCTGCTACCGTGGTTTTGATGCCAAAAGAACTTGGAGTTGCGGATATTGATCCCATATCATAATCATACGTTGCACGAGTACTTAAAACTATGTTTACCTTACACTAGTGATTGGGGTTTAGTTTGCTCACCCCATTGACAACTGGCGGTCTCCTACTTCTGCATGGGATTCCAACGGATACAATATACAGGGACAAAAAGCAAGCAAACAAGTTTAGGAACAACAGAGAGATGGGGAGCACCAGCACAAAAAAAACAATTGGCATGTATAGGGTTTGACTGAAGATAGGGCACCCTGCAAATTGGATGTTTTACCATCATAATCTGCAAATCACGATCGAAATTGCAAGTTTGTGGGTATAGCCCATTTTTAGTCACCCGCAGTAAAGAAAACAACACAAAAAAATTGATATTTACCAAGATCTAGTACCATTTGGGGATGGTTTATACAACCCATTTATGGTGATTTTAGGGCTGGCTTCTTATTGGGTTTACGTCATTGTATAATATCATACACAATATATTATATATAAAATATACCACCAAACAAATTACTTCGTATTGGTCAAGTCCAGGGAAACCCACTCAGTTTGGTTCCATGTTGCTGGAATATGCCCCACATTTTTTCTTAGCAAAGTGTTGTAGGTTTTTCCACAGTAGTCCCGTTTGCATCGCCTTTACATTCCATTATACCAGTATATCAGTATATGTTAAATTGAAATCACCATTTTATTATATCAAAATATCATATCATTGAATATACCGTTTGAAAATTTACCACTGCATATCATTTAACCATTCATTATATATATATTATTACATATTATATTACATATATATATATATTATATAAATTAAATTGTTGCTGACATCACCATTTGTCCTGGTGATTTACATCCCCAGCATCCCCCATGGAGCCGCCTGCAAGAGGGATCGAAGGTGATTGAAACCCTCTTCTGCGAAGCCTGGAAATTTGGAAATTTGCGATTTCATTCGTCGCATCCAAGTGTTTAAAAAATCATTCAACTGATTTTTTGGGTGTTCTATGTTTTCAATATCATGGGTTGTCCATTAAATGATCGAATCCTGGGTCAATTTCGAATAATTTACAAACCTGACATAAAAGACATTTTGGGATAATTCTCCCAACTAACCAAAGTCATGTTGGGTGACGTCGCGGTTAAGATTCGCCCTTGATGAAGCGGAACATTGCTGGGGAGGTAACCGACCTGGGTATTATTTTACCCAGTGAATGCCGAGACTTTCTATGCTCAGGATGTTTGCGATTCCCATGACGGGTTTGATGGCCACATCCCATGTACCATGTTTTTTGATCATGGTTCATGCATGTGTTTGTGTGTTTTTCGCTTATGAAATGGTCAAACATGAGAATGAGGTCACTATTTTGTAGGTGACTATTTGGGCTGGGTCTGCGCAGGTGAAAAACATTTTTAAACACATGAAAAAACAAATCAATAACATGTTTAAAAAACAACTAACACAGGGCATGGTTGATTGCACATTTCCATACAACTAAGCACGGGAACTGGGCACCCTGTGACTCACCCAATTCAACAAAGCTCGGTCACAGAGTGGGATATCTGGGTTGGCCATCCAGACGTACCTGCTTGTAAATACCATCATTTTTTGACATAGTGTCCAGCCAGGCTAAGCTCAAACCTGGTCTTGTCCATGCTTCGGCTACATCATTACCTTCCAACTTGGATACAGCCCGAACAAGGTCTACCAGGTAGCAATGGCCAAATCTTTTAAGTTAAAAACCCTGCAGATCGAACTACGCGCGATTCGACGTAGCCATTTTGGAGCCAGCTCCAATTCTTAAAACCAGTCCATCATGTGGCTGTTCATGTCGCCCCAGCTTATATAGTCCGGGGGGGCTCCCTACCTCTGTGTTGCAGGGGTAGTGTGCAAACTGGAAAGATCAGGGACCCAGTTCAGGCTCGAATTGCCATCACAGGAAAGAGGCAAGCAAATAAGGGCCCGTGCAGGCTTAGACCCACATAACTCTAGAAGGGCCAACTTCAGGCAGCGCCGCACGTAGTCAAAGACAAGGAGAACACTTCAGAAGAACACGTGCAGCTTTAATGCATTCACAACCAGATCGCAGCTATATTTGCTTGATGATTGTTTTTTTTTCAAGGTTTCCCGGTTCCCCCTCCCTTTTCGGTGTTGTCCTTTTTGCGTGATGTTTCGAATTTTATTAATTAATTGTTCTATCTTATTTCAGTGCAACTTGGAGCTTGAACAATTAATACTTTTTCTCTCTGAGTTACTGTCCGTGAAGCTTCTGGGATGGCAGCAGAAGTGCACGCAGAGCAACAGCAAGTCATTTGGATCTCCGTTGAAGCGCAAACCCCGTCTGATATACATGATTTGCCGTGTCAACTTCGTCTGATGGCCATCGGGCAAAGCCCGAAAAAACAAGGATGTTAGTCTAGCAGCATGGTTTGACGCGTAATTTTTTGTCTGATGGCCATTGGGCGAAGCCGGAAAAACCTAGGATATCAGTCTAGCGTATAGAAGTTTTGGCGCTTAAACTTCCTCTGAGACTCTGATGGCCACATATGGCCACTGGGCAAAGCCGAGAGGGAAAAAAAGATGTCACAGTCTTTGGCGTGCGCCGCGTGCGCCTTCGATTGCGTAGGTTTCGTCTGATGGCCACTGAGCAAAAGCCGAACAAAAACCAGGATGTCAGTCTAGCGTGCGCCTTTGGCCGCGTAGTTTTCGTCTGATGGCCACTGGGCAAAGCCGAAAATTCCACAATGTCAGTCTAGCGCGCACCTTTTACCTCATAGGTTCGTCTGATGGCCACCGGTGCAAAGCCGGAACAACCCATGATGCCAGTCTAGCGCATGCAGGTTTGAGGGCGACCATGGCTGACGCAACGGGTTCAGCACATATTGCGTATGTTGGCGTTGTGTCGGAAGCAAGTATAGCTATGGGCTTACATGATATTGCTGACAACTACTAGAACAGCCGCAACTCCGACGCTTACAGATGCCAACAAGGGCGTTTCTGAACAGTTTTGCAGGATAGCAACTAGCACCATTTTAAAATAAACATGTGTTCATCATTGCCATAACAAGCCGGGCCCCCTAGTGGGGCATGTTTGCGTAAACCCTTCTAATATAGGGCATGGTTGACTGCACATTTCCATACAACTATGCAGGGGAACTGGGCACTCTGTGACTCACCCAGTTCAACGAAGCTAGGTCACAGGGTGGGATATCTAGATTGGCCATCCAGACGTGCCTGTTTGTAAATTCAATTTTTTTTGGCATAGCTTCCAGGCTAAGCTCAAACCTGGCTTGCCGATTTCCCATTTCATAGAGACGATGATGTGTATAGAAGCGTGGACATTCCTGCATTTTGGGAGTAGCTGTGTCTTGTCCATGCTTCGACTACATTGCTACATCATTACCTTCCAACTTATGGGGGGAGCATATCATGTTCCACCGCTGTTTTGATAGCTTGTCTGGCCATGAAATGATTGAAATGATAAGAGAAAAAACTGTCTTTGGGTACTGACGTACAGTTTGATATTAAATCAATGGTCGGCAAATGGATGTTCGTACCCTCAAACTATGGTACAATAGGTTTTGACCCGTATTTTGAAAGTCTATACTACTTAGAGGATTTATCATTTATCCATCTCACTGTAGTTTGTTAACCTTCCTGTCAATGGCTTTCAAAGTGTTATCCCGTCAATTCAATGTCAGAGTCTCGTAGTTTCTTGCCAGCTGACTCGCTCATCCTTCGCTTTTTGGATCATATTTTACAAAATGTTTCACACAGTAAAAGGCAGTTATTAGTATATGTAAAGAATTATAAAGATATGCAACCCACCTGACCTCTATTTTGGATCCCCGTTCGAATACAATGAGGATGGGCACACCATCGACAGAGAATGGGTGGACCATGGTGAACCCAGGGCTTTGGACACAAAACACTCTCTGGATCACAAAAACAACAAAACACTTTCTAGAAAACATAGTCAGTTTTCCATGTCAAAAATACCAGGCAGTATGTCTAGAACATGAGGTATTCACATTATACAATGCAGAAAACTCGAACCACAGTTTTCTGCAAAATGACATCTGGAACTGTTTTTTCTACAACATGACATACCGGAATTTGGGTTTAGAAAACGCAAGATCTATGCGTATCATTGAAACATTTCAAACCATGGATATAAACACCATATCTCAAGAAATGGAATGCTATGGAATGATGACATTATGCCACTGATGTCCGGCGCTTCATTTGTTCAAAAAAACACTGAAACCTGGCAGCTATCCACAAAATCTGCAAAATGGGTCTTTTGATGTCATTTGAATCTGTCTGCATTCTAGTACAACACTATGAAATCGGTTTTCGACAGTATGATTCTACAAATGTGCATTGTTCCGCATGATCACCTCCTTCTAGGAAACGGATTGTTTGGCAATCAGGTCGTACTCTCAGAAAAAAAACAAACCAACATGTATTCTTTCGAAGATGTGTTTTCCAAAAGGTTCAAGTTCACGAACAACAGTCTTCTAGAAAATGCCTCCGAATTCCAAGCCCAAGCCATGAAAACCAACCTCTCTCTAATCCCATCCCCATTAAACACCCCAATGGTCCCAATTCATCCCAATGATGTGGAAATTCCATACATCCACCATGGTTCAGGCCCCCCGCATTCCCTAAAGCTTCTTTGACGGGAGCGCTAAGCTCCGTTGCTTCCCATCCCTACGGGTTTGACAAGCAAGACTTATACCCAATTATACTAAATCATATTGACCACTATATATAGATTATATAATATTGTATGATGAGTAATGGAGATATTGTAACATATAGTTTGCACGGATACTAATTAATCACCAAACAGTGATGATATATGACGTATGATTCATGTGTGCGAATACTACACAAGTCCTGCGAATATGCTGAGCCAAGATCATACATCTGCTCAACTGAGTCGCGGGCGGGCAGCATTTTTTTCGATCTCGAATCTCTCAAAAAGCTTTGGTCTAAAGCCATGTAGGAACTTGGTTAAAGAGTGCTGTCCCTTCCACCTCCTTCCACTGATAAAGTGTATATATTGACGCTTGCAGTGAGGCTCCGCGGGCTGATGCGGATGGCATGCTCTCATTGCCGCATTGCCGTAAATTTCAAGAAATGAAATGGCAAGACATATCAAGAAATATCAGGTAGATTTGCACTATTATTTGATATACATTATGAGTGTACACTATTATATTATATATATTATGTATATACATAGTGTATAAATATATTACTTGATTATCCTGGTTGATGTTAAATGTCTTTTTTTGGCACGGGTTAAAATCTGTGAAGGCGCCTCGGCTAACAGGAATGAAACCCCGTCATCACCAATAAGTCCAAAAGAAAAAAAAACGATGTCGTGGTGTCGCAAACATAACAAGAAACTGTAACCCATTCAAACACTATTGAATGTGTTTCACGTATGTTCATATCATATACACAGAAATGAAAATAACATATATATATATATATATAAATAATATATATATATATGATAGAAAATTATATATATATATATTATAATATATAAATAATATATATATATATATATATATATAAATAAATATAATATTATTTAAATAATAAAATATAACATATATATATAATATTATTGATATAATATAATATATATATAATATTGAAGACAAAATGAATAATATAATAAAATGTAAATATATAATATGATATAAATTATGTTTAATATACTATAAATATGATACTATATATATATTATATATAAAATAAATATATATATATATATATATATTATATAAATAAAATACAATAATTATAAAAGAAAATAAGATATATATGTAATAAACATATATATAATAATATATATAAATATTTAATAATATATATAAAAATATATTCAATATAAAAACAATGTTATATTAATATATAATATATAATATATGTAGTAAATGTAACATATAGAATATATGTATTATATATAATTTATTATATATATATAATATCTAAAATTACATAAATTGCATATATTATCTACATTATATTTTTTTATTCAATATATATATATATGATATATATATATATATGTAATATATATCATATATATATATACAATGAAAATAATTTATATAATATATATTACATACAAAATATAAAAAAATAATATAATATATATAATATAAAAGAATATACATAACATAAAATCTAAAATACAAATAATATCTATAATATCTCTAATATCTATAATATCTATAATATCCCTAATATATATTTATAATATATATATATAAAATAAAATACATAATATATATATAATATAAAATATAATACATATATATATATATATATACATATGTACATAAATATGAAACACACATACGCAAAGAAGGAGTCAGTGCTGTGTTTGCCCACATATTTCACAATTTGGTGAAGTGTTCTTTTGAAGCACAACTGAGAATCGGATCCTGAACATAGAATTGGCTATGTGACATGTTGGCCAGCGTTCCAACAGTGCTAGCAAATTTCCGACATCTGAACGATTAATTGTTTGGGTATTTGAAGCATGAATGATCATGAGCACATGTACGCGATTTGGGCGGTCTTTCTGGGAAAAACTTGGGATTGTCCGGGAGATCTTGTATATGTATATATGATTATATATGCATGCTGCATGCTATCTAATACATACTCAAGCTATTCAAGTATACAGATGCAATTTAAGCACTTCGGGCAACATGGATCTCGGATCTCGATTCAGTGAACTCGCTTTAGGAAAGAAGAGGGGTCGGGTTGGTCACCTTTCCCATCATGTACTCATACTCACTCGTTGTAAAGTGTCCATGTCCAATCTTGGATACCCTGCATGTTGTTTTCTATTTGTTCTAGCTGTCTATAGCTGGTTAATCTATTCATGTCTATTTTCCCATTTTAGATCAAATAGTAAAATGCTGATCCGAGGTTGATCCATACTTGTATCAAGCTATTCATCTTTCTTCGAAACTTGGCAAACTCGGCCCCAGAGCAACCTCCGCAGGAGTCCCCTACCGCTTCAGCGTTGTTGTGAGGCGAGAGACTTGACCCGAAAGGAGAACGTTCACTGCAACTGTTGGGGTCCCGAAAAAAGAGGCCAAAAGTTTTGCAGGATCTTAGTTCGATGATGTTTCCTCCAGACTTCCCAGGTTTCCATCTGTTGGAACTCTTTGCGCCGGGGTCAATCAAACATTAGGAAGATCTGTGAATGGAAAGTGCCTGAGTCAAGCAATCGGGTACTGAACAGCGCATGAGAAAATATGAGAAAATGTAGAAATTTGGCCATAAAAAGGTGATTTAAACCGACAAACATGATGAGAAACGGTGTTTTTTCATGGGAAGGTAGGATGGAATGGTTCCCAGTATCGAAACATCTGTGGGATGGAGGTTCTTGAACTCTGACACATTGCAGGCCTGAAATGGAGAATAAACCACCCATGACTGGGAATGGTAATCATACCACCGAACAAAAATGGTGATGACTGGAGGATGGTTTATCATTGTTTTACCTACATTACCAATACTAAGCCAAAAAGAATTGGAGATGGTTTACAACCCCATTTCTGCTCATATTTGGGGACGTCAACTGTCATTATGGAAAATCTTCACGACGCCACGGTTTTTTTCTACCACCAAATAGAGGAAACCAATGGTGTTTTGATGGTAACCAATGGTGATCCAATTTTCTACCATTGATGAAAACCAATCCAAAGAGTCGTTTTGTTCTCCATGTTGTTTTCCATCAATCTTAGTCCCTCGCTTCACACGTATGTCGGTGCTCGCCCAATATGGCGTGACCTGTGCTTTTTGGCAGACCAAATAACTAGAGAAGCACGGAGAAGCACACGACCTTGTTATGGGTTGAGGTTTTCAATGACACTTTAAGCACATTGCGATTTCCACGACTTCGTTGGGAATGGTGATATTAGTAAATATTATTATATATTAGTGACATTCACCATCGAAACTTGATGTGTCCAAAAATTGGGGATGGGCCATGATGGGCCCCAATACCATTGATATCCATATATAATGATAAGCGATGGGAAATCAAGGTGCTCCAGTACTCTAATTTCAGACAAACCCACGTACAAATCTTCATACTTATAGACGTTCCTAGACTTACATGTAGCCATGTAAATGGTATGCAAAAGGTTCATGACTGGGGTGGAACCCTATCAACATCCCTCTTGGATTGAACTTGCAAACACGTGCCGACCGGATGAACTTAGGGCACAAGCTGCTGATTGTATTGCATTGATGCAGAAGCCCTTATCAAGGGAACAAATTGATAAATCAATGTGAATGTGCCAGCTCACAACGGAATGTAGCTGGCTGTTCGACGCAAAGTTTCTTCCATGATGAGTTGATTCCAAAGTGCATGTCGCAATATTCTATGTGTGTTTTTTTGTGTGAGTCAACACCTTGATTGATAAGCTGATAATATATACTGTATATATTAGGTAAATCTCAAACCTATGCTCTTTAGCAAGGTATTTGGATACCTTTTGCACATACGTATACGCATGTGCCAAACATAACGTCAAATCACACATAAGTAAACCCATCCAGCCACATTGGAAACACATAAAGAAACACTAAGATCAAACGTCAAGCAAACACATGAAAACACAATTCATTACATATAAAAACACATACACTAACGCATATGCAAACATATCTCATATATGATGTTGGCAATGTTCACATATGAGTCGTCATATCACTCACATCATCATCATACAAATTAAAAAAAGATAATGTCATAGTTATGAAAATTAAAGATGTAAAATGCAAGAAGTCTGAATGCATCGGTGATGAGTGATAGGCATCGGGGATCAGTGATAAGTGATGAAGTGCAAAAACGGTTTCGCACAGCACTGTCAATGCAACACATTTTCCAACTGTCCCTCAGCTGGGTCGGTCTTTGCGTTGATGGGAGCCTGTGCTGTTGCATGGTGCTGCGCTCAATTTCCACTATTTCCATTCGGAATCATCATTGATTCAAATCGTGACATAAGATAAGAGATATATATAACTGATACTGATATAACATATGGGTACTCCATCGCTGACACTCAACCTAAACAGTAACCTATGGCATACCGGTATACACATATGCATGTGCAAGTATATATGAGTGAAATGTAGTGTGTATGGCATTGTGTAATAGTGTTTATGTATATGTTTAAGATCTTATTTTTGAAAAATAAGGTCTTATACATATGTCTTGCCTTATGTGTTTGTATATGTTTAAGATCTTATTTTTGAAAAATAAGATCTTATACACATGTCTCTGCTTATGTATTTGTATATGTTTAAGATCTTATTTTTGAAAAATAAGATCTTATACGCATGTCTCTGCTTATGTTTTTTTTAGTGTTTATGTATGTGTATAAGATCTTATTTTTGAAAAATAAGGTCTTATACACATGTGCTGACACATGTCAACATTGACTTGTACACTAAGCGCGCGCAAGCAGGCACATGTACGCACACATGTGGGTACATATGAGTACACATGAGACACATATGACACATATGTGTAATGTAAATGTAATACATGTGTTTGCATATGTGCTTGCATATGTGTAATTATGTGTTTGCATATGTGTACACATATGTATAAGATCTTAAAATTGCAAATTTTTGAGAAAATAAGATCTTATACATATGTTGGCACATATAAAAACATATAATTAACACATATGGCAACACTAACCAACACAAACACATACACAAACAAAACATATGCAGTGCGCAAATCAACATGCGATTTGATATGTGACGGTATGCGCAAGACATGCGCCGCCTTTTGCCTAAGCTTGTGTTAATACATGTGTGACCACATGTGCATCTGTAAATGTTCCTGATGTATCCTGTAGTGTTAAGCTTTGTGTTCATATGTGTTATAAAAATGCACTGTATGTGAAATACATGTGTTGAACACATGCCTGACACATAAGGTGCACATGTCTCTTCACATATCTAACACAAGTCACCCACATAGCACACACATGTCTCGCACATATACCAACATTGACAGTACATATGTGAAACATCATTTCCCGGTGTCACTGCACATGCCAAAACCTTCAATGTCGATTGACCTGCGCATGGTCCATGGTCCATGGTCTTAAGTTCATATACCTACATATCGTTTTCACACTCTATGTTTGTCAGACATGCTTTCACTTTCTGCAGCAACCAGCTTCAAAACAAACCGGCCAAATCAAACGACCGTTCCTGCTGATCATGACAAGGACGATGATAGTGATGATGATGATGGTGATGATGATTACTGTGTCACGCTACTGCAGCACATCGTTATCATTATCGTCAATCATAGTAACATCAATCATATCATCATATCATATCATATCTCTCTGACTGACCTTGTGCCTCCCGCCCTGTGCCCTAGTCAGGGACCTGTAATGCGACGAAGGGCCGCTGTGGTGTTGGCAAGCGGCGTTTGCGTTTGTTTGTGTTTAACATGCGTTTGCACTTGTGAAACTCTTATGTCATCCTATGTGTTGTTATGTGTTTGGCTATGCGTCGGCTTATGTTTGCTTTGATGTTTGCTTGCGCGCTGTCTTGCGTTAGCATGTGCAACCATATACGACATGTCTTACGTATGTCACCCACATCTACATGTACATGGCAACGTCATCTCTCTAAAGAGCATTAGGAAACCATTGGTTTGGGATCAAGCTAATGTATATAATATACATATTATATATATATTATATATATAACATGTTTGGAAGTTCAATGTGAGCCAATAATTGGTGTCGTGGAAAATAGATGATTCAGCTTGGATGCCATTTCTCTACCTCTTGTGTAATGGACGGTACCCTGTATTCATCAAGCAGCCAATGAGAAAAACACCCCGATGATGTGAGCAGTCGCAGTGTCACTGAATGGTTTTACAGAATGAGGCGCCTTGCTTATCCGATCTCCACTCTCCGCTGGTTCAGAGTCCGAGTCTGATCCCATTTCAAACACTTCCGGATCAGCATGCCACCAAAATGAATGGTTATAGGATATGAAATGGTATGAATAGGCTACCCCAAAACAACAAACCCATTCAAGTTGCAAGAGTTTTTGAGGCGGTTGCGTATTCTTAGTGACGATGGGGTTACTTTTCTTAGTCAGACGGTGACATGATCAGACTTTGAAACGCCGTGTTGCTTCAGTGCTGCTTCAGCTCTAGAAACTGCTAAAAGGGAAAACGCCTTTCTTGATCGGTCCTTCAGGCTGATGGTAATGAGATATTGATATTGTGGGAATACAATGAGTCAAACATGGTGAATTTACAATCAAAAAGTGGTATTTCGTCGGGTAAGGTATTGAACCCGGTGGATTCAATCCGGAACCAGGGATCGATCCATAATGATTGGATCGTCAATCCTCGTTCCAACAAAAATACATGTAGAAAAGAAACCAACCACTTCAGTAGAATGTACCAGTGGCTTATGAAATCTTTTACTAGCCAAGGCCAGGATTTTGGATTTTAATTGTTTCGTATTTTTTCCGTTCTTGCTCCGTTTTCCTGTTTTTTTCCTGTTGTTTTTCCTCTTATTTTTCACTGTTTGTGGATGTTTTTTTTTTGTTTTGCCTTTTGTTTTCTTCTGGTTGCCATGCCTTGTCTGGTGGTGTGTTGCCACATTTCTCCAACCAGGCTTTTCAATATTACGACTAAACATGTCTGCAAAGCATTCTTGCAAGAATACAGAATACGAGACATTCGATTTCGGAGCCTCTGATCCAAACAGGACCCCAACGCAAAAGGGGAAGATGAACACGAAAGAAATATGAAGAAAACAGGACTCCAACGCAGAAGGGAAAACTACCACGAAAAAAATACGAAGAAATAACACGAAAAACATGAGAAAAAAAACGGGACCTCCTCAAACCAGCCTTAAAAAAAAACAGAAGATATTTGGAAAATCGAAAAAACAAAAAAGACTTGAGTTGTTTGCGTTGTTTTTTGCGTTTTTTTTTGTGTTTTTTGTTTCTTTTTTTTTGGTGTTCTTTTGGTGTTTTTTCTTGCGTTTTTTTGGTGTTGTTTTTGGTGTTCTTTTCTCCTCTTCCTAGGGGGCCGCTGTTTCTGTCCGAGGCGTCCTTGGCGACCCAAATCTTTGATGTAATTTCCTGTGGCCCTGAAAAGTTGGATTTGAGCCTCTCTATGATTAAAAAGGGTGCAACGCATTATTTCCTATAAGTGATCCCTATCCTGCTGGAACTAAGATAGTGAAGAGGCAAAACAAAACAACACAAACAAGAATAGCACAATGAAACAAAAAAGCAATGACAAAACCCAACAAACTAGAGAAAAACAGCAACACAGCCCAAAAAAACAAAAACATGCAAAAAACATGAAAAACATGAAAAAATGCAAAATCGGAACACAAAAAAAAACGGAAAAAAAACAACCAACAATAGCAATTGCTCGCACATCCTCTGTGGCTCGGATAATCTCATAATCAGTGGCGTCCATTTCACATCTTTGGAATTTTTTCTGACAGGCTGAAACAAGCTGAAGCGGGCTGAAGCAAGAATCAAATGGATCCAAATGGATCTAAATGCATTCAGCATCTGGCAGGATTTCGCTGTGCACTGCCTCAAGACAGCCAGCCGCACAGTCAGTCATTGTGCTGTGGAGTTGATCCACACAAACCGTACCCTGCAACTTAGCAATACTTAGTGTATTTTAATCCCCGTGGAAAAAGGCTGAAAATGACGTAACAAATCGTAACAAACAGAAAAATACAAAACAACTAAACTATCCAACCTAGGCCCAGACATTGTCAGGTCACAAAGTATAAAATCAGGATGTTTCGTGTAATGAAATCGTTTTTCGAGCGCTGTTGTGGGTCTGAATTACCCCAAACAGGGATGGAATAAAAAATCCCATCCCATTGTGATCAATATGTTCAATGAGGGATCCCCAAAACCATGGGGTTCGATACTAAAATTGTCTAATTTGGGATGATTTGGGGGTACCCCTATCTTAAAAAAACCCGATATATGCCAGTCACTATAGTGACCCGGAGTGCTCAAACTAGATTTCCGACGAACAATGGAATTTCCAGTCAATGTTGAATTACATGTACTTCAATCATACCCTAAAACACCTGCCATCAGAAAGACATGATACATGATGATACCATAAAATTTCAGGGTGCAGTTCTAGTTGCAATAGGTGGGTATACAAACATAGTTATGGATAGTTATGGGGCCATAGAATGTGAGCAGGGATCACTCTGCCCCGCCCGTCGCCTGGCGGCCGGGGTCCCAGGCCGGGGTCCCAGCAGCAAACGTCCTACATGGACAGTGTTTGTGCAGGTGTAAGTGCTGTAAGTGGCTAATGCCCAGTTTGGAGGGAGTACATGGAGAGCATTGAGGGAGCGTACTCGGGCGTAAATACGTGCATGGAAAATGGGCACGCGATGCAAGGAGTTGTATATATATATATATGTAATATAGGACCGCTATGAGACATGTGTAGGTAGTATATGTAGGTTGTAAGGAGCATATAGGTAGTGATGAAGCAATGTTCATACTACAAATATAGGTACTGTATACAATGTTTTAGTTGGGTATTGATTTTCAGATAGTATGCATATATATATAATAAATATAAATATAAATAAATATATATATATATATATTATATTATATATATATGGCGGTTGACCCTATCCGCAGACCCCAGCCACCAGCAGGGGGCACATCAAAGGAAAAGCAAACACAAGGAGCCTTGGTGCTTGGCTCTCGCAAAGCCTCACTTTTGGAAGCTTGGCTGCTGCATGTGGAACTTGTTTCTTGTGACTTCAGAAAGCAACGTTAGGCAGTACCAGCGGCAGGTGGAAGGATGTGCTTCAAGACCATGGTATTTGGCTGTGGCGAAGCCTCACCTCCGGACGCTTGGCTGCTATACCTATGAACGGTAAGGTAAATGTGCGGTACCATTCTCCTGCTGGACTCACAGGCGGCAGGAGGTGGTAGCCCTTAAGAAGCTGTAATGTATACAATGATAACGATTCATAATATCCAACTTTCGCGAACTAGCAAAAACAACTTTCGCAAGGGTTCCCAGCATAACATGACCGGTCTTCGCAATTAGGATTCTTTACAAGGACCTTTAGATCGAGCACCATATATATATATATACATACAGTTATATTCACACACATTTGTGGCACACACCCTTACGATTCGCTGTAGATACTTGATTGTTCTTTGTTATTCAACGAGATGAAGCCTGGGTTACCGGGATGGTACGCAATTCCCAGCCCGAAATTGCACCGGCAAGAGACCCCAAACAGTGTGTGGGGTAGGAAGTCAATGTAACATATACAAGCAGCACATATACAAGCAGCAGTAGCTATGGAACAGTAACGGGTCAGGCTAGACATTGTCGTAGCTGCAGCAGCAGGAACTGGTTTTGGCACAAGAAGCAACGCTATGTCTATTCATCAGGGCCTCATACCCATAACAGGTCCTCATACCAGGACATCTATGAGAATTTCAAAAGATCGTGAAAGAAGGACCTTCTATGTACAGGATCTTAGAAGATCTTCATACAAGAAGTTCCTATGAGCATCCCAGAAGAACTTTCATACAAGCACCAACGCGGAGCATCTTCAAGATCTTAACGCAAGGACCTCTAGAGGAGGATTTCAACAGGACCTCTTCAAGATCTTCTCGGACGGACCTGTACAAGATCATGCTAAGGCCTCTGACAGCATTTCACTAGGATGTCCATAGGATCTTCTCACACGGACTTGTACAAGACCTTGGCCAAGATCTTCACGCCAGGATTCCGAAGAGAATGTCACTATATCGCCATGAAAGGACCTGCTGCTGCTGGAGCGGATCTTAGAAGATCTTGATACAAGAACCTCCCAAAAGCCTCCCACAAGAGCTTTCACACAAGCACCTCAAATACATGGCATCTGCAAGATCTTCATGCACGGACCTCTTAGGGAGGATCTCACAAGGACAAGGATCTCCGCAAGATCTTCTGTTAAGGACTTGTACAGGATCATGCAAAGACCTCCTAGAGAGGACTTGAACAGGATCTCCACAAGGTCTTCTCATAAGGACCTGTGGAAGATAATGCAAGGACCTCTTAGAGGATGTCAGCAGGATCTTCACAAGATCTTCTGCTGTACAAGATAATGCGGGGACCTTTGACAGGATTTCATCAGGATCTTCACAGCACCTTCTAACAAGGACCTCTACAAGACCTTGGCCAATATTTTCATATTACAGACCTCTAAGACTGCACCGTGAAACTCTTGCAATCATAGCAGGGCCATCCAAAGAAAACTCATAAGTGCTCAGCACCAGGATCCCGAGAATCAGCGAAAATCAGCACCGCGCCACCACGAGAGCGATCCGACGCGCGCATGGAACCATCACCATGTCCAAGATTAAAATGACAACGGTTTCAGAAAACGATGCTTTCGACTTTCGACCCTTCAAAACATCGTCCAAGTTCACCAAATACTGCGCCTGCCACGCGAAATGACCCCCAAAAGCACCTCTCATTTTGACCCACGCCTGCCAACGTTTTAGCAAGGTCCAGAAAGTGCCACGCCTGCCACACGGATGAAAAGGTGTCCGATGTCCTGCACCCGCCACGCAAGACATCGCAAAACGACGTTCCAAACCTCAAAATGTCCTGGATGTCCCACGCCTGCCACAGCAAATGAACTTAGCTCAAAAAAAAGGGCACGGCGCGCTAGTAAAAATAGTAAAACGGGATCTTTGAAAGAGAGCAAACCGGGGCTCACACTTTCTGCGAGCCTGCGCAGTCAAAATGCACATGGACATCGCACGAAGGAACTTTTAAGCGAGAAATTACAATGAAAAAGCCGGGGACCAGAGAGCGTACCCTGATCTAACCCCGGCCTTTAACACTTACCGTAAGAACCCCTCAGTGTGGACACGAACCTGGACTCTCAGATGAATAATGAAGCAGGATATTTCCAGTGGGTTCCTTTATTCAATGGGAGCCAATTGCAAAGGAAAGTTGACATGACCAGGCCCGCTCCGATCCTTGCAGTGCATTGTACATCATTGTACTATTGTTTGTCTTCCAACACATACTTTCAAGTGAAAAGGTCCATCCCAGCTATCGTGTTGTTGGGAAACACCTAGTAGCTCCTTGGCTTCTCATTGAATGGAAAAATAGATAGCCATAGACCATAACTCCTTAGCTCCCTCCTAGCCACTCCATAGTCAGAGTTGTTGTTGTTTCTTTTGAAAAAATGCGTCCCTTCCTCAAATGCCCCGTCCTACTAGAGCTGCCAAACCCTCATGTTCCCTGCGCGGCAGGCGGCTTCAGGATGGCACAAAAGGATAGATTTTAGCAACACAGAATGTATGTGTATATATATATATATATATATGTATGTTAAAATGGTTAACACTGCTTTATGGGGCATATAACTTAACTATACCGAGTACCTTCTGAGGAAGTATTTGGGGTATGTTTTGGGTGTTCAGTACCTTCTCAGGAAGTATATATTTGGATCCATAGGGGTATGTTTTTTCTGGGGTGAAACTCAACCAACAAACATAACTGGGGGGCCCACCTTGTACATAATACAAAACCTATAAAACAAATTTGGTTTAGTTCACCCAACTGACTCCCCTGCATTCTTATCTTTTTCCCAAACAAACATCTGGTTAAAATGGATGGAACATGAACAAGAATCCCATTTGGAAAATCATCCGTGGCATGACAAATGTCTACCTTTCAAAAGCGGGCAACAAGCGGGCCCTGTTCCAGTTGAACCTGGGAGTGCAACACATCTTTGCAAGACATGGTTTAGGATGTTTGGGGTTACTTCAGTTTAGACAAGACACGATTCAAGAATCACCAGCCCAGCAAAGTCTGCAAGTTACCAGGCAAACATGAAGATTCATGACATGGGGGGTCACCTGGATAAATCTTCCTGCGCAATGGGATGATATCATGGACAATCTTAGATACTCTTGCATTTGCTCCAAGCTGTTTCGTACATATTCTCATGGCAAGGACACATACCATAGGTAAACTGGTTGGTGGTTTCAACCCCTCTGAAAAATAAAAAATGAACAATAAAAAATGTTCCAAACCACCAACCAGTAAACATAGGTAAACTCTTTAATGGCACCATCCTTGCCAGGATCCATTTAGTTGGATGATTTTCCCAGCGAACTTTTCCCAGTCCCAGTGGAATCCCACCTCTCCAATAGCTGCTCACATTTAGCTCATCCAAACCTGGCAGGGTCTCGTTGAACACCATGAAAACCAAGAGAGAAAACATATGGCGCCATGTCTGAACATAGACAGGAAATATGGCAAATATGTGGAAATATGGTGATGATTAGTCGGAATTCTGGAAAATATACTATCTATCTATTATATATATAATATAGATATACTTGTTTAAATAGCATGTTTAATGGGAATTGTGAAAAAAGGTGATTAATCCTGATTGATCATCGAAATTGCGGGTGCCAGTTGTTTTCAGACAAACTCATATATGTGTACATCTATATATATATATATATATATTGATTTTCCACAGCATATCTAGCATGGGAAGATTCACCAACAAACAGCTTGGATGTCAGCCACTATATACCATCAGTTACAAACAATATTCAGTTACAAACTATATACCATCAGTTATATACAAATCGCAGTGTTCAAAACCTGAAATGACATCCCTTGAAAAGCTTCTCAGTTGATATTGGATTCGCAGCTCATGGAAGTGTCATCCCCTGTAAAACATCACCATCAACAAGGGTCACGAAGGTCATCCCATGGGGAGCCTAGAGATGTTCTGCAACAGAGCGCTGTCATCCAATTTCAGAAGAGTGGCACAAATAGAAGTCAAACAGAGCAAAGTTCACACTGAGTAAGTTGTAAAAGATACTGTTCACAGAGAGAGAGAGAGAGAGTACACACCATTCACAATGAGTTGATCCTTCATTCTGGTGCTTCCAGAGTCAATGTGGTAGAAACTACTCGAAAGGAAATTGGTACCCTGCACTGCAGCTATTGATGCCTCGCGAATTTCCCGGTTGGCAAGATCAAACTCAGCATTTGGTTGGGCATTGCCTGTATCTTTAATGATTTCTCACGTGTTGTGCATGTGTTCAATTGTCCAAAATTGTCTGGCCTGCCTACTTTGCGGAAGATATACTGAGTCAAAAGTAGCCTAAGGCTTAATGTGTTGAGGATGCGATCTTGCCCAACTGAGCACAGCCCCAGTCAATTTTTTTGTAGTGTGCCGACCGTAGGAACCCTTAGGGCTCCGTTCGCTTGTTCCAACGCATATTCACTGTTGTTCATTTGTGTAATGTGTGTGTGAATGAAAGTGGTATACCTGGTATGCAAATTGAGAACTAGGCGCGCATACCTACGATATTTTCTGTACCTTCAACCGTACAGCACCCGGCTCAAGATTCAAGAACTGTTACTCCACGCTTTCTGTTCAAAAAAATGTGCAACAGTTTTGGAACTGGCATTGTGTTGGAGATTCTATGACGAATTTCTTGCCCGGGGTTTGCTGTGGCGGTATGACTGAGCCAAGATATTTTGTTTGCTGATTGCGTTGCTACGCTGCTGCGCCATTCCAAACCAAATATGCCCCGGGGCTGTGTTGAACTTGATAAGAATTAAATTTTGTCCTGCACGCGTTTGCAGTTGCAGATTTGTTTGCAATAGTCAGTGTGTCATCAGCATGTAGCAATTCCTGGCAGTTTATGCCCTGGGAGTCTTGTTAAGAAGGGTGGCTTTTCACATCATGAACCATTATAAGCATTGTGATGATAAACCAACTAGAGAGTTTGCAGACATCTACGGGCTGTATTTTGCCGCTCGCTTTCATGTTCAGATTGAAGAAACTGGAAAGTAGGGTCGGAGTAAGCCCCCATTTTGGTCACTAATCAGCCAGGGTTTTGGTCACTGATCACTGGAAAAAGAAAGGAAAAACTTGAACAGATTTCCCAGGAAGATTGCGGTCAAATCTGAAGTGATTCAGCCAGGGTTACCTCATTTCAGGTTGCTGGTAAGGTTGCTATGAAAACGACATGTCGGAATGCGGGCCCGGCCTTTTACCTGTGTTTGGGTGATATGAAACCACATGAATTGGTTGTGACATCGGAGATACGCTGGAGTAGATCAACAAAGATATGGACACCTGTGAAAACAACATCGGCCTCCTCAGCAACTGATCCGCATATACGAATGGTGGATGCTCCATATATCACCATACCATATTAATTCCCATAATTGCTGGTCAATGCCCCCAGTACAACTGATTGTGTTTGCACCATGGTATCAGTACAGGTAAATAATTATATAGATCCAAATATTCTGTAGTTCTCCATTGTTCACGCGATAAAACCACTGATTGGTTTTGACGCTTGAATCGCATCGATTTGCAGGTCACCCGTTGGTTATTTAAGACTGTGCTATGGAAAATGGATGAACATTTGCCCGTAGATATACATATGTATATATATATATATACATATCATATATATACATGGTAATTTGCATCATATATCATATATCATTGTTTTAAAGGTAATTGTCCCAAACAGTTCGACATTCCCAGAGCTCAAGTTTAGGCGATCCATTGGCCGCGCCTGTAGGACTGGACGTCACACCATCCTTGGGAACTCCATGGCGTATCCGCTGTGAGATTCACCCAAGTCATCCCAAGGAACATGATGAGTTCTATACTATACAATATACTATATATATATACACTATATAAATAATATACAATGTACTATACATTTTTTCTCTATACTATACCATATACTGTATCTTATACATGTGTAATACTATTGTAATACATATTTGATATTATGTGCTCTTCCCTTTGACATCCTTTGACCATGCCAGAAAACCCGTTGTAAAACAACATGAGGATGTAAAACACCCCGCTTACAACATCTTGCGCCGATGAAGTCACCAAACATGTGGTGAACCAGCACCAAATCACCAACACTTTGCTGCGCGCGATTCATTGAGCTTTATATAAATCCAAATTGATCTAGCGTATCAGTTATCTGGCCAATCTCAGTATGCGCGAAACTATCCAAATTTGAAGAATCTGCAAACCAAAGGTTAATTGTATTTTTTTTGCATACGTAATCTGATTCCCAATCAGCGTCCCAAATGACCTGACCCTTTTTTTGACTGTTGATCATTTTCTTTCCTTGAGGCGCCTCATCATTTTGTTCACTGCATTAGATACCAAATTTGGGTGGTGTAATGTGGTGTACCATTGTGTGCTGGTAAATCACCAGGTGCTTCATCCCGGAATTTGCTGTTTCAAAGCTTAGCTGAAAGGAAAAATCACTAAGCAGGGCTACAAAAAAATATGTTCCGTGGACAAGTTGGGGAGCATCCATGCTCATCATGTTTGTTGCTTTATCACCCGTCTCAAATATAGATATATCTACCATAGTCCAATCATTTATATACGTACTTTTTGAACAACTTAGGTAACGAACTGGGGCACCACTGGCACCACCCAAACATCATATTGATGTTCGAGTATCCTCTTAATGATTAATATGTTCCCATTCTGGGTTTGCCTCAATCCCCCCAAAACCTTGTTGGCTAAATCCATGATGTTCAGAAACACTGGGAGGGTATCAACATGTATCAACCACTTCCTGCCAGAAAGATGTCTCACAAACAGCGCCGTCCAAGGTCCGAGTGACCCATGTCCCTTCAGATATGGAAGCTTCGGTACATTCCTTGAGACTCGAGATGTGGAGATACACAACATCCACATCGGATGATTATTCGATCGGATGTCCTTATATATATATATAAAATGGATATATATATATACATACTATACAAACATATATACATACATATTATGTAGATCTCATATATGTGTATATAATTACATATTTATATAAGGATATATTATTATATATTTATATTCAGCAAATGCTGGGTACGATATTACAAAGCGGTTGGTTTTACATGAGAAAAGGTTCCAAACGCCAAGACATGGGGAATCTCAATAAAAA
The DNA here is from genome assembly GCA_947184155.2 of Cladocopium goreaui. Lineage (NCBI taxonomy): Eukaryota > Dinophyceae > Suessiales > Symbiodiniaceae > Cladocopium > Cladocopium goreaui. Next base: position 366,232 of record CAMXCT020002447.1, on the reverse strand, counting down.
AAAAATACTGCTTGTACTGGGACTTATATTGTCAAATTCATGGCAATGCAATCTGATGGCCTCCAAGAGAACATGGGGAGTGGCTGCACTTTAAAACCGCCAGCTGGTGTTAGCCAAATGCGGCAACGAAGTATGTGATCCCCAGCTGGCAAATATTTTGACATAGCCATGGAAAGATCCACCATGCTATCAAGAACGGTAAACCATCTATTTCTATGGGCCATCTACTTGGAGGTGCGGCCCTGCTTGTAACTAGTTGTTATACTTGTCATGGTTATCGTTCCAGTTACTGTTTCACTTATAGTTGGACTTACTAAGTCGGTCATGCTAGACTTATGGTTTGACTTAGGTAAGTGCGAGAACCAAGTTGTCGTCTACTTGTAAGTATTTACGGTTGGACTTGTGCTACTTATTAAGTCAGACATGTTCGACTTATAAGTCGGACGTGTTCGACTTATAAGTCGGACATGTTCGACTTATAAGTCGGACGTGTTCGACTTATAAGTCGGACGTGTTCGACTTATGTTTGACTTACAAGTCGAACTAAATCCAACCGGTCTGACTTACTAATTGTAAAACGGGTGTAGGCGGCACACTTGGATATGCCTTATAGGTTTCGATTGCAAGATGGATGAAGATCCACCTGACGGGGCTACACGAGATGGTCCTCTCAAACGATCTGGCATTTCAGGGACAACAGGAACGTGTGGTGGCTCCACAACCTTTCCTTTCTTGATCTTTCCTTCCCGAACCAATCGATGAAAGATTTCGATGAAACGTGGTTCACCGAATGGACACTCAATCTCTTCCGGCTCCTCGTCACTGATGTCAACTGTCTCCGCAACAAACGAATCTTCCGAGTAGTACCCAGTGTTTTTGTCCTGAGTGTTAGGAACAGGCTCAAGCCTCGCTAAGAGTGGCTGATCCTTCCTCGGAAGCTGATAACTCTCAACCCGTTTCAATTGCTCCTCTGCTTGAAGCTTACGGCTTTCCAAGTACAAACTATGTGGATCGTAAGGGTCGTAATCTGGATGCTCAGTTTGGGCTGTCAACACACGGGTGAAGTAAGTCAGGAGCTTAAGGCAGGCAGAACGATATCTTCTTTTGAAGCTAACACCTGACCTTGTCTCCTTTCTGATCTTACGAAACCGATTCTGCAACACCTCCCGCTCTTCCGAACCAGATCTTGAACGTGCCCTCTTGTCCATGTACAGTAGCACCGCAAATCTTCAAGCAAGAAAGTGGTTGAGCTAAACCTTGTCTCGAACCACAAATGCCGTACGATTGGAAATGGACTTAGGTTCTCACCCTGCAATTGCTTAGCAAAACGGGGAGGTCACAGCAAAATGCCGACTAAGTTCCTCAAATGATACTAGGTCTTTGACTGACAAATCGATGCGATCGGGGTTTGACTGCGAATCAAGGACTCCGATCAATGTAAAGATTCACTAACAATTAGATTGAACAAAGGAGCACAACAAAGCCTACTGCAATGGGCTCAACAAAGTACTTAATATGGAAATTGGTTTCAACAACTGGGAGGATGCACCCTGGTCAGTGCAAACACTCCCGCACGAGTCCTTGTTCGATGGACACGAGCTTGCTGCAATGCACTAATCACCTGAATTGGCAAGAGGCTGGTGCAACTCGATACCGGCAGTTACCAAGGGTCAGGGAAAAGTGTTTTGGTGGATGTCTTACAGGCACAAAGGTGTGGCTCAAGACCTATGTGTGTGTAAGAGTACCCGGATATATGAACTGAGGCTGTTAACCTGTTGGGTACGTATCCCACAACCTCCCAGGATAGTACCCAATGACCTGAAGCACAAAGCTGCTTGTTTTATCTTGAGCCAAAATAATCAGTTGCTTTACAAGTTGAAGTACAGCAGTACAAAAGACAAGACACAACATGACAACATGGAGGGGTGCACAGTGCTATGTACATGTATGTTTTCAACTAAAATCCATGGATGAGTTTGGAAAAGTTGCAGATTAGTTATGTGTTTTTTCTTGCCATAACCTATAGCATGGACATTGCCACAGGTCGTAGGCACTAACGCGCTTCCTACCTACTATCAAGAACCTAGGGCCTCGCTCACTGCTTCGTGGTGTACTATTGAAACGAAATCAATGTAGGATAAACTTCACACTGAGCAAAAGTTTCACACTGAGTAAAGGTGTCACACTGAGCACAACTTTCACATTGAATGTTTCATATTGTGTTTCCTTTGTTGAATGGGAGTTGGTATCGCTGCGCTTGTTCAATAATCCTCTCACGCATCGATCGGTTGTTCTTGTCGAATGGTATTTGCGGTTGTGTAGCATCATGCGTTTTAATTACTTCCCATGCTTTATTCATATTGTTAGTTGTCCAGAATTGTCGTGGGCGGCCTCGTCTTCTGTGTTCGGTTTCCCGTGGGAGCGCGGATCTTGTGAAGAACGCAGCTTGGTGTAGTGGATGTTGCCTATCCCTTCTCAAGACATGCACAAGAAGTTTCAGTTTTCTGTCTTCCAAAATTTCGGTTAGTGGTTTGATTTGTCTCTCCGGTCCCTCTGATGGCGCGTTGAGAGTTTCATTGGCTCTTCTATACACATTTTCATTGGAATTGTTGCGCTGCACGAACGTGGTGTGTAGTTTCAGAATTTTTGCGCAAACCCTTTAGTTGGAACGTGTTTAATAGCCTTCCAGCTGCTTCCGTGGGCTCCAAAGTTTCCAAACCATAAAGGACTTTGGAAGTGATGACGGCGTTAAAAACGAGTAGTTTCCACTTCTTGCTGCAACGCGTTTTTATCCAAAAGATATCCAACTTTAAGTTGTATGGCCATTGTAGCAGAAATTCTCTTTCTGATTTCATGTTTAGGGTCAATGTGCTGCGTGACGGACGCTCCCAAATATGTGGTTTCCTCTGAAGATTTCATGGCCTCTCCATTTTGGAAACGAATTTGCCCTTGACAGTTGTACGCGATGTAGCAGCATTTTGATCTGTTCAGGTTTAGTTCCAAATAATCAGAGTCTTCTTCAATTAAATGAAGGCATTAGTTGCTGACGCAAAACTTTTTGCCACGATTAATGTATCATCATCCGCGTAAAGAAGCTCATGGAAATTGATGCCTTGGAAGGATTTAGAATGACGAAAGATGGATAAGCCCTGAAAAGATACATCTTTTTTTGTTCACAGTTCCCAATGTCTCTAGTCTTTCCACAGCATCCCAAGGCCGGATGGCTTCGGCCCCGCCTTGGCGGCTTCCACGGAGCACTTCACCTGCTCCTCGGGCGACATGCCGATCTTCGTGGCAAGCTTCACAATGACTTCCGCGGCCACGTCGGTGATCTGCTCACCCACCTTGCCGTTGGCCTCAGACAAGGACAAACGGACAAAACATCATGGAACCATGTCATGAGTCATGAGCATGTCATGACAATTCATGATGGGTCATATGTGCATTATCTTAGTAAGGAGAATGAAACTCTCAAATGCTTGAAAAGGGGAGTGCACTGAGTGCACTTCTACGACTCTACTTGCGTCTTGCAACGTCTTGCAACGTCTTGCAACCGTGTGCCTTGGCTGTCTTCCAAGCTGCTGCATATGCCTTCTGGCATTTCTCCTTGCACATTGGATCTTACACATCTTACTTAGCTCGTGGTCGACGCCATTCGCTTCACGGCATGGCATGGCAGTCCTCCTTGGAAAGGCCGGCATCGTGGGCCTGGTTGAAGGCTGCCTCCCCCGCAATGTAGGCAGCAGACCGTGGATTCTGCCTCAGGGCAGCACAGGGCGGCGGCGACACAAACTGAGAAGCCACATATCAAACATTTTGGTCAATGTCTGGTCAAAAATAGTATGAATCTTTCTGGTTTAGCTTCACTTATTTGACTGAGTACCATGCTCATGGCCAAAGACAATGATCTGCCAGAGGGATTTTGTGGCTTGCATGCTCTGCATACTCCACTGCTGAGAACTACAAAACAACCGAGCAAAGTCTGCCCTCTCTTTGATCATTTTGATGCTGACAAGGCCCAGCCTTTCCTTCAGCGACTGCTTGGTTGCCCAGCTGGGGCAAATCTGCACTGTCTACACACAACTTGGCACCTGATCAGTCATGCCATCAACCTGCGCAAGCCCGGAAATGTCGGATGAACTGACCAAAAGCTCAAAAGGGTTTTTTCTCACCTTAGAATACCATGGCAGTGGCAGGAGCTCTTCCACCCTTCGGCAACGAAGTCATACTCCCACCTGGTCACTTGCTACGCCAGCATCCTGAAGAGCATCCTTCACAGCTGCCACGCCAGCAGCGTTTGCCTGGACGAATTCAAACTGCAGTTTGCATCGAGATGCATCAGGATGCATCAAGTATCACCGTTCAGCATCGAGAATGTCTGTTTTCCTGGTCTTTGGCATGTGTTCAAGACTTGAAACAAAGAACATCACATGAACCCCGCCTCATCCTGAGCCAGTCCGCCCTCTCCAACATAGGCACGAGTTGCCTATCCGTCGCCACTTTGATCAAAATCTTCAAAGTTTCAATGAGATTTCTTGTCATTTCATTGACAATGCTGCTGGAGCCTCGGTGGCTGGTGCCAAGCCTGCCACCTTAGCAGCCTCGGTGATCATGAATGCTGCATGCGCCACTGACAATGTCCAGAGGTCCTGAAACATGTGGAAACCTGCTTGTAAGTGGACAGCCCGAATGATTTCTTCTATTGTTCTCAGCTCCCGTTACAACCTGGCATTGTGGGGCCAGCGGTTCTCGAGTGTTGGCTCGTGTTGAAAACCAAGCTGTGAACATGATGCTTGGAATTCGTGCGCTCGATCACTCTTAACCATAATGGATGGCTGCTTATGATAACTCGGTCCTAAAAATGCCAAAAGATGCTTATTGATGTTCTCACTGCTTCTGGATCCAAGCAGAAATGCTCGAACAAAACCACTGAATTCATCGCGAACAACAAGGACAACATTGTCTCGACCTTCGGTCCTGGACTTCGAGACGATGATGCAATCACATGCCAACCGTTCGCCAAAAGCGGTAACTTCTGGAAGCATCCCTCTCGACTCAAGCGGATCATGTCTCTTTGAATTAGTCCGCCTACGGTACATACGACTCCTTTGACATACTTCACATGTGGGATTCTTAGGAATGTGCAGTCTTTTGTGTTCGATTGATGCAGCATCTTGCAAAAGCCTGAGGTATACCTATCTTTTGGTTTTAGGTCCCCGTCTTCAGAGTCTGCATCACCACCAGGATCATCAACGATTGGAACCTCAGGTGGTTGGGGCTCTTCAACGGAAGGTCCATCTCCATGCGCTGCATCGACAGCAGGAAGTCCAAGAGAATATGGTGCCTCGAATTGCATGGTTTCAGAAAAAATTGGAACGTGATCATCGACTTTGTCGGCCACAAACAATCTTTCTGAATCTGCTGCAAGCTGAACTGCGTCCACATCTAATCCAAAGAAAGGCAGCTGGCCTGGGAGCCACACAAACGGTTTGCCTGTTTCAACCATCTGTCCCAATGATCTCACCAAAGGACAGGACTGCATGACATGGAATGAGGCATCACCGAATTTGCCACCATTTGCATTGATCGACGTGTTGCTATTTACGCATCCATTACCAGTTTCAAACTTGATGCTTTGCGTACTTTGCAGAAACTGATTCAGACTTTGTCTTGGGATGCCCTGATCCTGAAAAGCTTTCATGGATGCTAGGTCACGGCCTGCTCCGGAGTCGGCTATCCAAGATATTTCATACACACCCCTTTCATCATGTTGTGCTATCATAGCATGTTGGTATGACAAAACAGCAGGCAAACCTTGGGATGCTCCCGAGGGAGCAAACACCAAGGGACTATCAAGGGATTGCTGCACAAAGTTGGTCAAACATGTCAAGGCTGTGATGCACTTGAAGAATGACTGGAACGGTCTAGCACAAGCTACAATAGTATGCTTAAACCTCTCAAAGATGGAAGTTGACCATGAGCTCTCTGATCGAACCTCTGATGCCGATGCCTTTGACAACGACGAAGCAACAACTATGGCGGCGGTGGCCTTAGAAGCTGCATTGGAACCTGCTGACCCCCCTGATGCTCCACCCTTTGGGTTTGTTGTTGGTGCACCTTTTGCGGCAGCGGCTGACGCCTTTGGCGCAGCCTTAGGATCATGAAGAAATGGACATTCATTTCCTCTATTACAAGTTCCTTTGGGCCAGAAAATGCATGGAACACTTTGTGTATTTGGCTTGGGCTTTGCCTTCGCCTTGGCATCTCCTTTACCAATGTCTTTTCCTTTGGAATCCAACTTTGTCGGGACACTTGGGCTTTTTTGATTTCCTTTGGAAGAACCCTTTGGGTTGGTTGCAGGTTTGGGTTTTGGTTTTGCCTTCGGCTTTGCCTTGGCTGCTGCAGCATTTGCTGTAGCATCCTCATCCTCGCCTGCTTGTGCAACAGTACCTTTAGGCTTTGTCTTGGCCTTTGCCTGTGTCTGCAATGCCGTTCTGATTGACTCTTCATTTTGGTCTTCCTTCATTTCCAACAACGTGGTCTTCAGTTTATTGAAAAGCCAATCCCAACATCTGACGTGAGACGTTTGTTTGGAATCTTTGATTCTGTCAATGTGTCTCTGCATCAGTCTTACTTTCTTTAGTCGTGAGTACAACCATGTGTATCGTGTCAACTCTGATGGCTGCAAATCAGGAGGGATTTAATTGAGAACGAACTCAATGCGATCAACAAAGGTGCGGAGGCCTTCATAAGTATATGCGCTGATGTGGAGCTCTAACAAGCTTTGCTGTGTCAGATTGGCTCCACGGCTCAAGTCTAAGAAGAATCTCCTGGCCACCATGTTGAGCAAAACCCTTCCTAATGGTGCCCTACCCCGCAACTGCTCTTTCTCAGCATAGGCCTGAAATTGTAAACCCAATTCACCTCGGAGATGTTTGGGCTCCATCAGCTGACTGGCAAGGTATGCATCAAGACGAGGCATTTCCAGAGAAGTCTGCTCTAAGTACTCTACTGAAACATCTGCTGAGAAGGATTCCAGCAACCAAGTCATGATACGGTTCTCACCTGTCTTGTCAATTGATGCGGCTTTGGTAAGAAAGGAGTTGCGCCAACCACGAAACTGCGCGGCATCATTGGGGAGTGTTGGCACTGACACTGATTGAAGGTCTTTTGTTTTATAAATGGACGACTCATCATTGATTCTATCAGAACCTGCACTAACCGACCGAAGACCATCTTGCCTATGAGCTATTGGGATTCCTCCAACCCCACTGCCATCACCTGGATTGCTAGGCCACGATGGATCATGAGTACTAGGTGGAGTATTACCCCCCTTTCCTCTGCCTGGGTCACTAGATCTGGATGACGTAGATGATGATGGGGTTCCCGGCTGTCTTGGCGGCCGAGGTTTCTTCGGTGACATGTTCATGAAATATGGTGGAACATACCCTGCACATGCGGATTGGTTTGGCGAAACATACGGGGATGCTGCATGGACCGATGCATGAGGGGAAACGACCGGCGACCCTGCTGGAAACTGGTTCTGGCTGACTGGGATGACTGGAGTGGCAATGTTATATTGACTAGGCGTGGCAAATTGCGATGAACTCTGCATCAAGGATTTCCTTTGTTGGTTATCCTCTTTCAACTGCCGTACCTCATTTCTCAATGCCGAAATGCAATCCATCAAGTCTGATTGATCCGTGCCATTTTGGGGAACGATTGGTGGACTTGATTGATGATGGACTATGGTCAATTGGTGTTGCAATGACATGACCACTGCTTGCATTTCTTGAAACCGATCCCTTTGCTCAGCCAATTCATTTTGTTGGGATTCCAACTTCTCAAGCAAAGTCTGGCTATATTGTTCCGATTGTTGTAATTTCAAACCCAACTCTCCATGAGCTACGTTTGCTGAATGTTGGATTCTAGAAATCTCTTCCTGATGCCTCGCATTCAACTGGGCTACATGGGCTGAAGCTTCTGAGTGAATTTGCGATACCCTGTGTTCAGCACCCATCACACTAACCTCTGCGACCCTTTGAGCTTCTTGGGATTGATGATGGTATTGGGCAACCGCATTGCAAGCTTCTGCACGAACTTGGGATTCACGAGCATGTGCAACTGCAGGATTAACACCAACACTCAAAACGTTCAGCTGCTGTTGAGTGCGATGATCATGATAAGTCTGTTCGACATGTTCTGATCTTTGATCAAAATTGTCACCTTCCATTTGAACATCCATTTGTACATCCATGCGATTCATTGGAACAGATTGTGGAAATGATCCTAGTCCCCGATGAGATGCATCCCCCCTGGAACTACCCCGTTGGATACCTGATGGTGGTAATGAGGCACGACTGGAACTGCTAGAAGAGCGACTTGCAGGTTTACCAATCTTCCTAACACTAAGGGCTTTGCTCCTAGATGGTTCATCACAAATCTCGGGTGATGTGGACGATACCTGATGAAACCTGAAGGGAAGTCTCAGGACTCTCTGCTCCTGGAACCATGGATGAGGATATCTCACTGATTTGTGGCATGTTCTATGCTCTTTCAAGGTATGAACTCAACTTAGCAAAATGCCGGACCCGATGAATTCTTACAAATCAAAGAGGGTTCAAAACCAAGAAACCAATATTGTTTATTTGTTACTGTGAGGATGCACCCTGGTCAGCGCAAACACTCACTTTATAGCGCTCGATTTTCGAGTTTGCGGTGTGATACCTAGGAAGACACTCGGATTTCGAGGATGCAATGGATAAGCAGAATTACTGGCTCTCTTTGAGACGATACTTGGTACAGACGTCCTGGATCGCGTCCACAATGTTCTGATACCAGTCCACCCCTGTCACGGCCCTCTGCGTTTTCCAATGTCTCGGAACTTTGATTCCAAAAATTCCCAACTGATCGTTGTGCCTTGCAGTCAGGTCCCTCCACTCTGTCACAACGTCGGCACTGTCGTCAAAGTGCACCAAGACGCAGGACTTGTCAGCAAGCTCAGTCAAGGCTGAAAATTTGCCCTTTTCGTTGACCCGGTCCTCTGTTGTGATTGTATGTGCCACTGAAGGATGATTGACTGAAGCCACCCCCTTCCTATAGAATTCTGAGCAGCAATAACTGTTGATGACAATCAAGCACCCTGGAAATTGATCCTGTAACTGATGAAATGAATCTTGAACCTCCGGCAAGATGCGATATGTGTCAGTCCTCAGAGTCTCTTTGCGAAATCTCACTGTGTCCAACACTTGATGCCAATCCACCGAAAAGATCAATCGCTCTGAGTATTTGAACGTTGGAAGATTGCTGATGCGAAATCCCAAGTCCCTTATCTTCTGTCGATTCACACGCACACCAGTTGGGGGATTCAAAGGTTCTGGTACCCCAACACCGCCTCTTGTTGTTGATGAAGCGGCTGAGGCACGATGACCTGATGATGACACACTTGTTGCTGTCTTCGGCTTTGGTCGAAGAACGGTGTATTCGGCACACTTGGAGTTGCTTACTGGTCCGACTTACTAAGTAGGACCGGTCCTACTTATAAACCGGTCCCACTTACTAAGTAGGACTTGTCCTACTTACTAAGTAGGACCAGTCCCACTTATTAAGTAGGACCGGTCCTACTTACTAAGTAGGACATTAACTAGTTTTAGGTTTGATTGCTCTAGTTACGTTAAGTAGAACAAGTCCTCCGTAAGTAACTAGCAACTATATACAAGTAGGACGTTAACTAGATATAATCTAGACAAGTAGGGTGTCTCACTTACAAAGTAATTATACATACTTAACAAGTAGGTTTCCTACTTATTCTTAGTTGTTGGACTTATCGACTGACTTGCTAGACTTATTGCATGACTTGTCAGGCTTATTGCATGACTTATAACTCAAACAACCGATGCAACTAGTTATAAGAAGGGCCGCACTTCCAAGTATACCATGGCTATGTTAAATAACCAGAGGGTATTACTTTTTATTCTGACATATATTCTGACATAATTCTGACATATGTTCTGACATTTTATACTGCATTCTATCTGGCACCCTATCTCAGATATATTCTTTCTCTGACACTCCACGACTGCATCTGACGTGTATTCTAACACATTATTTGGCAGAACTGCATTGTGATCTTTTTCTGGCAATCTATCTGGCATTTCTGGCAGTCTATCTGAAATTGTATCTGGCATCCTATGTGACATATATTCTGACATCCGGCATTTCTCTGACACTCTATGACTCTATCTTACATATATTCTGACAAATTATCTGGCATTCTACATGTTCTGCCGGACATTCTATATCGGGCATAGTGTTCGCCCGGGGCCCCAGTGATGGCAACGAACAGTTAACAAGGGATAAACTAACTCCTATGTATAACTAAGGTTATGTAATGATAATTGAGATTATATGTTACATATCATTAACTGAATATATAGGATAATATGGGATTCTATGGGATATATTATATCATGATAATCCCCTTGATAGCTGTTAAGGGCCATAACTGTAGAGGCATGCATCCAAAGGCCCTCACCTGGCAGTTGGGATATGATCCCTACTGGTTGATGGTATACCTACCCCTTTGAAAAATATGAAAGTCAGTTGGGATGATGAAATTCCAATATATGGGAAAATAAAAAATGTTCCAAACCACCAACCAGCCTATATGAGTATGGCCGCCATGCAACAAGAATCGTCTTATCATTGGCAGTAAATTGGTAAACATAAACATCCCCATGTCACCAGCGAACAGGGTTTTTTTGCAGCCACAAATGTTGGGGATATAGTGTGATACATGATCGCCCTTGATCATGGGACTAGTTTCAAGGGGAAACGTACAGGAAACCTAGGTTTTCCTGTTTTCCATCAATATAGGCTATATAGGGGTTTCTGTGTTTTTGTTTCCCCTTCCATCACGTTCTTGAGAAACTAAACATAGCGTTGGTTGATGACTGAAAACGATCAAAAAGGGGGAACGTTCTATACTACCTTTTGTATGTTGGGGTTTTTTATAATCACAAGATGTTCTATAGGTTTTGGGCCCAGTTCAAATGCTTTTGCGTACGTTCTTTGGGAAGATCGGTCCAATAAAGCATCTGCACGTGGTGTTTGATTTGCGGGAAATGAATGATGCTTTAGCTCCGGACATCTATTCTGAATTCAGAATCAAAATGGAGAGACACGTGAAGACCTACTGTTCACGAAGGTGTACAAGCAACAAACTTAGTGGTGTCCCTGAAGATATACACTCCAGTAAATTAACATGACAACGCTGGCAGATAGGGGTTGGAAGATTAGTGAAACCACTAACACTTGGTTGTGTTCAGGTATATATTATATATATATATTATATATATAATGTATATTATGTATATAAAGATATTATGTGTATATATATATATATGATGTACATATATATATATATATGTACATATATTCTGTACATATACTTAAAAAACACATATACAATATATATATATATATGTGTAAATTATGTGTATATAAATATATATATGCATATTATTTATATATACACAAAACAAATATATGTTATGTATATATATATAATTTATATGTATATATTATGTGTATATATTTATATACATAGTATATATATATATACATATACATTATGTATAAATGTGTATATATATATATATGTAAATTATGTGTATATAAATATAAATATATATTAGGTGTATATATATATATATGTAAATGATGTAGATGTATGTATATATATATATATATGTACACCGGGTCCTTTTACCGTGGAAGTCAGGATGGAAAAACCTGTCGGAGTCGGTTTACATGGAAGTCGTTTACGTCCAATTCCTGGGGAAAAAGTGAAACTGGGCTACCGGGCAAGCAAATGCAGAACAACTGACCGTGAATCTCTTACATGGAAGTAGCTCATCAGATATGTCAGTAACATATTCATCATGGAAGTGTGAAAACTGAGACTAAAAACCCTTGAGGGTCCAGACATCAGGTTGGCAACTTCTATGTTAACATGTTCTCCCCTCATATTGAATACATCCTTCTAGGGCGATCCCTAAAACCCCCAGACTGACCGCCACATCATTTTTTCTTCTTTGCATCTATCTTCTCACCCCTGTCATGTCCGAGCGATTGAGGATGCAACCTTTCGAAATCAATGGTGCCAAATTGGTGCTCGCTAACATGGCACTTCCCACATCCTACTTCAAGTAGCAAATTTCTATGTAAGTTATCCGTTCCAATCGTTGGTTGTTAAAAAATGGAGGCATTCCCAGCTTTATCTTGAAAAAATCAAAATTTCTACGTTAATCAACAAATGCCCAGGATTCCCGGGGAACTCGTGGCAAAAAGAACTAGCCAAAAAAAAAGGGCTCAGATCCAAAGAACACAAATTTGCAGTTTACCCCCCCATTGCAACTAACATGGAAGTAAACCTCCGAATTGTCACTTTAGTTAACGTGGAAGATTTTTTTTCACTACTGTAAAAGGAGGACCAGGCGCTCCCTAACATGGCACTGCCCACATCCTACTTCAAGTAGCAAATTTCTATGTAAGTTATCCGTTCCAATCGTTGGTTGTTAAAAAATGGAGGCATTCCCAGCTTTATCTTGAAAAAATCAAAATTTCTACGTTAATCAACAAATGCCCAGGATTCCCGGGGAACTCGTGGCAAAAAGAGCCAAAAAAAAGGGCTCAGATCCAAAGAACACAAATTTGCAGTTTACCCCCCCATTGCAACTAACATGGAAGTAAACCTCCGAATTGTCACTTTAGTTAACGTGGAAGATTTTTTTTTGCACTACGGTAAAAGGAGGACCGAGCGCTCGCTAACATGGCACTGCCCACATCCTTCTTCAAGTAGCAAATTTCTATGTAAGTTATCCGTTCCAATCGTTGGTTGTTAAAAAATGGAGGCATTCCCAGATTTATCTTGAAAAATTCAAAATTTCTACGTTAATCAACAAATGCTCAGGATTCCCGGGGAACTCGTGGCAAAAAGAACTAGCCCCCCAAAAAAAAGGGCTCAGATCCAAAGAACACAAATTTGCAGTTTACCCCCCCCATTGCAACTAACATGGAAGTAAACCTCCGAATTGTCACTTTAGTTAACGTGGAAGATTATTTTTTTGCACTACGGTAAAAGGAGGACCGAGCGCTCGCTAACATGGCCCTGCCCACATCCTACTTCAAGTAGCAAATTTCCATGTAAGTTATCCGTTCCAATCGTTGGTTGTTAAAAAATGGAGGCATTCCCAGCTTTATCTTGAAAAAATCAAAATTCTACGTTAATCAACAAATGCTCAGGATTCCCGGGGAACTCGTGGCAAAAAGAACTAGCCAAGAAAAAAGGGCTCAGATCCAAAGAACACAAATTTGCAGTTTACCCCACCTCATTGCAACTAACATGGAAGTAAACCTCCGAATTGTCACTTTAGTTAACGTGGAAGAAAAAAAATATTTTTTTTGCACTACGGTAAAAGGAGGGGGAGTATATATTGTGTACAATGTATATATATATATATTATATAAAGTATTTGTATATATATATATACATATAAATTATGAAGGGTATTTGTATATAAATATGTATATATATGTATCTCATATATAATGTATACTGTAAATGTATATATTTATATATTATGTATATCTATTTAAATATATATATATATACATATATTATGTATAAGCACATATTTAATTCGTAAATATTTCCCACAGGTGGATCCAGAACTTGTGGTTGCGACCTCAGCGCTCTACGGACCCTGAAGTACCCAGGAAGCTGCGACAATTTCAAAATGGGGGATCCCCAGTCGTCACCATAGGTTTTAATACTAAAATGGTCCAATGACTTGGATGATTTGGTGGTAGCCCTATATTTTGTAGGACACACCCATATAGCCATGTCATTTTTGGACTTGCAGGGTCCGTCTGTGTACGCGCTTGCGCGCTAAGGAACCCCAGAAGTATCGTGGCCAGTCGATGTGCTCGATTCTTGAGGCCTGCCATTGCAATTGCTATAGGGAAAAAGAATGAAAAAGAGGATGTAAGGCTAGCATATATGGGAAAAAACAACATATTTCAAAGCCTGCCAAAGCCGTTTAAAGTTCGAAACTGTTCTAAAATGCAATTTTTTTGGGATGCCCCAAGATCCCCAAGATCCTAAAGGACCACCGAAACGACCACCGATGACCACCGGGTCGACCCCATCAACAAGCATCAGGAATACAGGGGTTCTATCATGTTATATCACATCTGCAATTTTGGGACAGTATCTGATTATTATATCTGTTATATCATCATAATAATCATTTAATAATAATACAATCATTATAATCCAATCTGTTATATCTGTTATATTATATAACATTCTTATATCTGTCATATTATATCTGTTTATAAACATTATAATCCAATCTTGTTTGGTCCACATCCTCATGATTCTTGCCCTCTTACCCATATTTCAACATAATTGTATGAACCTCTCCATTGCTGTTGGTGAAATTTTCGTACGCGATGAAAAAAAACATTTGAAGGCTGGATCAATTCCTCTTGTTGGCCTGCTTTCTTTGAGGCTATTTTAATATCTTTCTTATCATCTATAGAAATGCCCTTGTTGGAAATTGTTAATAGAAATGCCCTTCTAAGAAATATTAAATATCTATAAACAAAAATGGCCTGCTTAAATCATACATTTGCATTGGTCAAATGCCCTTGTTGGGAATCACTTGAAGAAATCAGGAAATGACCTCTCCGCGTTGGCCAAAACTCTGCCCGATGATGCGCTCGGAACTGACGTATCCTGCACAGCTGGCCATGAGAATGCTGCAGTTCATCATGTCCCTCATGTTCTTTTCAATACCATTGAAAAAATAGAGAACTATAGGAAACTACATATAATAAGTCTTATATAGTCTTATCAATTTTCCGAAATCTTATTCTGCAAAAGCACCTTCAAATTGCAGATTGTCAGTGTACCGGAATGATTTTGAAATGAAAAGTGGGAAGGACAATTCAGTACTGCGAACCTGGGTCTGTAAACTCTCAAAAACATCTTGTCTCGCTCTCTGTGGCAATTGAAAGAGACACATGTAACATAATGTATATAATAACCATACCCATGTTACATCTAGCGTTTTTGCTGTGGAACTTTTGTTTCTTTTCGTTGAAAATCAATCGCCCAAATCTTTGCATCGTTGTTTCTAGGTACTAGTCATGTGGGGATGAACCACTGGCATGGGGGAGAACCCAACGAGCAACCTTTATTATAACAGGGGTATAAGCCTTAAGCACTCCATAATACATTATATATATATATGTATATATATATATATGTATATATATCTCTGTATATTTGTATATGTATTCAATATATGTATGTGTATGGGACAAAACTTGCTTCTGGCACTCGGCTGATATGGCGGCGGGCTGATGCAGTATATATCTTGATTTTTTGCCACCACATCACCATCACACCCACCAGCAGCAGCAGCACCATCATCATCATCATGATCATCATATCATCCTCCTCCTCCTCCTCCTCCTGATGCTCATCCTAGGCATTGCCCTCATTAGATTGGGGAAGGATGGGTGGGGTGATGGAGAGTGGGTGTGAGATGGGGGTTGAGTGGGATGGCAGCGTAATGGCGTTCGTTTTTGCAATTTCTGCTGTGGCTGCCAAGTTGCCTAAAGCACTGTGAGCATGCATGGGAAAAATGATGAGCACCTGAGACCACAAAAAGAGACACCAAAACTGTTGGAGAAGAATCCCAAACACAAAAGAATAAAGATTTGAAGGGCATGTTCAAAGCAACGATCCAATTTCTAGCGGAGGCAAAAGGATGATTTTTGCATTTGAGTCACAGTCCCAAAGATTTGGCCCTTAACACTTAGGAATTATAGCGATCTATAGCCTTACGTTATAGGAGTTACAATCCCATTTAAACTGTGAAGGGCCATAACTGAAGACTGAAGGAAACTTGGCTTGTCAATGCGTTGTTAAATGGGTGATTGTGACTAATCCATCATAAACCAAAAGTCCATCATGAACCACAAGAAAAATATTCTGTCGCAAACTTAAAGCAACTTGAAATCATTGGGGTTTGCGATTGTGTTTACCACATCAATTGTGATTTGATCAGCAAAAACGGTAGTTTTTTGGGGGTATTTGTTTACCATCCCAATAGATACTAATTATTGGGTATACCCCTTGGGATGATTTAAAGGACCCCTTAATGGTTGTTTACTAGGATGGTTTATGATTGGGTTTACCTCATGGCAGCCAAGAATAGGCAGCAAAGAGTAATATGTGGGATCTAGAATCTGCGCACGCACGCTGGGAATCAGGGAACAAACATGGATGCCTTTCAGATTGAAATCATCATCTTGGAGATTGTTTTTTTGTTGCCAGCAAGTTAGAAGTTATATGAGGATTGGAAGCTGTGCAATCAATATGGGGACATGAAGCTGTTTCTTCCTTGCGGCGGAATTTTCTAGAACAGCCACCCAGCCCTAAAGACACAATGGCCTGTAACTACAGCTAGCTTTACATTGACTACAGTTATGGCACAACTAACAGTTATAAATGGGATGAGCTAACTCCTACAACTAAGGTTATATATCATTATAGTCCCATTTATAACTGCTAAAGGCCATAGCTGTATAGCCTAGAAGAAGTGATGGTTCAGCAAGCTCAGCTGTCTTGATGTATAGAAGTCGAAACAAAATATCCTCTCGCAACCAAAGATGGCAAGGGGAAGTCGCGGGTCAGCCGAGCGCCCTAGCTGGATATTTTAACTAAAATGTCTCTGTAATGCTTGTTATAGTAATTATAATTTGATATTGTCTTATCCTGTAACATCCAGTCACTGTATTATATATATCTCTCTCTCTCTCGCCATTGTGGGGTTACTTGCTTACCTGCGCACCGAAGCTCGCTTCATGAAATTAACGTAGACCAGCTCTGCGAAGAGTCTTCTGCGTCGTGATTGCTACAGTATGTCTGCTTGAGGTTACTTGAAGTTTGGCAGAACATATTTCCACTTGGTGGTTTCAAATGTTTCAATCAGTTCTAGAATTACAACTCATTTCGGAACATCATCTCAACTGGGGTTTTCCAACCAACACATGAAGCATGTTGAAACCAGAAACAGAATCCATCACCTCCCCAGAACTCCACTGGTGGGCCCCTATACAAAATCAATGGGGATTATGTAACCTGCACCTTTATGTGCAAAAAAACATCCAAGTCGATTCATGCTGATTTCGAAAAAATGTTTGGAATGTTTTTTAAAAAGGTGTGTTCTTTCTTTCCGGAAAAAACACGTTTCTATCGGAACATCCAGGTTTTAACTCAGGATGTTCAACGGTGTCGCGGGAGGCTGAACTGTTTTTTGAATGATTCTGCGCCGTTTCTTTGTTGTAGTTTCAGCCCTGGCCCACAAACTCGAAACAAGTGCTGGAAGATGCTCCAAGACATTGTGATGCGCTGTTGGACACAACAAAAAAACATGTCCCAAAACAGCAGGAAAACAAAACAGTGGAAACGCGATGCAATGATGTGAGGTCTATCTGAAAATGGGGCACCCCTGAATCCTCTGACTGATGCTATATTTCTCCTCCGAATTGGATTCTAATTGGCCAGGAATTGCAGGGAGTGGAATTGTGAGACAAGCCAATCTCATAATTCAATATAAATTCCTTAGTTTACAAAAAAACGCTATTTTTCACGGCTAAATCCCCATGTTTCACAATTTCTGATGGATAAATCCCCGCCATTTTCGATTCAATGAAACTCCAGAGCCGCTGATCTCCGCCTTCTTTGAAGCCCAGGTTTCCTCACCTGTGGAAGCGTAAGTGGTTCATAACCCACGAAAAACCCTGGGGGTATAAATAGTTACCCATAATTACCCATAAGACATAACTATCCTATATATTATCTATAACCCCCAAAAAGTCGTTTTCCGAAGATGCGTATCACTGTATCACCCCTTTATTTTTTAGCTACTTTAGAAGGGAAAACGACGATATGATATATTATCATACCGCAAAACTATCATAATTTCTGTCTCTAGGCAATGTTGGATTCTGAGGTACGCGCTTTTTGCAAGGAAACATGTTTCATGTGTAAGTACGTATTAATAAATAATTGCTATACACAGTAACACGGATTTGTGTTGCTGTCAGCTTGCGGCGGCAGTAGCACACTTGCCCCCCGTATTGAATGGCTCCTGTTTGTGTTTTGTGGCCCCAAAACAGGGGCCAGATTCTGGACCCAAAAATGGGGCCACAACACTAAAATTAGTAGCCCAGCTTCCAAATTTGTGGCCCTAGTTTCGGGCCCATGGTATATGCGTTTTGCCTTCTTTAAGAATGCGTTGAGCTGCGACAGGTTGCATCTCTTTCATTCATGTTTTCTTGCGCTTGGTGCCAGGATGCTGGTTTCACAGGATATATACAATATATATATATATACAATATATATATAATATTATATTATATTATATTATATTATATTATATTATATTATATTATTTTTATATATATATATCAGAGCCGAGTCTGGTGTATTTACCTGTGGGCATTTTTGCCACAAAGGGCATGTTCAGAACCTGATGCTTATATCCGAATTACTTTTTCACAACCTATATCTGGCAAAATCTAGCAAGACATGGCAGATTTGCCCACACAGCAACTTATAAACTGTACTGCTTGATATGGCTCAGCTGTATAAAGGTCGACCAAACTGAGTGGCCTTGATGTTGGACCCAGTGGTATGTGTATTTCTTGTTTCCAAGTGCATTCTATACTTGAAACTGGGTTTTGGATGGTTGCGGTGGTAAACTGTGTGTTTGGTCCAGTGATCCCAGTGCGATACGTTGCAGGGGTTTTAAGTGGGGATACGAATAAGCGTGATTTAAAACTTAAACAATAACATCTTAAATTCTAAATAAGCTGCACATACATAACTTTCTCCAATTTGCCACCAAACATCGGCCACATACTGAATATCATCATTTACGGCATACCGTTCTATAATTTTCTATATACAGTTATACCGTGAGCTGTTTGCCACGAAACTGTGCGGATAGGATGGTGTTGCGAATTGCATTACTCTCGCTATATGAAATGATATGTACCAGCATACTGCGTACCGTCAATACGGAATGATTGCTGCATTGATCTGTATAATCATACTTTATAGTGAAGCAGATTCAGATAGGCAGCAAAAAACGGCGCTGAAAACTAGTGATTGGCTTGTTTAGATAACACAGAACAAGATCATTATGGCCACAGGAGTCATGAGAACTGAACTTTTGAATATGCCGCCCAACATACCCATGAAGACACGATCCCTATGGAGATAAAAATTGCTGGTTTATGAACGAGGTAAGTGAATAACCCACTAGTACAAGCATTTTACACTTTTTTTAAAAAACAAAAAAAACATACTTAGTGCATCTTAGTGACATGTCGCTCATGTCAAAACATATAAAGTAAAATGACAACTAAAAAAACTGAACAGTTTCAAGTTAAAACGTGTAACTAAATTATATGTTCATGTTTTTCTTTATAGTTTTCAGTTCATTTTTTAAACTTATAATTTTACCCTTGCACCGTATTCAACAGTTGATATCCAATTTTAAGTAACCTTGAAGCCTTTACAAATTTTACCATAATGTCCAAAGTTATGCGTGTTTCCAAAATAGGTATATAGAAACGATTCCGACGGTTTCTACCTGTTTCTAACCAAAACAGGTAGAAACGGTTCCGACGGTTTCTACCTGTTATGGTTACAAATAGATTCCAGAAACGGTTTCAAACGGCTTCATTGGGATTCTAACCTGTTGCGTTTTTAAAGCATAATAGCGTGGAACGGTAGAAACGGTTTCCTCCTGTATTGTGCCCAAATAGGAAGAAACGGTTCCGACGGTTCCTGCCTGTTTGGCTTATAGCCTCATGAAATGATTAAATGATTGCCTTTTTTCAAGATGAGCAAGAAAATCAAACATAGGCATACATAGGCAGCATAGAGTTCCATAGAAGTCAAGAGTCTAGAGATGTTGGCATAATCCGATAGTCAATAATTACTTTAATTACCAAAGTTTCAAGTTTCAACACGGTTCAACATAACTTTTGGCCTTACTTAAACTTCTGTGGGAAAGTTAAAGGGGGGTTGAAGGGACATCTTGGGATGTCCTGGCAGTTGCGTATTTGTGGGCTGGGCCCCGCTTGCGTGTTCAAGCGGGTAAAAGCATTGTTGAGTTGCTGTTGGGAATTTGCACTCAGCTCTTTCTGGCTGTCCGAAAAAAAAACGTAAACAATGTAGGAAAACTGAGCCCCGAAATAGCTTACGCATGGTGCCAGAAACCGTTTCTACCGATTCTACCTATAATTTCACCGAAACAATGTTCTGAAACTGAAACTGTTTCTCAAATCTCAGAGTCTCAGAACCTAAATTCAAAAAAATGACTTGGGCTAGTGGGCATGGCGGTGGAGTGGATTACGAAGCTGCAGTTCTTTCCAGGGCCGGCTTCCAGCAGGGAAACTTCCAACATAGAACCCATTCTGCCACATTGTCTATTCCGGTGAAAAGGTGAATATTTGCCAAACAAGAGTGGAAGTATTGCATCATGCAATTAAAATTTGCAGGCTTCATCAAACCAGCCCATATTCCCAAGATGTACAGCCGAAGTCATGTTTCATGACACATACAACATACAACTAAGGTATTACACCGCTACGTGCTAGGCTGTGACATGATACAATCCACATACCTGACTACTTGTGGCATGTTACAGCGTAGACGTTGGAACTGACTTAAGCCATGAATCATGAACCAAAGGCCACACAGAGTATAGTTTAGTTGATACATGATAACGACAATGATGATAAAATGATGACTGATAGCTAACTTGCTAGTAACAGCTAGTTAACAATTGATTTACGGCTCTCTACTGCACTGCCCTACCTGCCGCAGCAATGCCGTGTGCCACATCGGTCTATCTTCTTTAATCCACCTACGGAACCCTTTTGTCCTTTGCAAAAGTCTCAATAAAAATAAATTGAACTTTCGGTTTCATCAATTGAGCCCATCATTTGCAGATTCAGTGACAGTGATATGATCATAGAATCATACCTCGTAACAAAAGCAAGGGAAGAAACCATGTGTAGCTACAACGCACTAACCGTGCTAACAGTCATCAGTGCACAGTTATGCATCGTGACTGCGGCCTAGTGATATTTGGAGAAGATAGTAGCATGACAAGGGAATGCACCAACCATGTTCTTTGCTGTCCTATGGTACAGCCGCATTTTTTCACCATCAAACATCAAACATGTCGTCTGTGACCATATGATCATATGACCATATGAGCAAGAAGAGACAGGCTTGACTTGTACACTCACTCATGGATCGCTGGATGGTACCCCAAACCTGTCTAGGAGCATGTACAAAACTTGAGAACTAACATAGCGTAATTTCATCATGAACATCACTTAGCTAACCAATAAAAAAATAGAGGTAACCTGATTTAAAAATCATACATGATCTATATGTGAAATACAATTTTCAAACGCAAATTATATCCAATTGCGTGTGCTGATTGTGCTGTGCTGTCTTTTTGTACGTATATATCCATGTATGCACGCACTTATTCAGTGGGTTTCCGCAGTAAAGTTCGAATTTTCTTGTCTTAGCATCGAAAATAAAGTTTCTTGTGGTGCCCGCGGGCGGACCCAAGGCACAATAAATTAAAGCGTAGCCAGGCGCTGATTATGCGCATGTATGTACATATAGGTATGTATTGAAAAAGGTTGTTTTCATCGAACGCTGCGGCTTGGCACGTGGCTTTCAAAAACTTCCCTGACTGGGTTTGTGCCAAAAGACAGCGGGTGTGCTGCGTGCCCGGACAAGGAGGGATCTTGGAGGCAAAAGGTTCGGACATTACAGACTCATGTTTAGACGTAATGTGAACAAATATCATCATTTACTGCACATGCAACAAATATGTAGCGATAAATTGTAAGACTCAATTATATTACACCTTGTTCAAAACATGTTTTTCCCAAAAACAAACAACAATTTGTTTCGAAAAAGATGGAATAGGTTCTGCGAATTATATATATATATATACATATGGAATAGGTTCTGAGAATAATATAACATCAGCAGAACTAAGTCGTGGGTCGACATGCAAGTGGTTTAGATTGGTAATGGTTTTTTCAAGAGAGAAAAAAAACAGGAAATTAAAAAATGAAAAGAAATTACAATAAATAAAAATAAATGAAAATAAATGAAAATAAATGAAAATAAATGAACATAAATGAAAATAAATGAACATAAATGAAAATAAATGAACATAAATGAAAATAAATGAAAATAAATAACACATTAAAAGGCACCAGGAAATGAAATAAACCATGAATGAAAACTGAAAACAATAAAGCACACAACAAATGATAAAAATATGTGAACATTGGAGGCCACCATATTCCAAACATGAACTGGGTAGCGGTGATTGACTAGAAACCCCTAGGGAAAAATGGCAAAACCGCTCCAGACCGTTCAACATGAACCATAAACATGTGAAAACGACATGAACCATAAACATGATTTCTGGGAACAATTTTCCAAACATGAATTGCATAGCGGTGATTGGGTACAAATTGCAAAACGATGACATGTGTTTTTCGTTTCTTTTTGTGTTTTTTTTTTCTCTTGGGTTTCGCGCCAGTGGGAAAACCTGCATTTGGTTTTCAATTGAGAAAATGTTCCTTGAGGTCATTTTTTTTAAATCTTTTTTTTTGACGAAAAAAATGTAAAATATGAAAAATAATGAAAAAAATGTGTCTATTTTTCGAGAAAAAAAGGAAATCATATACGTGCTGCAAGGGTGTTCCTGGCGCGATGTGCTGCGGAAAACTCTACGATTCTTTGCGCTTTGGTGGCATTTTGGATCCCAGAGTCTTGTGTGGTCAGTTGTGCGCTTTCATTTCAATTTCAGCGCTCACTAAGTCGTCTTCAGCCAATGGTCCTTTGGCCCGTACGGCCAACCCAATGATGGCAGGAATGAATCCTTTCCTTGCGTCCATGTTTGGTCCGGCCTTTGCATTGCTTGTCCCTACCCGTGCTGAATCGTGCTGATTTTGTTTTGATGGGTCGATGAGGTACGTTGCTACGCGTGACCAAAAACGACATTGGTTCCTGATGTGCCTTTTTTGTCAGTTGCTGTCAGACCGCGTGGCCAGCGTTTCAAAACAAAATCAGTTTTGATAGGCTTCAGCCTGAACAGATTAAACAGGATGAAGTAAAATGAAGTAAAATCATTTGAATTCTATCTTTTTTTATATGTATATTTATTTCTGTTTATGTAGATTTATTTCTTTTTATGTGTATTTATTTCTTTTTTATGTATATTTATTTCTTTTTATGTCCTTTTATTTCCTTTTATTTCTATTTATTTCTTTTTATTGCTGTTTATTTCTGTTTATTTCTTTTTATTTCTCTTTTCTGGCGAAAAAAAGGAAAATATGATTTTAAATGTGTTTTTTTGATTTTAGGATCATCCAAACCATGTTGTAGCATACCTACTGCAACCTGCACCACCACTTAGTCTTGCTGATAACAGATTCTAAAACCAGCATTTTTATACGTCAGGATCCCTGATTTAAATAAACCAGACTTGAATCTAATATAGATGTATATGTATATGTTTATGTATGTATGTGTGTATGTATGTACATACGTACGTACGTACGTACGTACGTCTGTCTGTCTGTCTGTCTGTCTGTCTGTCTGTATGTGTATGTATGTATGTATGTATGTCTGTCTGTCTGAATGTATGTATGTATGTCTGTCTGTCTGAATGTATGTATGTATGTATGTATGTATGTATATATGTATGTATGTATGTATGTAACGTATGTAACGTATGTAACGTATGTAACGTATGTAACGTATGTATGTATGTATGTATGTATGTATGTAACGTATGTAACGTATGTAACGTATGTATGTATGTATGTATTTATGTATGTATGTGTGTCTGTGTGTCTGTGTGTCTGTGTCAGTCTGTCTGTGTGTCTGTGTGTCTGTGTGTCTGTGTGTCTGTGTGTATGTGTGTATGGGTGTATGTGTGTATGTGCGTATGTGTGTGTATGTGTGTATGCGTGTATGTATGTATGTATAAGTATGTAGATGTATGTGTGTATGTGTGTATGTATGTATGTATGTATGCATGTATGTATGTATGTATGAATATGTATGTATATGTATGTATATGTATGTATATGTATGTATATGTATGTGTATGTATGTATATGTACGTATGTGTATATGTGTGTGTATGTATTTGTATGTATATGTACGTATATGTATGTATATGTATGTATATGTATGTATATGCATGTATATGTATGTAAATATATGTAAATGTATGTATACGTATGTATATGTATGTATATGTATGTATATTTTTGTATATGTTTGTATATGAATGTAGATGTATGTATATGTATGTAATTGTATGTGTATGTATGTAAATGTATGTAAATGTATGTAGATGCGTGTATATGTATGTATATGTATGTATATGTATGTATATGTATGTATATGTATGTATATGTATGTATATGTATGTATATGTATGTTCATGTATGTATAAGTATGTAGATGTATGTATGTGTATGTATATGTATGTATATGCATGTAGATGTATGTATGTGTATGTATATGTATGTAAATGTAAATATATGTATGTATATGTATGTATATGTATGTATATGTATGTATATGTATGTAAATGTAAATATATGTATGTATATGTATGTATATGTATGTATATGTATGTATATGTATGTAAATGTATGTATATGTATGTAAATATATGTATATGTATGTATATGTATGTATATGTATGTAAATATATGTATATGTATGTAAATATATGTATATGTATGTATATGTATGTATATGTAAATATATGTATATGTATGTAAATATATGTATATGTATGTATATGTATGTATATGTATGTAAATGTTTATATATGTGTATGTATGTATGTATGTATGTATGCATGGATGTATGTATGTATGTATGTATGTATGTGTGACCCCCTACTAGATTAAGTGGGGGGGTTGGGTGCCCCCATTTTAGTTTTATAGTACTAAAACGGGGGCACCCATCCCCCCCCGGAGTGGGACATCTATAAAATGGAAACACCCAGGGTCACAAAACAGGTGCACCTCTATAAAATAAGAAATTCATTTGAAAAAGCAAATATTTACAGCTACAAAGTTACTGCAAAACCCTCCATCACTATAAAATGGGAGGCCCCAACGTACCTGGAGCCTAGCCTTAACCCAACCCAACTAATACTATAGAACCCTTTTACTATAGAATGGGAACCCCCAACCCCCTGTATATAGCTTCAATTTTACAACATCCAAAAATGAATGGTTTCTTGAGGGGTTGGGTGCTCTGATTTTATAGAGATTACATGCCCTTCCTGGTAGGATATTCTAGGGTAGGATGGAGAACGTTTTCCATTTTATAGTGGTCCCATGCTGTCCCATGTCCCAAAGCCAAAGGATTTCTCCAAGCTGGGAATTTAGGGGTATCGACAAAGCTGGGTACTTTGGGCCAGCTGGGTGTTTTGGGGTAGGATGGAGAAAGCTGGCTTTGTCTGTCCACTCTATTCCATTCTCTTCCATTCTTACGTTTCTCTGGCTTGGGAACACTCCCCCAGGTTCCCATTGCCATCCATGCTATAGCAGGAAACGGCACGCGAAGACTGAGCAATGCAACTACAACCCATGATCACTATAAAATGGAGGCTACCAACCCCCAAAAGGAATGATTTCCTGAAACCTCCTGACTCTATAGAATGGGAACACCCAACCCCCATACATGAGTGTCATGCCAAAAGGGGAATCGCTATAAAATGAAATTTAATATTATAAAATCAAAATCCTCCTGCCCCCCTGGGATCACTATAAAATGAAAGTCCCACCCCCTGGAAAAAAACATCGCTAAATTTTGTCTTTAAAAAATGGTTTTGGTGGGATCCCGGGGTCCCCCATTTTAGAGAGGGTTATTCCAAAGGGGATTATGTGTGTATGTATGTATGTATGTATGTATGTATGTTTGTTAAACCATATATACACATATGCAACCACTAAAATACAGTCTCAAGCCTGGAAGTTCCCTGGATCTTCCAGGAAGCTCTAGCCTTGAGTTTTTGTATAAAGATGGGTGGGGGCTGGAGGGGGTAAAATGTTCGGTTCGGAGTGCAATAAAAAAGTTGCCACGCTGAAGAAGTTGCTTGGTCTACTTGTTGCCACTTGATCTATGATTGCAAACAAAAATAAATAGAACACGCAGAAACATCGTATCGGCTTTTTATGTCCATCGAAACCCTGGTTTGGATTCCATCTGGTTTGCGCTGAAACGCTATCATCTCAAAGTCAACGGTGCAGTGAAGCCCATGGAGGCATTCAAAAATTCTTTCTAGATGTGAGAAGAAAAACTTTGAATTGTCGAAAATATCGGGAAAGCTTCCTCTATCAACAAACCCGAAGATGCATGGGCCTTCCCAGGAGATTTGACATGTTGTAACATGTCTAACCATTGACATGCAAATTCCAATAGGAACTCAGAAATGCCACACTTGTACAGCTAATCACATAACAATAAATTATTGTCTTTCATGTTTCCAGCAAAAATCCGCGTAGCTGTCGTGACCTTAGCAATGCTTTGTCCTTCAGGCAGAAGCTGAAATCGCTTTAAACAGAGGGACGATGAATTCAAATTCATTCAAATCAAATTCAAGGGGAACCTCCAGCATTTTGGGTGTATGTATAAATAATAATTATTATCACATATATATATATATATACTATTAATAATATTAATTATATATATATATATATCATGTGTACCTGGGTCTTCCAAATATTCATTGATGTGTTTTGCCTTTCCCAACAAAGGCCCTAACTCCGTCCTCGTCCTACTGATGTCCGCAGAACCACATCGCTTTGTCAATTTTTTAAACCCCAACAAATGTCGATATCACATCTTCATTCGAAAACTGTGCGGATATCTGCTGATTATTGCGGGATTTTGGCGGATTTTTGCAGCGCATTTACGCGTATGCCCTGTTCACTGTTCAGACCAGCTTTGATTCTTTTTCGGGCCCTCGGTACAAACTTGGGTACTTACCCAAAGCATTCTGACTTGCACAGTTTTGGCCCTTAATAGTTATAAATGGGATTATAACTACTATAACTATAAGGCGGTATATCATTATAGTCCCATTTATAACTGTTCAAGGACAGAGCTGTAGCAAAATTGTGGGTACATCATTTCTGATCATTTCTGGGTCAACATCTTTTGCTCATCCAGCAAGCAGCATTGAGATCAGCATCGCTGGTAAGGCACGGTCATTTCATTTTTCAAAGCTCATAAGCATCATGTGATTAAAATAAAACATGTCTCTAAGGTCGATCAGTCCAAACTGACTGGGGACAATCATATGAAAATCGAATTGAACACTGGCAGGTCAAGGTACCATTGAAAATAGAAACCTACCATTGAACATAGAAAGCACGAACAAGCCAGCCAAAACCAATACGAATACGCTGGCGATAAGGTGAAAGAGTTGCACCGCTACGGTTGTACTGTAAGGGGATGAACAGCATCTGGAAACTCGCCTTTTGAGGATGATTCCGGCTGAGTCTAAGAATACACCGACCTGAAATAAGGTGCCAATGTCGGATCTACCTGGAGTCTCCCTGCACCTGTGTTTTTTCCTTTTCTTTTTAGCACTTGTTTTCTTTCCTTTTTGGAATAAAACGGCGCAGGTAGATTCCAACCCGCTATGGCCTAGTGTGTTGGTGACCCTGCTCGATGTTAGTACCTGGGGCTAAAAACTACTGCCATGTTTCCAATCCAGTTGAAATGATTGGGGCCATGACTATACCAAGGACCCACACATCCAAAAAAAAATAGGATCAAAAAGAGATAGGTTGGATGATGATGGTATCACCCATATTCCAAACACATCTTTTGACCATTTTGAGGAAAAAGGCGCAGCATTGGAACGTGTCCGGACACGAAAAAATTGGCGTGCCTGGGGGATAGTCCTGTGGAAAAAAACCCTCCATGCATTCAACAAAGATGGTGAAGAGATAAAGGCGTGGCACCCGTTCGGGAGTTTTTCTTAAAGCAATTAACGAAGGGCTAATGGAGAGTCCAGGTACCTTTAGTATCCTTTGCAAACCACCATGTCTAGATACTCGCTGGTGACGTCTATATAGTGTGCCCATTAAGACTATTTCTAAAAGGATTCCCATATATAACATCTACCAGTGCGACCGGCCTGTCAACAAATATACCCAAATTACATCGTGCTTGGTCTAGTCGCAAGTTGTTTCTCTAGGAACCCGGCCGAAGCACAAACTCGGCTCGATGGCAGCCGGCACTGAATTGACCCTGGCAACGAAACGGCATCCGCGAAGAAAATTTTGGTGTTTTTTAATACTGGTACCGGGGGATTGGGTCCTAAATTTAAAACATTTCAAACATTGGTTGGTGGTTTCAACCCCTCTGAAAAATATTAACCAGTTGGCGTTACTCTTCTCAATATATGGAAAAATAAAAAATGTTCCAAACCACCAACCAGAACATATTTGAATGAGGAAACTGCAGTGATGGAAATCATTGGGCTTCGGGCATCCGACTTTTTGGATGTGATCCAGTGAGAAGTGGGGAAGCTGACCTTGAAACCGAAACCTGAAACAAACCTTATCCAGCAGTTCCCCTCTGGTCAGCCCCCAGATGGATCCACTTTGATGATCTTTGAGATTTTCCAGCAAACCAGCTTGGTTTCGACTACCAAATATCACAGGCGTGTTTGGGTATGAACTTTTGAGTGCCAATCCTTGTTGCTGTGTGACATTGAAAGCGCCAACAGGAACTGATGAGCTTCGGTCATCCTGGACTCTGGGTCCTATCTGGGGCCCATCATGGAAAGGATCCAACCACTTGTCCATATTGGAGACACAGTTTCCATCCTCAACATGTCTGCTTTGCACATGGTTTCAAAACAATTTCTGCACTTGAGAAGCGTTGAAACCTACACTACTGTCGGCATTCGGCGTGGAGAACCAGGGTTGCGCCCCAACGAATATTGGGCTGTCAGGGACTGGCAGACAGAAACAATCCTCGCAGTTGCCGCTTCTGCATAGTTGAAGTCAGACTTGCCAACAGTAGCATCAGAACATGATGCCAATTTTTGAAAGGGGAATGCGCATGGAAAAAACACATACATAATACCCTCAGGTCTGAGCAAATTTTAACATTTAACCCTTTGGAACCAAGCACAACTTTCACATTGGAATCTGCGGAGGTTCTCTGGAGAATTCAAAACCTGCCGTTTCGTAGTTCTGGGGGTCCTTTGATGGTATCCCTACAAATCAAGGGTTTTGAATATTGAATCACAACATACTAACATACATGCAATCAAATCTGATAATATGATTTTGCCTAATGTTCTTTGGTGACTTGTTTCTATCATTTAAACAAAATACAAAACTGCCTTTTCACATGGTCTTCCCATTTCTTTTCCTCCTGCTTTCTTGGTGTTTTCAGGGATACTTGTTGGAAGTCAGAATCATTCAGAATCTATGGTAAGGGGAGTGTCGGAAACAGATGTCAAACAAAATTCTTATATAATTAGTTACAATGTATGTGAAATGGCAGGTCAGAATATATGTCAGATACAATGTCAAATAGAATAGCCGATTTTCCCGAATGCGTAGCAAGGGTTCCCGTTTCACTCTGGGGGTTTGGGGGTTGAGGGTATGTTCGCTCGACGTTTACGTCCGCAACCGTTCGCAACCGTCCACAACCGTTCGCAGCCGTTCGCGGGCGGTCGCGTGAGGCCTGTATGGCCGTGCCTATGGCGAGTTCTGCAAGAGTTGTCACTTTTGGACGTTTCCAATGCCGCGTAGCCTGGTTTCGCGTGGCAGGCGCGGCTTTACGAATCGCATTGTCAGGGCTGCGTCAAGTGGCGACACGGTGCAAATAGCGTGGCAATCGTGGCATTTTGTGAGATGTGCTGAAATTGACGGAAGCCTCGCACGAAAAATTGATTTTGAGGTTGCAAATTTTCATGTTCTAAAGATAAGTCGTAAGAAAACATCGATTTTGAAGCTACAAAGTGTCAAAATTGGAGAAAGTCTCGCATGAAATGCTTGTTTTGATGCTCCAACATGTCTCGTCTCCAGTCTCTGGTTTTCTGTGGCCTCGCCGTGTCTATGGGGGAAGCTGCAAAACCTATCCTGGTTCAAGGTGTCAAAGCAAGTTGTAATGTGGTTTTGCGTGGCAGGCGTGGCACTTCCTGTCATTCTCATGTGTCTGCAAACGTGTCGATCATCATTTTGTGGCAGGCGCAATACTTTCGCGTCGGTTTCAGAAGATGAGTTGCATTTTTTGTGGCAGACACAGCACTTTGGAGACCTCCATCGTAATTTGGCGTGGCAGGTGCAGATCCGTCGTGTGTGGAATGCTATTTTTCGTGGCAAGCACAATTTTTACTCCACAGTCTACACTTTACACTCTACACTTTACACTCCGCACTCTACACTTTTACACTACACACTCCACACTCCAGACTCTACACTTTACACTTCACACTCCACCCTTGACACTGTACTCTCCACACTACACACTCCACACTCTACACTCCACACTTTACACTTTTACACTCCGCACTTTAACTTTACACTCTGCACTCTACACTTTACACTCAGCACTCTACACTTTACACTCCACACTCCACACTTTACGCGTTTCTCTCCACACTCCACACTCCACACTTTACGCGTTTCTCTCCACACTCCACACTCCCCACTCTACTTCGCACTCTACACTTTATTTACACTTTACACTTTACACTCTACATTCCACACTCTACACTTTACACTTTCCACTTTACACTCCACACGCTACACTTTACACTCCACACTCTACACTTTATACTCCACACTTTACACTCCGCACTTTACACTTTACACATCACACTCTGCACTTTACACTCGCACTCCACACTCCACACTTTACACTCCACCACACTCCATACTCCGCACTCTACACTTTACACTCCACACGTTACACTCCGCACTTTACACTTTACACTTCACACTCTACACTTTACACTCTACACTCCACACTTTCCACTGAACACTGCACACTCCACACTCTACACTTTACACTTCACACTCCACACTGTACACTTTACTCTCCACACTCCACACTCTACACTTTATACTTTTACACTCCACACTTTACACTTTTACACTCTACACTCCAAACTCTACACTTTACACTCCACACTCCACACTTTACACTGTACCCTCCACACTCTACACTTTACACTCTACACTTTACACTTAACACTCCACGCTCCACACGTTGCACTCCACACTCTACACTTTACACTCTACACTTTACACTCCACGCTTCACACGTTGCACTCCACACTCTACACTTTACACTTTCCGCTTTACACTTTGCAGTCCACACTCTACTCCACACTCCACGCTCTACACTTTAGTCTCCAGACTTTACACTTTACACTCTACACTCCATACTCTACACTCCATACTCTACACTTCACACTCCACTTTGAACTTTACACTTCACATTTGACACTTCGCACTCTGCTCTATACACTCCACACTCCGCATTTTTCATTGTCCACTTCACAAGCCGCACTTTACACTCCACACTCTACACTGTACACCTTACACTCCACATTTCACACTTTACACTTTACCTTTGACACTCCACACTCTACACTTTACACTCCACATTTTTTACTTGTCACTTTGCACTCCACACTCTACTCTACACTTTACACTCCACACTCTACACTTTACACTCCACACTTTACACTTCACACTCTGCACTCTACACTTTGCACTTTACACTCATACTTTTTACTTTACACTTTACACTCCACAGTTTACACTTTACACTCCACACTCCACCCTCTACACTTTTACACTCCACCATACTCCACACTTTACACTTTACTCTCCACACTCTATACTTTACTCTCCACACTTTACACTCCGCACTCCACACTCTAGTCTTTACACTCCGCACTCCAAACTTTACACTCTACACTTCACACTCCACACTCCACACTTTACACTTCTTTACATTTTACTTTCCACACTCTACACTACACTCTACACTTTACACTCCACACTCTACACTTTACACTCCACACTCTACACTTTCTACTTTACACTCCACACTCTACACTTTCTACTTTACACTTTGCACTTCACACGCTACACTTCACACTTTCCACCCCACACTTTATACTTTACACTTTACACTCCACACTCCAAAATCCCCACTCCACACTCTACACATTACATTCCCCACTCAACACTCCACTTTCTTCACACTCTTCACTTTGCATTCCACCCCATTCCGCATTCGACAGTCTACAGTGCACTGGTACGGTAACAGGGGAAAAAACGCAAGACTTTTCAAATAGATAACTAACTTGTTTCACAAAAGTGTTTTACGTGACTGCATTCGGGTTCGTGAGCTGCATCTTGTTTTTCTGTTCAACAAAACTAGTCACAATGAATGCCAGATAGAAGGTCGCAATGTATGTGAAATGAGAGGCACAAAGTTGTGTCAATGAGAATGCCAGAATGTACAGTATCTCAAACAGAATATCATATATTATAATAGATAATAATGTCAGAATGCAAAGCAACATGTAGAGCAGAACAACTGTCAGATGAAACACCAGAAAACATGCCTGCTATGGTGAGGGTCATTGGAAGTAAAACTGAGAAACGAAAAGGGTCAGAGGTGGAGTTCTTCTTGCATCACAACAACTGCAACAAAGAACATCAATGTGGCTCAAACAAAAAACCAAACAACCCTCAAATCACCATTTTCATAGGTGGTATAAACATGTAATAAACCATTTCCAGTCATGGGTGGTTTATGGCATTGTTTTCCCCGCATTTTTCACGAAGTCGTTTGTTTCACTGCTTGGTGGAACAGCAAAGTTCAACCGGCAGTCCATTTTGATCCTTCATAATGGTTGATGTTACGTCTGATTTTTTTTCAGGCCTTAGGAGGGCCTTAGGAGGGCCCCAAAACCCAGTTCCATTCAATCGACGTGAAATATGTCCGAAACTGCCTGGATTTGTGCTTGACTTGGTTGCTGCTTGCCGCCATCTCGAAACCGTGGGCCAACATGTCAGGATTCAAATGCCGTCTCAGCATCTGTACCTGAGAATGGACATAGCCAGACTGGGACGAATGGTCCGACATAAGTGGTCTTTTTCATTGCAAGAAATGCTTGTGGGGATGAATTCTTTGAGCCAAAGCCAACTAAGTGATATTTGTCAGTCGAATATAGTCGAATTCAACTGGCACATGTGCTGTACAATCTTGGTGCGTGGGCAACATGCTTGGGAAGTGAACAACACGTAAGCGTTCCGAAGGAACATCAGGAAATGGTAGGGGTCTTGACTTACTGCAATGACCAAAGGGAACATGGACATGTCGAAAAAAAACATGACTAATTTGACTTAACAACGCAGAATCCTTAATTTCATCAGGTGCAAACAACTATGTATATACCTAGACCTTAACCTTTTGTTTATTTTTTGAAAAAATGTTGTGTATATATATATATATATAGTATATAATATTATAAACCATAGAATTCGTACATGTTAGCCTTCACATTTGACCTGGACAATTTACCAGTCATTGTAGGTACTTTGAGGGCCGACGTAGGTAGCGCAATTCTCAAATTTGCCTTTTGTGAAGGTCACCTTCAACCCATGAACTGGGTTTTCACCCATCATGACTCAAAAGATCGGGATATGCCGGACCAACGGCAACCACTTTCAAACTTGACAAATCATCCCGAAAAAAATGTTAACATGAAAATCTGGAAAAATTGTAGTAATCAAAAACATTTTCCTCCCAAACTTCCGAGTTAGACGACTGGTCATGTGAGTTCCTGATACAATTTTCTATTTTATACATCGATATCATAATGTCCACCACAAACTAGCAAAAAAACTTGGGAAACGAAACCGTAGATCACACTAACAGTCCGTGACCGTGTGAGTTTGCAGCTGAAACTAGCGCATGTGCGCGAATCATGATTTTTTACAGGTATGGTGGCTCAAGGTGTTGCCAAAGGAGGGTCTGTGTTTCTGCGGTTGTGGGGTTCCATGCTGCTCAAACAAATGCACGAGACTGTAGCAAGAACTATGCTGGCCAAAAAGCCTATGCCTATCTATGCCTATATAAACACTGAAGGGATCGGGGTAGCACGGTTGTTTGGATGGATGAAATTCAAGCCCTGAAAGCCATCGAATTTGGGGTAAGAAATCCTGAAATACCATGCAAAGTATCCTGGATCCCTGGCAATGAAACAAATAGCACATGGCACAGCCCTCCTAGGCACACTTGAAGTGAATCTGAATTTGCGGCACGAGGATGCTCGAGGTACACACACAAAAGTGGACGAAACCACATGATGTTTGATGATTCCTATTCAGGGTTGCTGCATTTGGGGATTCCCCTGGTCACATCGTCAGCGCGATGGCTGCCAAGTTGCTGAAAGTTGCACTGGCACTCCGTCTTCAAAAATCATGGGGGCACCAAACTTATGAAGAGCCTGGTGTGAGAAAACTGCTGAACAAATCATCACCCATTTCTCGGAATGTTTTGCATTTGCTGCGCCCACCGTGTCCACCCGAGACATTGATGACCAATAGATTTCGTAATTTCGAATTAGAAAAACACATCCAACTCATCCAAGAATGTAAGGTGGCTAATCCAACAAAACAAAAACAAGTCAGGAAGGTGATGTCAAAATGCCCGGAGACGTATACATGCACATGAAACATGATGTATGATAATTATTAAAGAAAAATCAAACATATACATATGGATACATATGGATAGACAACATATGTCATATGCCTTCATATGAGCAATCTCGAAAACCCTAGGTCGGAAAGGACCTCCCCAAATTTGGGAAGGTCCCATCGCTTACCACACATTTGCACAAAAATGATCTATGGCAAACTTGGGGGATATCGTGTGCAGGAAAAATTAATGGTCTACTTGGCTCCAGAGCGGAGGCTGTGCTTCCTTTTTGATCAGGCATCTTCGCTGCAGGACTCTGAGCGATCTGAGGAGGTGCTACTGGAAGAGGTGCTTTGCAAATCTCGAGGACACCGCTAAAATTCACCTCATGATTTTCCAAATTTGGTATCTGTTGATGCCGTAGCACTTTGTCAGAAAGCAGCTTCATGAAACAACAGCAGTACGGGGCTAAAGTCAGCAAAGAGGCAAGCAAAACAGTGCAAGTTCACATGGAGGGTCAATGGAAACATGCAAGGCAAGGATGTGACGGCAGCTGGTGAAACAAACGTGTTTACAGGGACTTGGCTTCCGCTTCTGCGGATTCCCTTCTCTGCGGACCACTCCATGGATATCAAGAAGAACACTTTCTGAGGAGCACATACCCTTGTGGGCCCAAACCTGGTTCACAAACGACGTCAGAAATCAATGTCCAAAATGACATTACCTTGACAGGGGGTATCGCTAATTTGGGAAAGTCCCAGCGCTGACCTCGTGTTTTTACAAATTCCATAAAATTCCACAAGCCAATGTCTGTCCCTTACATGTTTGGTATCGCCGTTTTTTTTGCGGAAGCTCATAATATATATATATATATATATTAAATATATATATATATATATAAATATGTAACTTGAATATTGAAATAAATACATATTTATATAATATATATATATGTTTTAATGTTAAAACATTTATGGTGGTCACGCAAGCAAAAAATCAATCAACCGATCAGATCGTTGAACCCCATCTCTTACATTTTTCTAGGGTGAACCAACCAAAATGTTGCAAACCTAACAATGCCGATGGTTTTACCTTTTAGGATTTCGGGGTGGGGTGGAGTTAGGGATTCAGAAGGTTTCTCATCATGTCGCAAATTTGACAATGTGGATGGTTGGGGTGGGCGGGTTACTAAAGCTCCTCATCATGTCGCAAACCTGGCGGACGTCTGAGCACCCCCATGGCTCCTACCTAGACAGCCCTAGATATCAGAGGTCTTTCACATGTCGTGCCTATAACAGACCCGTGAAAAATGTGCATCATATAACTTTTTGTCCGTGACATACACTATGTTGCACCGACCTCTACTCTGCAAACCACAATGGCTTCACGCAAAAACGAGAAAAACAGCGTCAGAAGCAACGAGAAAAACAGCGTCACAAGCGACGAGATAAACAGCGTCACAAGCGAACTCCTCACCACCAAAATGGATACATTATCTTTCTTCGAGTGCCTCCCAATGTTCTATCTGATCATTTATTCAGACGTTTTACCTTCCATACATACTGATGCCTTATCTGATATTCTAGTTGGCATTCTATCTGACATGTTATGTGGCAAATATTCTTCTGGCACTGCTGCTATCTGGCATATTATTTTCGGATGTTTTTTTTTCCTGGCATTCTATTTGAAATCCTATCTGAGAAAATATAATCTGCAAATATGTTGGTACTTTGCCTGGCATAGGGATCGGGTCCGGCGGGACCCGGGGAGACCCAGTCTGCTAGAGGAGGACGGGGAGAGGGGAAAAGAAGCAAGCAAACATAAAATCTTACACGCCCTCTCCTGACAAACTGACATTCTATCTGATAAGACTTTCCATCTGACAAGATATTCCATCTGACATTTTATTTGGCATACATTCTGAATCATTCTGATATTCTACCTTGCGTTTTTTCATTATCTGGCATTCTACTGTATTTCACATTTTGCCTGACATTTTTTGTGGCATTCTACCTGCCTTTCTATCGGACATTTTATGCGACATTCCGTCTGGCATTCTATCTGACATATTATCTGGCAATTTGTTCTGATATTCTATCTGGCATATTTTGTCGCAATTTATCTGACAAGTTTTCTGACTACTCACCTGACATGTTTCCCAATCACCTATTTGAACTCTATCTGTGATACTATCTGGCATATGTTCTAACATTTCGTATTAAATTTGATCTTACACATATGCATATGTGTTGACACTCCATGTCACATAGGTTTTGACTGCTTTTTGGCATGTATTCTGACAATCTATCTGACAAAGTCTCGGTCATCCTCTCCAGCATTGCTGTGAGGAGTGAGAAGGAGGACGAAGGAGGGTGAAGGAGAGGAGATGGAGAAGGAGGAGGAGCAAGCGGAGCAAGCTGACACAAAGTCTAAAGACCCTCCCCTGGCAAGTGAGAAAACATGGTGTATCTCACTCAAGAAAGACCTTTGGCCCGGACTTCTTTTCAGTTGCGCCCATAAAATCTGTCTTCACCAACATACCAAAAACAAATCGGATGAGGTCCATACGGAAGCAGAAAACTCCCTGCCCCGGGAAGTTGCCTCCACACCAAAACGCACCAGGAAGTAGGATAAGTTGGCGCTAAGGCCCTGTGGCTAAGATCGACAAAACATGGCGCTCGAACAGCGACACTGAAAATTCACCTTTTAAAACAACTTGTCTTTAACTCAGAAAACATGTGATAAACAACTTTACCTGGATGTAATTTATCTACGTGTATTGGGGGGTATAGATATATAAAGGCAAATTAAGAACCACAGCCCCGACATCCGATTTTAATGGTGTATGGGTGGGCTTTTGAAAGGTGCCAATCAAATAAAGAGGCTAGATCTTCAACCAAAGAAGGGGAAACAAACAAGCACAATTCGGAAGGTAATTCATCTATCAAAATATTGAGAATGTGGGTGTCACACTGAGGAAGGTACCAAATTGAATGGAATAACCTCTGGTAATCAAGCTAGCCGTCTTAAAAATCCCCATATTGGAATGAACATATTCTTCTTTAATCTAATCAAAATATGGGGTGTCCAGTCTACGGATTATTTCATAGATTACTGGAGGATAACCAATGTATATATATATATATTAAAAATAAATGTATATATCATACATATTAACCGTTATGCAGCAACCATGACTATCCCAGAAATTAAGTTGTCATGAAAATAACCAATCATAAACCAACTCTGGAATGATCCCTAACGATCGTGATGCTGGATGGAAGCTGGAGGCAATTTCTGTTCACATCAAAATAGTTAGTCGTTATTGATATGCCTCCACCCAAAATATGGCAAATTGTAGGTTCTAACATGTTTTAACCAATCCCCATTGAATATATTGAAAAACTGGTGGCGAATTTTGCCCTTCCGGACGCCGGACTCTCTACCTAGAAAAAAAAGGCCTCAACCAAACTTGGGTCGCGCAACCGAGCATGAGAAGGTATCACCAACTTTCCTTTTGATAAGACTTGGGATATAACCAAACAAAATTGAACTGTCATGGATGGACCCAACAAGATCCAACTAATGGGCATATATGACTGGAACAAACTTAGGATGTAGGCATGTAATACTCTTTCCGTGTATAGATACATGACATATGACATATGTGTTTATTTAAAAACAAAAAAATACATGAGATATATATATATATCACGGGTATGTATGCAATGTATTATACGTATAGCTCAACTTCACAATACAACTGGCACTGTGCAAAAAGGATCCATCAACAGGCAACTGGCACCACCAACAAGAGGACTTTTGTGGTTGGTATGTAGCAAGAGGCCTTTACGATCCAACACTAATGGGCTGGAGATATACCAAATACTTCTGGTACTTGTTTTGCACTACATGAAGTCCCATGTTGCCAGCTAAATGTCTACTGCGGTACGAAAACAGCGACAGAGTGCTTCAAGGAGACACCAGCTGTGTGAAAATTGAACTGAATAAAAACTTATATAAATTAGTTAACCATAAAAATCATCAAAATGATAATGGTAATGATACTACAACTACTACTACTACTACTACTGCTACTATTGCTACTACTACTACTACTACTACTACTAATACTACTACTACTACTACGACGACGACGACTACTACTACTACTACTCCTCGTGTTGCTACTACTACTACTAATAATAATACTACTAATAATAATACTACTACTACTACTCCTACTACTACTACTACTACTAGTACTACTACTACTACTGCTACTACTACTACTACTACAACTACACCCGCCCACCCCTGACCCCATGGTGACATGACGCAAGTTCGAAATACAACGTGCTGTAGCGTAGCATCATCTTCAAGACGCAAGTGCCAGGAACGTTACCATACCCGTCGACCCCTGACCACATGGTGACATGATGCAAGTTCCAAGACAACGTGTGGTAGTGTAGCATCATTCTCAACACGCAAGTGCCAGGAACGTTAACACATCCGCCCAACCCTGACCCCATGTTGACGTGACGCAAGTTCCAAGACAACGCATTCAACAGAAGCAAGCAAAAATGCACTAAAATACCCACGGGCTGTTGCGGGCAGTGGTCCAACCACTGACTACTAACTACTACACTCCCCGCAGAATAGATGGCGCAACTCAAAAACCAAAATGCCCATAAGATGCACCGCGCGGTGAGGAAGAAAACGGTGCTATTTTGTCTGGAACATAAAATGAGTTGCGCCATCTATGTGGCTTGTGTCAAAGATCCAATTGAAGAAAAAAACGCCCCAGAATAGCGCATATTGGATGACTAACTTACTTTAAAATGAAAAGGTAGGTTGCGCAACTGCCACCCCAGTAGATGGACATAAGGGTATAGTTTACTAAGTTTGCTACATGTCCGATCATTTTTATGTTTATACTGTAGAGTACACATGTTTGTATTGTATTGTATATAATTATATATATATACTGTATATATGGGTATCCTGAAGTGAGGGATAATCTTCGCTACTCTGCCACTGCCACTGTTGGCTAACAAACATCCCATGCAGTAGATCCCGTTCAAATCCCACTAGATTTTTTATCCAAAAAATGAGTTGCGCCATCTATGTCCCTTAAATCCCATTCAAACGCCATAACAATTTTCGATGGGTGCAAAAATGATTCGCGCCATCTATGTCCCTTAAATCGCACTCAAATCTTTTAACATTTCATTGTAATACCTTGAAAGTGAACACTTTGTGTTTTAAAACTGATTGTGGACATTTTTTATGGATTGAAATATCATTTTAAACATACGTATTTTGACAAACATATTTTGAAAAAATAAAATGTCATATTATTGCAATACCTTGAAAATGAACCACTGAGTGATTTAAAACTGATTGTGGACATGTTTATGTATTGAGATATCATTTTCAACATATTTGACAACAATATTTTGAAACAACAATCGTTTAAAATTTCATTGCAATATCTTGAAAATGAACCACTGAATGTTTTCAAACCGATTGTGGACATAATTTATGGATAGAAATCAGTTTTTTTTGTAGTATCAAACTATTAAGCAAATATGCACTATTTCAAAATTTTAATATTCTACACAAGCAGCTTTTTCTTATTTATAAATATGACATTTCTCATGTTCCATCATTTTCCCGTTGTGTCTTCCCGTTGTGTCTCCCCGTTGTGTCTCCCCGTTGTGTTACCCCTGTTGCGCCAAAACCTCATAAACTCCGTTGCGGTCTTTAACGGGAAGCTACCAGGCTCGCGGAGAACGGACGGCGATTTTTATAGGGAAACTGCAGAGGTGCACGGAATAATCGCCATTAATTAGATGGTTTTCTCATTTTACCATGGATATCAATTTTGAACATATGCATATGTAATGGTAATTACAGTATCTACTATCTACTGTCATCTAGTACTCCTACTACTACTAATAATGTGCTGACAAAACGAATAACTTGCAATAAGGCAATCTGGGCATAACTTCCCTTGCCATTACAATAAATTGCAATGCGGTGATTGCATGTCGTTGTATAGCTATCTCAGGCTAACCTGCGGGTATTTGTGGCTGTATCCCCCAAAACCAAATGGCCCCAAGTGGGAGTGATGGTGACCCAGAATGCAAGAAGCCCACGTGTTTTTAGTGTTAGAAGAGAATTCACTCTTGGCACAGAGAAAGCACTGAAAACCGGTTATACAGTTATACAGGATTATAAATGGGGTTTTCATACATGAAGTTATAATTGCCTATAATTGGTAAAGGGCGTTAACTGCAAAGCCCAACATGCAGAAAGTCTCCGAAGATTTTTGGGCACCTCCCAGAATCGGGAGTTTTTTCCTTGCTTGGCCACGGTGACAGGGCCATTTTCCAGCACTACAAGCATTTCACACAGCATAAGGGGCTGGAAAATGCATATCTTATAATATGTACAACATAATAAGATGCATGATGGCTTATCTTATTATAGGGGCTGAGATGCACATCTGAGAACTTCAGCATGAAACCAGAACAAATTTGCTAGACATTCCACCACTTTTCCCTTCATTTTTCAATTTTTCATAGATCAAAGAAGACTTGAATCACTAGAAATCTCGGCCCGCTCGGCCGCATCAAGAAATCGAGCGGCACCGTCCACCGATGTCCACCGCGGCACCTGCATGTTGCCTGGTGCTGCCTGCGTACGATGCCAGGGCCCTGCGCGATGTCTGTCCCGTCGCATGAATGTATCATACACTGTCCTGACGTGGCGAGATATGGAGAGTGCTGGAGGTATACCACTTTGCCGTGGCCAAAATGGAATGATTGCTGCTTTCAACACACCCCAAACATATTTAATATTAGTTGGGATCATAATCTCAAAAAAATGGAAACAAAAAAACTGCAACTAGTAGCATTGAAGAACCTCAACCTGCAATATTGTCTGGACATATCCCACTAAGTTTCTGAACCATTGAACCTACACCTTTTTTCAGACGTACTCGAATCCCATTAATACATATTTTCCTGACGTCGGGGCATGATATGTTTTTGTAAGAATGCTGGATTGGTCGTTATTCAAAGACAATAGTTATTTCATGTTCTTTTCATCTCAGTGTAGATACATGTCATCAAAATGTATCAACCTGTACGGAATGTTTACAAAATGGTGGGCCAAAATTGATTAAAATTGTCGGCGCAAAAAAAACTGACCTTGGGTATGACACATGACTAACATGGGATTTCCATTGGTACCTTCTGATGAAGCCATGTCATAGCCATCGCAGGCAATTGTCAGTGAGGGGTCGGTCTTTCGATCCACGAACACGATTCAACATAAGGCCAATTCCGCTGGTATGTTTCATGCTGAAAACTTCCAAATTGTTTTCTCTTCATGACTGGGGAACTCAGGGTCCTCTTCCCAATTTCAAAATCATACTTAAGACCTAGAAAATCCTAGATCCTAGTCACCTGGTCGGAAATCTTTTTTTCTAACCAACAGCAGGAGGTTGAACAGCCACCTCCGTCCTGGCAGACTGGTGATTTACAAAGTTGATAAAGGCCAGGGCAATGTTATGCCTGAATCCAGCGGACTGGGGGAAATTTCAGCATGATTCGCCAGTAATGAATCAATCCCATACTTCAGGTGATTAAACATCATTTTCTTGGCGCACTTTATTTTCAGACAAACCCATTTAATCACCAAAAGTGATTTTTAGATATTTTGAGCATAATTGACTCAAACCGCTAACAAGTACCTGTGTTGCCTGGGGTGCTTTGAAGACAGTTCCTTTCGCAAGACCCGAGACCCATAGGTTCTTCCCATCACATAGTCGGGGTTCCCTAAACCTGTCTCGTAGACCATTTCTTGCACTTTCTGGCTTAGTCGCGAATGCACACGCTGATTTGTATAGACTGTTCTAGTCCCTGACAGTAGTAGGTATTGAGATTCCTTTGCACATGGTACACATCAACACCCTTCTCAAGAGGAAATTGCAGGAATGGAAACGGATCCATAAACAATATAATAATTATGATCATCATCATCTTATGGGAATGGGTTTTAAACTGTGACCGTAACACCCCTACCGCATGTTAACACGATTATCTGGAAGAGTAAACATCCATAAATCAAACTCATTTCAACGGTCCCCAAGGCTCTCAGGATTTTGACCCATATTCTCAGACCGAAAAATTTTAAACATTTGGTCAGCTCCAGATCCAAGTTGAAACTTGCTTAAAATTCGCGAGTAGAACTGGACCGTCAGTTTGTACTGTCCATTTCGGATTCAAAACATGGGAAGCACTAGGTTTCACTATGCAATCAAACAGTCCAAATGTGTATGGTTCGGGGATGCCGTTTTTCAGAAAACATCATAGTTCCCCACCTGCCACGTGAGGGTCTCTAGTTCTCATCAGAGTTACTTCCTCCTCCTCTTCCTCCTCCTCATCCTTCGAGGTTGAGATCTCAGTAGGCACTGCCGGACCTCAACCGCCAGCTCCAGATCTCAATGGGCACTGCCAGACAGGAACCGCGAGCTCCAGATCGCAGTGGGCACTGCCGGACATCAACCGTAAGCGGCAGATCGCAGTGCCCATGTCAGAGAGAATGCCAGAATAGATGCCAGAAAGAATGCCAGAAGAAAGAATGTCAGGACAGATGCCAGATAGAATGCCAGAGAAAATATCAGAATAGATACCAGAAAAGGATGCCAGATAGGATGTCAGAATAGATGCCAGGTAGAATGCCAGATTAGAATGTCAGAATAATATATATATATATATATACTTCCAGATGAGATGTCAGAAACTGTGGCAGAATAATTTGTCACGGTGGGAATAACTCGAAGTAAAGCATGTTTTGTTGCAAAGGTACGGCGATGCGCGAAGCTCCTGCCCATGATCACGTTTGGGTATTGAAATTTTGCCTTTCCACCATGTAAACGAAGTTGAAAAAAGAAAAACAAACACCCCTCAATGCATCAATGAACATATGAACTGCTGTTTTTTTCGAATTGGGACATCCTGCCAAAACCTTCAATGCAAGAAAACGGGGTGCCACAATCTACCCAGCCTCCCACCCAACAAAAAAAATGCCTTAAAATTCGACAACTCAGGACCTTGGAGATAAAGAACAAATCGCACATATTAATCAACACTTTGTTCCCCACATTGACGTGTGGGGTTTTTGTTTTTAGTTCTGTATCCGCCTCCTCCTCCTCCTCCTCCTCCTCCTCCTCGCCCGTCCTCCTCCTCACTCACCTCACTCACCTCACTCACCTCACTCACAAACACACACACTCTCTCACTCTCTCACTCTCTCACTCTCTCACTCTCTCACTCTCTCACTCACTCACTCACTCACTCACTCACACTCTCACTCTCACTCTCACTCTCACTCTCACTCTCACTCTCACTCTCA
Organism: Cladocopium goreaui; assembly: GCA_947184155.2. NCBI lineage: Eukaryota > Dinophyceae > Suessiales > Symbiodiniaceae > Cladocopium > Cladocopium goreaui. The sequence continues at coordinate 321,873 of CAMXCT020002447.1, read as the reverse complement.
CTCTCACTCTCACTCTCACTCTCACTCTCACTCTCACTCTCACTCTCACTCTCACTCTCACTCTCACTCTCACTCTCACTCTCACTCTCACTCTCACTCCCTCACCCTCACCCTCACCCTCACTCTCACTCTCACTCTCACTCTCACTCTCACTGTCACTCTCACTCTCACTCTCACTCTCACTCTCACTCTCACTCTCACTCTCACTCTCTCTCACTCACACTCACTCACTCACACTCACTCACTCTCACTCTCTCTCACTCACTCTCTCTCTCTCTCTATCTCTCTCTCTCTCTCTCACTCACTCACTCACTCACTCACCCACTCACCCTCACTCACCCTCACTCACCCTCACTCACCCTCACTCACTCACCCTCACTCACTCTCACTCACTCACTCGAACACACCTCACCCTCACATCACCCTCACTCACCCTCACTCACCCTCACTCACCCTCACTCACCCTCACCTCACTCACCCTCATCTCACTCTCACTCACTCACTTCACTCCTCTCACTCTCACTCTACTCACGCGTCACTCACTCTCCCTCCTCCCTCACTCACGCCCTTCCCGTCGGCTCCCATCCCTCCCTCCTCCCTCACCCCACACGTCACTCAACAGTCCCTCTCAACCCACTCAACCCTCGTCCCTCCCTCCCGTCCGCTCACCTATCCCGTCCCCATCCTCTCACACCCACTCACAGCCCCCTCACTCACTCTCTCACTCACTCATGGCTGCTTTTTGCGTGGCAGGCGCAACACTTGGTGCTCTGCAAGGGGTCGAATGTACGCCCTGGCGTCCCTTGGTCTCCGCTGGTTTTTGTGTGGCAGGCGCAGCACTCGGTGCTCTGCAAGGGGTCGGATGTACGCCCTGGCGTCCCTTGGTCTCCGCTGCTTTTTGCGTGGCAGGCGCAGCATTTGGTGCTCTGCAAGGGGTCGGATGTACGCCTTGGCGTCCCTTGGTCTCCGCTGCTTTTTGCGTGGCAGGCGCAGCATTTGGTGCTCTGCAAGGGGTCGGATGTACGCCCTGGCGTCCCTTGGTCTCCGCTGCTTTTTGCGTGGCAGGCGTAGCATTCGGTGCGCTGCAAGGGGTCGGATGTCGCCCAGGGTCCCTTGGTCTCCGCTGCTTTTTGCGTGGCAGGCGCAGCATTCGGTGCTCTGCAAGGGGTCGGATGTACGTCCCTTGGTCTCCGCTGCTTTTTGCGTGGCAGGCGCAGCATTCGGTGCTCTGCAAGGGGTCGGATGTACGCCCTGGCGCCCCTTGGTCTCCGCTGCTTTTTGCGTGGCAGGCGCAACACTTGGTGCTTTGCAAGGGGTCGGATGTACGCCCTGGCGTCCCTTGGTCTCCGCTGCTTTTTGCATGGCATGGCACAGCATTTGGTGCTCTGCAAGGGGTCGGATGTACGCCCTGGCGTCCCTTGGTCTCCGCTGCTTTTTGCGTGGCAGGCGCAGCATTTGGTGCTCTGCAAGGGGTCAGATGTACGCCCTGGCGTCCGTTGGTCTCCGCTGCTTTTTGCGTGGCAGGCGCAGCATTTGGTTGTACGCCCTGGAGTCCCTTGGTCTCCGCTGCTTTTTGCGTGGCAGACGCAGCATTTGGTGCTTTGCAAGGGGTCGGATGTACGCCCTTGCGTCCCTTGGTCTCCGCTGCTTTTTGCGTGGCAGGCGCAGCACTTGGTGCTCTGCAAGGGGTCGGATGTACGCCCTGGCGTCCCTTGGTCTCCGCTGCTTTTTGCGTGGCAGGCGCAGCATTTGGTGCTCTGCAAGGGGTCGGATGTACGCCCTGGCGTCCCTTGGTCTCCGCTGCTTTTTGCGTGGCAGGCGCAGCATTTGGTGTGCTCTGCAAGGGGTCGGATGTACGCCCTGGCGTCCCTTGGTCTCCGCTGCTTTTTGCGTGGCAGGCGCAGCATTTGGTGCTCTGCAAGGGGTCGGATGTACGCCCTGGCGTCCCTTGGTCTCCGCTGCTTTTTGCGTGGCAAGCACAGCATTTGGTGCTCTGCAAGGGGTCGGATGTACGCCCTGGCGTCCCTTGGTCTCCGCTGCTTTTTGCGTCGCAGGCGCAGTAACTCACTCACTCACTCACTCACTCACACTCACTCACACTCACTCACTCACTCACTCACACTCACTCACTCACTCACACTCACTCACTCACTCACTCACTCACTCAATCATTCACTCACTCTCACTCACTCACTCCCTCCCTCCCTCCCTCCCTCTACTCACTCACACTCTCACTCCCTCACTCTCACTCTCACTCTCACTCTCACTCTCACTCTCACTCTCACTCTCACTCTCACTCTCACTCTCTCTCTCTCTCTCTCTCACACTCACTCACTCACTCACTCCCTCCCTCCCTCACTCCCTCTACTCCCTGCCTCCCTCTATTCCTCACTCACTCACTCTATACTCACTCACTCACTCCCTCCCTCACTCCCTCCCTCCCTCACTCACTCACTCACTCACCCCCACCCACTCCCTCCCCCTCCCTCCCTCACTCCCTCCCTCCCTCACTCACTCACTCACTCACTCACTCACTCTCACATATCTCACTCACACACACCACACTCACATCACTCACCCACTCTCTCACTCACTCACCTGTGCACATGGCTTATCATCATCATCGTCATCATCATCAACAACATAATCAATATCATAATTATGATGTTGGTTTTAGAATATGATAATTCAACATCAAAATAGATATATCTTTCTTCATCAAATAGATTGTTTTATGATGAATAGCTATAAAGCCATGTCATGGCATGTGGGACCTTGGCCAAAAGGAATCAGGTCCTTGCATCCACACAGTGAGTCCTTTTCTCGCAGCTGGCTCAGAGTCAGACTGAATTGTATGACGATATATGTATGAAGATCGAACCATATATTATATAGTATGAATAAATAGTGACCATCAAGTTGATATATCCACCAGACCAAGCAATTGGCCACCAAGATCCCCAAACATTATCCTATCATGTGGTTGCCTGGCAATGGACTGGATGAGTTGCCTGGCCAATGGACTATCTTGGGAATAGAGATCCTCGGCTCACATGAGGGATGTTGGGTTGTAGAAACCTCAGATGTGGCATGCATAGCATACCATGACAACACACTGCAAACACAACATAGCATCACACTCACACACAGATTGTAAGAGTGGCTCTTGTGAGATAAACACGCTTTTTCATCTGCAAGCTGTCAGATCCATCGCATGCCACAAATGGGCAAATCCCCTGAGAAGCTGGAAACTAAATACACATCACAGCATAGTAGCTGTCGCGCACACCCCTTGTCACAAATTTTCAAATCAGCACCTCACTCCATTGTCAGCCACTTCTGGACCAAAGGGCTGCTGCGGGACCCATTGCTCTTCACCCACCTTAGTGGAAGATGGTGGAAGTAAGATTAAGTTCATACTGTTTGTATGTGGGCAAAATAGCGGTCAGGGAATCAAATTGAAAGACTAGACACTCCGCTCGCTTTGCAATGGCAATTTCACGAGACTTCTCTCGGGATGTGCCTTCATTTCTTGCTGTCGAATAAGCGCAAGAATACACCTGGGATCAGTCAAGAGAAAACATGAGGTTGTCTTTTGAATCAAGTCGGAAAATATATACTCAATTTGTGGAAATAAAGGTGAAAGCTGTCCAACTTAACGGCGAAGACACACTGTGGAGTTTCTTTTTCAATGTCTCATCATTCATCTCACTTGGGTCCTCAGTAGTGGTGGCCTTCTCCATTTTCTTTGTCGCACTTTTGTCCTTTTTGAGATCCTTCTTGACGATGCCAATCTTACTGGTTGGCTTCACCTTTGCCTTTGCCTGTCCCTTTGCACTGGCCTTAGCCGTTGGTTTCTTCTCATTCTTTGCAAGTTTTTCCTTGCATTCTCCCTTGGACTTCTTCCGGACACTTTTGTCTGGCTTTTCCTTGGGCTCGTTCTGGTCCTCCAGCATGGCATCAGGGTGGACACTTTTGTCAGGCTTTTCCTTGGGCTCGTTCTGGTCCTCCAGCATGGCATCAGGGTGGACACCTTTGTCAGGCTTTTCCTTGGGCTCGTTGTGGTCCTCCAGCATGGCATCAGGGTGGACACCTTTGTCAGGCTTTTCCTTGGGCTCGTTCTGGTCCTCCAGCATGGCATCAGGGTGGACACTTTTGTCAGGCTTTTCCTTGGGCTTGTTCTGACCCTCAGGCATGGCATCACAGTGATCATTTTTGTCAAGCTTTTCCTTGGGCTCGTTCTGGCTATCAGGGTGGACACTTTTGTCAGGCTTTTCCTTGGGCTTGTTCTGATCCTCAGGCATGGCATCACAGTGGTGAGGCTCTTGTTCGGGCTTGTTCTTGTCGACCAGGATGACATCAAGGTCAAGGTGATCACGTTTTTTCTGAGGCTCTTCCTTGGGCGTCTTCTCCTCTGGCATTGTTTTTCGCTTTTTGTCACCTGCCTTGTCATCCATCTTGCTCCAGAACTGGTTATCTAGGAGCTTGTAAATTGCAGCCTCCATTTTCTTCTTTTCAAGTTGAGTTTTCTTGTTCTCCAAGACTTGCAGTGGGGTTTGAAATCCCGGTCGCACTGAAGCACCAACAGCTTTTGCCAGCGCAATCCTGTCATTCTCTGGAACTTGAACCTGCCAAGCAAAGTGAAAAGTAAGCTGACAAGTTGAAACAAAGATGAGCCATATCCCCAAGTTTTCTTTACATTAAATGTTTGTGTTTGTGTAAATTTTGAAAAAAAAACCCACCAACCCAAAGACCCCCAGTCCTTCCGAGTGCCTATAGTAGAACGGCATGGAGTAGCAACGGGCGGAGTAGCAACAGGCGGCTCCTTGCAGTACTACAGTTGTCAGGTTTGGCAATGGCATGAACATATTTTGACAAGAATCCATGTGTGGTTCCAAATTTGCTTGGCTGTCCCCCGCCTGTGTGCCATCATCCCAGAAGTCCAGAGCAAGGGTCTTCTGTGAATCAGATTCCTGCACCAAATCAAGATACTTGATACTTGATCTTGATATTTGATCTTGATCCAAATCAGATTCCTGTGTTTGATCTTGGTACTTGCACCAAAGAAAGAAACTTGAACCACAAGATATGTTTAAAAGTGAGGGCGGTCAAACAAAATAATTAATCCCACTCCTCATCACCTCCAGGACGTTCCTTGCCATTGCCCTCGGCAATCTGCGCGATGTCTTGCAAAGACATGTTCATCTTCTTGTCAAAGTCTGTCTCAACATCCTTTTGGTCATCAACTCCATGTTTCTTTCCTTTCCTGCTTTCCTTCTTGTTATCTTTCTTCTTGGCATCCTTCTTGCCTGAGGCTTTCGAAGCGGTTACTGCCGTCTTTCTGGTAGAGGGCCTCTTCTTGGGCTTCTCACCTCCATCTTCGCCTTCATCTTCCTCATCATCACCTTTATCAATTTTATCAAATGGATCCTCAGGATCATCCTCATTTTTTTTCTTCTTCTTATCCTTTTCACTCTTCTCTTTGTCCTTCTTTGATTTTCCTTTCTTATTGGTTTCATCTTCCTTTGCCTTCTTTTCTGTCTTGCCTTCCTTCTTATCTTTTTTGTCGCTCTTCTTCTCTTCATTTTGGCCTTGCGGTGAATCAGAGGAGCTGTTCAAAGCCACACGGCCCAAAGAGATTGCGCCTGCAGATCCCCTGGTACCTTAGGGACAATTGCTAGCAGAAAAAAAATCCACTGGAAAAACAAGCCACGGGAAGAAGTTGCTTGGATAAAGAATAAAAACCTTAACTCAAAACAAGCCACTGGAAGAAGGCGCTGCTTGCTGAGATCTTGAGGCAGAAGCTGACATGTCTTGGAGCACATCGGAGTAGTCTGTCACACTGAATTTTCGCTGAAATTGGACGTTCCCAGCACTTCCACAATGGGCATCATCTTCAGACCCAGACCCCGATGACACACTGTGAGTCGACATGGGAAATACTAGTCAGCCTGCCTATACTATGAACTGAAAAAGACACTATTAATTGATCCACAATGGCGAAGCAACATGTCAGTAGAGATGGCATGCATCATAGCTGCAATGGTTACTGATTACCTTGTGGGTTGTTTCTGGATGTGTCTGGGGTGGCACATGGCATTAATTTTTCACCAATCTTCTCGATTGATGCTCGCTCGACAGCACAAGAATCAAAAGATGTTCACACACTTGCACACCATCAAGGCCAAGCAAGGCACTGACATTTCAGCCAGTAAGCTGGTGTGAGGCGCAAACCCCCAAACCCATTGTAAAGTCCAACGGTCCAACAGTTTTAAGTGAGGAATGCTTGATATGTTATTACTATTACTATATAATATGTTTTTTGGTATTGGTTGATATCCAAATGGTGGACGCTGCTGGACTCCATGAAAAGTCATCCTACATGAGTCGGTACATCTTGTCGGCTTCACACGACATGGACCCAGGAAGAATTGCAACTGGTCGCACTGGCAGAAGCTCGTTGCCTCCATTGCCATCCGACTGCAACCTGAGTGTGGGAATGGAGATGTCCTGGAAAAAAATAGTTGATTTAGATTTTGGGGGCTACCAAACTAACAATAGTTGAGTGACTTCATCCTCCAAATGATCTTGAAGGTCGAAGCAGACCGGACCTTCGCCATGTTGAGACGGGCTCCAAAAGTAGCCACTGATCCAACCTGTCAGGGTGCTTAACAGATTTATCTTACATAGTATCCTCACTGCATGCCATTTGTAAAACCAGAGTTTGATATGGTGATATGTTTTTTTGATTATTGGTGGTCCCTCGCCAAAGCCAAGATTTGACATTTCAAAATCACATATTGGCCAAGTCGGACCTTCTTTTGCAAGGTCTTCTCTTTCGGTGGGTCAAGCAAGAAACAGCACGGTTTTGTTCCCTTAACCACTGACTCCTCAATGCTGTGCAATCCGATGGATACCCCAATCTCACCAGCGTTCTCCAGAGAGCGCAAGAGCTCACTCAGCTTGCAGACCTGAAATAACAGAATCTGAAATTGAATGTTGTTGGGCCTACTTATTGGATAAGTCTCTTTTGTATCCTTTTGGCATTTCAAACTGTTAACTGTCAACCATAATTCCCTTGAACGATGCAGAGCCTTGTTGAAAGTGCTCAACGATTTGATGTGGTCGCCCAACTTCCGGTCAGCCTCAGCAATGACCAAATCTTCGAGACTCGTGATGTTGAAGGATAGCCATCGCCCAGTCTTGCTGCTGTCATTCATGCAGTCCGTAGCTTCCTGGGCTAACGACTCAAGTGGTCTATGTAAACATCTTTTGAAGAACCATGATTGGATTAAATCTCAAAAAAATAAGGGTCTCACAAAGTGTTTGGCCATTATTCAACTTAGAATCAGAGCTGAGGGCATATTCTCCAGACCCAAATCCGAACAATTCTGCATAAGCAGGTACTTCAACTTGTTGTCCAGCCTTCTCAGGGGCCAGCCAAAGGGTTTCCTCTTTCTTGTCCAGAACAAGCTTGAAATTTCCAGCGGCCAAGGTCGCCCTGAATGGTTTGAAAGTAACCCCTAAGATTAGGAACCAGTCATCAGTGACATTTTTGTAGTCTTAAAGCCAAAATGTTTGATAATCATGCCAAGTGGCTTGTCTTCCATCATCGATTCATCAGAAAGGTCCTTGGACTTCTCGATGCAAAGCCTTTTCACTGCAGGCTCCCCTGACTGTCCCCCACCTGCTTCAGCAGCTGGTTCAGCGCCTCTCTTGACGCCCCGAGGATTGTAGCGACTGTTGTGCGCTTCAATCAAGCTTGCCTGGCAGCAACTCGACAACAGGTGATTTGGGGAATCATATAATTTGTATGGGACTTAGTCATTTATCATTATCCATGGTTATTGGGACATATTGGGACTGGGACATCCTTAAATCAAAGAACAATATCGAAAGCAATAATTGCTATCAACCAAAAATATCAGTGATGGGGTGTGGTTTGTTGGTGGTTCCTAAAAAACAGAAAATAAATCTGGCTGAAATAACTTAATTTCAGTGAAGGTGCAGCTTCGTCCTTGAAGCCCTCATTTTTCAATGCCCAGAGGTCAATCAAGGCTTGTTTGATCACCAGGCATCCATCTGTCAGGGGGGTGCAGATGGAGTATTCCGGGGTAGAGCTCGCAGTCGAAGATCTCTGCAAATCTTCAATCACAGACTTGAAGTTTGGGAAGCCTGCCACCTTGAGTTTTCCTTCTCGGGCAAGTGAGAAGATCCGGTTGGATGTGATTTCTGCCACGAAGGATGTCTCATGTGCATAATGGCACACTGTGCCCACTGCCCAACGGTTCCCTTTGGAAAGTTCGGACAAGCCAAACAATGCAGTCCAGCCATCAAATCCCAGCAAGTCGATAATGACGTTGGTGTTGTCGGCAGGATCTGAGAGTGAATTGATCGTTTTGTCGACCACACTGACTCCAGCCAGGTGCTGGCAGGGGATGCTCAACTAGTGAAAAAACACAAGAGGTATTTTCCATTTCATCAGGTCAATCGAAAAAAATAGGACCATTATATGAATAGCTAAATAAATAATAAATAGACCCAACTCATTCCAATACGAAGCTACTGCCTCTACAGGGGTATTATTATGATTTAATATAAGATGGTATAAGGTACCCAGGCTAGTTGCTTAAGTATTTCACTCGCAAGGCTGGACTGGGAACAAATCAGCCTACTTATGTTTAAACTGCAACCAGCTATCTTTAACGACATAAGTCCTTGCTTTAAACCTTGTGGCATGCTGAGAAATTCATTTAATCCATTGGAGTGTACATCCTTTTTTTAGGCCCTGAAAGCTTTTCGAACAACCCAGCCTGCTTCATCTCTTGAACTCGTGTCAGCTTTGGATCTGAGGTGAACCCTCTGGTGGATCTTTCGACTTTGAGCATTTCGCTCCTCGGAAGCATCGTCGGAGCGGAAATGACACCAGTTCGCATGGCCTTCGACTTCAGGAACATGTTGTTCTTGTCATTTGCAGTGATCAAAAGAACATTGTGAGCTCCATTGCGGGATCCATAGACTGAGTTCTCTTCGAACACAAGGGTTGCACTTTTCACCTGAGGAAGGTATGGCAGGTTTTGGAAAGGGTGCTTGTAGACAGACTTACAACCCAGCCAATTGGGTAATTTGTTTCATTTTTGGTTTCTTCAAATTTCCGAACAAAATCAATTTGAAAAAATGAAGAGCCAGGGTGTTTATACTACAAAGTATGCCAAGGCACTCGCAAGTTTCGCTCTGTCTCCATGAAATGGCTCTTGAGCTTGTACACGAACTCGTGCAAAACTGCTTCTGCCGAATCAGTCTTCGTGTCATCATCTTCCTCGTCACCCACATCACCCATCATCACATCCTGCACAGACCCTGCATCTCCATCACCCTCATCATCATCCTCTCGTTCCTTCTTTTCATGCCTTCCAAAAGTTGTTGTGGAACTATCAACAAGACACAAATAAAGCAGCATGTCAGATAAAAATACAAAGCACACAAATTGATTAAATCTAGCAAAACTATTCAAGTTCATTCAAGACACTTCACTGGCAAGCGCAAGTCCCCTGACCGATTTGGAAGCATCACGATGCCCACAAATTGCCGAGGGTGTGCATGGGCCAGGCCTGTGATAGTGTTCACAGTGAACTCTATCTTCCCTGCCGTTAAGACACCTGCAGTGACATAGTTGCACCAAGCAAAGATCCTTTCAGATTCAGGCCGCCGAAGGCCACCAGCATAGCCCAGCAACACTTGTTGAAGCCAAGGGTTCACTTTTGCAGCAATTGTGCTGATGACTTTCTCTTTGTCGCCATCTGCACCATGCGCACATTCTTGTGCGACATAGAAAGTGAACAAGAACAAAAGCAGTAAACATGTTCCCTGTTTCTTTTTCGAAAAACGGGGGGGTCAGGGTCTGGATCAGACAGAAACTAATATAAGGCAAGAAGCAACAAATGCAGGATCACAAACAAACAATCTCCTGTTGGTGTTAGTTCTCCTATCTTTCATTCAGGCCTGTACTCATATGATGTTACAGAACTGTACTTATATTATTCCACCTAGAAAAAGATACTTTATTGAGGGACATACCAACATAACAGGTGACAAGCACACAAAGGGGAACCAAACAAACACAAAACATCAGGCAAGCAAAGATGTATTGAACTATAAATTGAGATACTGTTCATGTAATGTGATGCATTAAAAGTAGATTTAATTTGAAAGTAAATGATAGCTGATCGACACGACATCAAGTCACACATACACACCACTCTATGTGAACCATGAGGAATCGGAAGGTGATAATGAAAATAACCTTTGAATGGAAATAACCTTTTGACAGGGGATGCACAACACAAGCAAGAACAAGGCAGTGGACACAAATCACCACAACAGAAACAGCAAAACTGAACACACTAACTTTGAGCAAGCAGAAGCCAAAATTCATAAGAAATAAAATCAGTTCAAACTCAAACACATTTTACATAATCACAGGTAAAAAGTCATCCTGCCAACATGAACAGCGCCTGTACACCAATGACAAAAAACAACAACAATAGCAAAGAGAACCGCACTCACAGTTTCACCCACAACCCTGCAGCCAGGAGCAACAATAGCCACAACAGCCAAACACACAGCTGTAACCTCAACCATAACAACATCAAAAAAAGCATCAGCATCAGCATCAGCATCAGCGTCAGCAGCTGCAGCAGCAACAGCAACAGCATCAACAACAACAACAACAACAAGAACAACAAGAACAAGAACAACAAGAACAGCAAAGACATTAACAACAGCAGCAGCAGCAACAAACAACAACAACAACAACAAGAGCAACACGAACAGCAATATTAGCATTAACAACAGCAGCAACAACAACCACCGAACAGCAACCACAAAACAACCAAACAACTTGCAAACAACAGCAACAGCAACAGCAACAGCAACAAAGCATCGGCAACAACAGTAGTAGCAACAACAACAGAATAAAGCAAAGGCAACCCATGCAACAGGAACCGTACTGCATCAAACACAGAAGCACCAAGCAACCAATTATCATCTTATATTATTTTCACTGACATAGCTGTCATAATCATCATAACTGCCATCATCCTGAGCACCCTCCAGATCACCCACACATCATCCTTACATCATCCATACCATCCATATCACCCATGCCAGTATCATCCTTCTCCTCATTATCATCCTTCTCCTCATTATCATCCTTCTCCTCACCATCATCGTCAACACCCCCATTCTTCTCATTACCAACACCATCAACGTCAACTTCATCATCATCATCAGCAACAACATCGGCATCATCATCATTCTCATCATCACCATCACCATGTTGTCGCTAAATCATGTGTTGAAATCATTACTGTTGCCATTGCCGAATCATCCCCATCATCACCATCAGCATCTTGTAAAAAAAGGGTACTGTAATAACATGGAACATCTACAGCAACCTATTAAGGATTTGAAATCTCAAGGCTGCCTCAGAGCAAGTCATAGAATGTGCTGGTAAATCAAATCAGCTGCACTAGTCTAACGTCTAAAAGATGGAACACTATGAATTTCCAGGCCTTTCTTCGGAGCAGCATTCCAAGTTGGCAGGCTTTCGGTGGCATAGTTCTGCACCAAATTCCATGCAGTTGAATGCATTTTCTGCCAGGGGTCAGAAAATCACTGAGCATGATGACCAAACTTGTTTTTATGTCTTGTGTTTCTCTTAGCAGCATCATGGCAAACCAAATAGTTATATTTAAAAAAGATAAAATTACCGATCCAAAAACAAACAAACAAAAGACACAATGAACCAAACCACAGCCTCCAGAGACGCCAGTGCTACACTTCGAGCACGAGCTTCATCGGTCTTCGACGCAGCTAAGAATCTGTCATGCAGCACCTGGTCGTTGCTCAAAGATGTCTTGAAGAGAGCAAACCCTGCCTGCAAAGAAGTTTTCCTCGCATTGGCAACATTGTTTTGGGCTTCCAAGAGATGGGATTCTTGAACTGCTCCTGTCGCTTCTGCAAAGAATGCGAGCTTGCTGATCTCAAACATGGGGTCATTGCCACGGATGTGCGACCGTAGCTCTGAATCCAGAGCCCTCAGCAAACATAGGAGCTGACATGTTCAAACTGTTTGCACACTCACATACTTATAATATGTTGGAACATGATATTTTATATAATATAATATTATTATACAATGTAATATCAAATGATATGATATTATATGATATGTTATGATGTTATGTTATTTCATGTGATATTTGATTATATTTTTTTTAAATATGGTTTTATTATATACTATAAATTATAATATTTTACCATATATGTTATATTATATCATATTGTAATATTTAATCTATGTGATATATAATATGAACTATGTTTATATTATGTTTTTTATTTAGTATATGTCATTTTATATTATTATTTTTGTCTTATCTTATCATACATTATCATTTTATATTATACAACATCATATTATACTATACTATATTATATTATATTATATTATACTATACTATATTATATTATATTATATTATAATATTTATATTATATTGTATTAATTATATCAAAACATTTATATTATATTATATTATATCATGTTATATTATATATGATATTATATATTATATTATAGTTTATTGTGTTTTAATTTATTAAGTTATATCATAGTATGTTTTATTTGTATATATTACATTTTATAGTATGATGTGGAATCAAATATATATAATATATAATAAGCATTTCTGCAGTATATAGACACCTAAAACCTATTTTATTGCACCCCAAGAGAAAACTGCTTGGAGATCGGGATTTGGTTCATTGCAGCAAAGGGGCATGAGCACCTTCAAGGAACCAAAAAGGGGCTTGAGAAACCTTGAAGGTACCAAATTTCGGGGGTCATTTCTTGTTACCTTTTGGGGCTTAATCGCTCATACCATGTAACCCTTTTCAAAGAGAAAAGGAACTTATAGCAACTGCTGTGCCACGGGTATAGCAAAGGTTCATTGACACTTGGAACCCCTATAAAGATAGATATAATATTGAATCATAATGGGAAAATCCAATAACCCAAAGCATTGCACTGATCCATTCCTGGGTTTGTCCATGGGACATTGAGGTTATGAATGGTTTTTGCCAAGCCTTGGACTAGCTTTGAGTGCTTTGAGGTGCTCAAATCTAGTCCAAGGCTTGGCAAAAATCGAATTTTGCTGCAGATTCCTGGCTGATGATATCGGCATTGTTGAGACTTGGACAGCATGTTACCATTGGTCAAGTGTTGGGTAGCTGTTCCAACATGTACCAAGTGTTGAAATTTTCCAAAATTGATCCAGTAGTGTGGATTTCTCCAACATCGACCATCAACAAAATGTGGTGGTTTTTTTCCCAACATAGACCCAGTAGTGTGGATTTTTTTCTAACATGGACCCAGTACAAACATGGACCCAGTAGTGCGGAATTTTTCCAACATGGACCCAGTAGTGCGGAATTTTTCTAACATGGACCCAGTAGTGCGGAATTTTTCCAACATGGACCCAGTAGTGCGGATTTTTTTCAACATGGACCCAGTAGTGCGGAATTTTTCCAACATGGGCCCAGTAGTGCGGTTTTTTTTATCCCCTGGGATGGAGTAGTGCGGTTTTGGTTTTTGCTCAAGTCAAATCTTGCGGTTTTTTTTATCCCCTGGGATGGAGTAGTGCGGTTTTCCCTGTTGACCCAATTTGGTTGAAGTTATATAAATGTTTGGATTTGAGAAAACACAACATTCCCAGCTATTCAAAATTAGAAGGCAAAAGTCGTGCGGATTTTGAAATCCACACTACGATTCCCACAAACTGGAAGATACAGAAATTCAACTTGCTTTTTAGTGGAACCATACCATTTTTCCCCTACAACCTGAACCCTGCAAATAGTAGTGCGGATTTCAGATTCCACACTACAATGGGGCCTCTTTGAAAGACCTGTTTTTTTGTTGCGGTTTCTTTCTACCAACTAAATCCAAGGCACCCAAGATCCCACATTTCCATGATCTTGCCCAGGATGGCAGAATCCTTTCCCAACTGCACCTCCATCTTCGGCATGAGCCACGCGAAGAAGCAGGACAAGGCAAACAGATCTTGCAGACCGGCAGCATCACGCTGAGCCATTTTCTGGCCAGGGTTGCAGGGTAAATTTTGTAAAGATTTTATTACGCAAGCAATACTTTACTTTGACATTTAAACCAACCAACAAGTTGGAGAAAACATGCATTTTTGACCATAGTCCTTCTGCTTTGAAGAGGCATGTTTGTTGGCTTTGCGATTGTAGTCTGATTGTGCACGGTTTGCCCAGACGAGCACGGCTGCCGATGTTGACTCCTGTGAGGAAAGATCGGACAACACAAATTAAAACCATTTTGAGAACACTATAATATCTGTGAGGAAAGATTGGACAACACAAATTGAAACCATTTTGAGAACACTGTATAATTGTGAAAAGTTGAATGAAATTTGACATGGTTTAAAAACATGTTGCAACCAAGACCATTTGTAATTATAGCCAAGCAGCCTGCACTTCTTTCCAGATGCCTTCGGCACCATCAGGTTTTGCACCGGGGATGTAGTAGTCACCATCCATGTTTTCGATGCACATAGCTGACAGGGAACACGAGAATCACAGATTTTGTGTCATAAGACCTTGACAAAAAAAAACATACTGTACTTGGGAACATCGAATCCATTCTCAAAATCAGGCCTGCAATCTCAGGCTTCGTGTGTTCATACATTTGGCCAAGTAGATCCATGAGCTCTGCAGGGCATCTCATCAAGTTGTAGGTCAAGCGACGGACATCATCTTTGACTCTCCAGTTCTCAGGGTTTGCCATGAATAAATCAATGACAGGATTACCCTATAGTTTAGATGACATTATGTTTCAAATTCGGGACCCATCCTTTAGTATAATAATTTATCATCATTATAATATACAATAACTATCACCCATTTACTTGGTTGTGGGATATTGTGCGATATTTGTTTGATTGTAGAACAAGCTCATTTAAAACCATGCCTTGGAGACAGTCTTGTTGTACTCAGAGACTGCACTCCAGACGCAATCCCGCAGGCTGCTGCTCGGCATGGTTGTCTGCTTGATCCTGGCCGCCTCTCTGAAGATCAAAACGTAGTCGAGGCACGATGGTTTGACCTTCTCAGCTCTTCGATTTGCCAAGCCTGGGGAGGATATAACTAGATCTGTGCAATCAATTAGGGAGCACAAGATACAAGTTGATACAATTTATATAGACTGGGTTTTGGACTCAAGGATTCATAGATATAGTGCTCCGGCCGGGAATGCTTCTTGAAGTTGCAACGAATGAACCTGAAACTTGCTAGCACATGAGCGAAGTGTGGGTCCTCTTCCACCTCCATCTCTTTGATGTCCTGATGTTTGATGGACAGAAAAAATGTAACTTTGGGACCAACCTGGTTTCTGATGGGCAATGATGTTGGAAATTTGGCATGCTTAGGGCAGCCAAAGCACACACACCTCCATCAAAGCCAGAATCGATTGGATAATCAGCATTTTGTTCTGACCATCCACAAACTGCACGCTGAAAGGCTCTATGGCATCAGCTTGCTCCCGGAAGCGGACATCAATTGGCTCGCGGCTCGCCTCATAGCCAGACTTCAGGAAGCTGTGGAAGTGGCTCTTGTACTGGAGGTTTGTTGGCCAGCGGCCATTCTCACCATACTTCGATCTCTCTGAAAAGTCAAAGTTCCAGTGGCTGAGGTAAAACTCTTTGGAAGCCACAGGCACTGATTGCAAGATAGGTTGAACGTGGTTCTCCACCAGCTTGCTCACACACTTCATGTTGAATGTTGAAGACATAGCCTGCAGTTAAATCTTCAAGGTGATTGCGTTTCCATGAGAAATAAGGGGCATAATGGGACATAGTATGTATCAGATGACATCATAATATAATGATAAATTATGACATTAGGGGTCATATAATATTACACCAGTTCAATCCAATTCAGACCAAGGAACCAGTATGAAACTCTTCTTGCCGTTGTCAGAACCCAGCTGTTCCCACATCCAACGGCCCATGTTGAACTCTGAGCAAATCTGGGCACAGGTTTCAAGTTGTGGTTTTTGCCAATTTGGGTTATGACATGTTGTGATCAATTGTGAATACCATTTGGGTCAACCAATGCCTGGCCTCATCCATTTTCGCTGTCAACCCCTCAGGAATTGACTTCACTTTGCCATCGGATGGAACATCGTCGGCCTGACTGGCAATATCGGAATATATCGGAATGGCTGCATGGCTGAAGGGGGAAATGAATGAACATTGCTATAAAATTAAAAAGTTCTTGTTGGAATCAAGGCACACTCCCATCTTGAAATTCCTCTTTCACAGGGCCAAAATACCCCAAAGATGCCATGGCGCACAAGCGATGTGCCAAGTGAGACGATGTCAAATACTGCGGTTGCAAACTGGATCATAACACTTTTCGATTGCTTGCCATGTAGTGAACTGAGGAGTAATGCTGACATGCCCAAAGCTGTTGGTTTCCAAGCATTTTTTTCCCAAATTTAATGTTTAGACCCAATCTAGCACCGGTGAAACCTGACATTCATTGTGTGCCAAACATGGGGTTCAGGGTCATGCATAAGCATAGCCCCCCGCTGCACACCAAAGCTACCATCCTCTAAAAAGGAAAGGTGCGGAGGTTGAACTCTTTGAGCAGCATACACGCCAGCCAATTGCAGCAGATAAGAAACACCCCGAGCATATTGACTGTAGTTGTCATTGAGGTACTCTGCAATTTCTTTCAGAACTTCTTGTCGATCTTCATCCATGCTGCAGGCCAAACCTTGAACGACACTTGGATGTAAAATGGGGGGCTATGATAATTTGAACTGACTTGCATGTTATACAAACAGAAGCCAGAGTAAAACATATTCAAAACCAAGTCACTGTTCACCTCATTCCGGGCAATCTTGCAAAGAGCTTCAAAAGATTCTTGTGCGCTGGCACCAGGCCATACCAGAAGCGGAGGTTGTGATAGATCCCGGTCACTGACAAACCCCTTGATGAGCATGAACACATCATGTGGAGACTCATTGTATCGGCGCGGCAGGCTGTTGCTTGCACTGTTCACCAGTTGCTGGGGCATGCCTAAGTGAAACAACTGCAAAGATGTTGTCCTACAAGAAACACATGCGCACACACACAAAACTCAAAACAACATATAAAATGTCCAGGGACAATCACGTCGCACAAATGTGAAAGAATGAGGGACATCTTTTTGATCTTTAGCACGTTTCCTGTAAGCCCCAAAGGTTGTGGCAAAGTTCATCAAGTTTCCTGTCCAGTCCCGAACCATTGTTACATAGGTCGCTTTGAAGGTCATTTGCTTGTTGGCAAAATGCTGGGTGAGTTTGCCATTGAGAAACCTCAGGCATCCATACCAAAAACATGTTTCCACACTTTTTCAGATAAAGACACTGCTGCCAAATATTTGGACACTGCTTCCAAGGTACGCTACCAGGTCTTGGGGACATTGCCTGAAGATGGCTGGCTTGAGGCAACTTGGCACCCAAGGAGGTTAGGGACATTTAGGGATACTGAGGTCATGACACATCCTCATCGCCCTCTTTGATCAATCGGGATATTAGTCCAAATAGAGCATCTCAGCAGAGTCATGTAACTTGTCAAATCATAAATTTCAAAGGAAATTCAATTCAATAACTGACATTGTTGGCACAAACAATCTAAATGCAGCAAAGTCTCCCACGTCTTCGTGCGTGTGGCCAACTGTGAGGTGTTCATGAGATATATTGTCAAAGGCACTTGCAGCGCAAAGTGTTGCGCAATATCTGTCGAACAGTGAATTCTTGATTTCCTGGGCAGGGATGAATAGGGTAGGAATATTCCGGAAAAAGTTGAAACTTCGGGGATAATTGGTGGCTGTATGGGCCATATGGTTAAAATTTTGAAACATTAAAACTTAAAACACTATTATATAAAATAAACATAACTTTGAATAGTTGCAGCTCCTTTGGGGTATTGTCGGAGAACAATTTGCAAGCCCGTGGCCACAGCATGCCACGTTTCTGTGCCTGTTCCCATGATGCTTGAAGGCTCCTACTGAAAACTTCCATACTCCAGTCAGACCCAAACGACATGTCAGGGTCTGCCACGTAGATGTATATGCCCCTCCCATGAACGATGCAAGCAGTCAATTCACATTCGGGGCGCACTTTCTGCTCCAATGCCTTTGGAACAATGCCTCCAGCATAGCGAGGCATCCGGAATTTCGACTTATCCATGCTGTCTTGTATCGCCACGATGAGATCATGACGATGAGCTGCTCGGTGTCTAAATTGCCAGTAGCACTGTCTATCAGAAAATTGCCCTGCAAGATGCCTCAAGTATTGGTCAGCAGCAGCAGCATGTTCTTGTAAACTTTTGGATTTCCGAATCCGATCCTTCAGAATATGGCAAGTTGTGCACTTACTGTGTGTGGTTCTGGGTCGGTGTCGTAACTTCTTTCTCCAGCCGGATGAGCGAAGGGTTCGGAAGAAAGTGGAGCAACTTGCAGCTGGCTGTTTTGCTGCATGACACGCTGCAGTGTAGAGCCTGTAAAGGTCAGAAAAGTTTCCAGGTGGGAGGTACCTTCGAGGTAACTGCGCAGGATTGTTTTCCACCAGCCCTGGAGCAGAACAAAGGGCTGAATCAACTAGAGCTTGGACTAAAGTTGCACGCCCATCTTCAGTTGTGAAGTTTGCACTGTCCACTTCCAACCTTTGACACAGGGCAAGTTAAACCAATAATATTTCCAACATTATATAAACATCGATGAAACCATCGTAAACTCAAAGGTGTCAACCCATCCCCATAAACTAACATTGCCCATGAAATCCAAGGCTCTCGTGCGGAAGGGTCTCCGCTATGCTCCAGTATGTGTGCTGCAAGAATTGGAGAACGGATGCTGAAACTTGGCCAGGCCCAGCGCCAGCACCTTGTGTCACAGGGAACCATGACCATTGCCTAGTTTTGATTTAATTGTCATCAGATTGATAGTTGTTACATATTACATATTGTGTTTGTTTGAACACAATATTTTCAAACCCCAAGCACCATATTTTCGAGCATCTTCCCCTCGAAATGTGCGCTTGGTACGGGCCAGTCTTCCACGCCCAATTCCAAGCAACTGTAGGAATGCTGTACGACATACTGGAACTCCTTCAGTATTTTTTTTGGGGTTATTTGGGGCCATTGGGAGTCAAACAACTTCTTATTCAAACCATATGCAAACCATGTTTGTTCCCCAGTCCCAGCAGTCCTTCAATATTCCACTTGGACCTGCAGGATGTTGCCCGGGCAGAGCTGCTAGAGTCGATCCAGTGCCATCATCTTCGGATTCTTCAGCATCTTGTCTACCATTTGATTGTAGACTCCAAAGCCTGTGGCAAAGTTTGTAGCGTTCAGAAAATACATGAAAATACCTAGACACTAGTCAGGGTCAAGTACTTTTGCCAACTTTAAGATTAAACAAGAAAAAGGGTTGCTAATTGCATCTAGCCAGGCAACAAACAGTCTTGTCCACTCTTACTCAAAGACCAGAAACCCATGCAGAAGGCAAACACCAGTTTGTAACAAAGATTTTTCTTGCATCTGTTTTTGCAGCATGGTCGTTTGAATGCCTCTGTTATACGAGATTTGCACTTGCCATTCACAGCAGCCTGGCTTTCATCACCATCATCACCTACCTCCATGCAGAGAAGTTGATTCAAACTCAAGTTCTTCATATTGCTCACCATGTCAGACCCCTTCTTGTCAAGGGTAGGGGATGAACTAGAAGAGCTCTCACCTGATGAATGTCCCGATGAAGAAGTGCCATCCGACCCTGACTCATCTGAATCAGGCGCTTCATAGCGTTGGAACATGGCTGAGTTGGTATGATTTTTTTTTGTGTTCAAATGATCTCTGTTGTGGTAGCAGTCCTGAAGTACAGTCTTAAAGGAGTTACGAGGGTATATGTTCAAGTGACATTTTTTTGGATATGGACCTTCAGAGGGGTGCTTAAAAAAGAATCCATAAGAATCCAATTCATTCAAAGCAATGTTGTTTACAGTCGTACATCATGTGGGTGGAACTGGAACTGATGCTGATTTTAAATCATATTATGACATTATTAAGTTGAGACATATCGTATCATTGCAGTTTGTTTGGCATGGGTTGGAAATACCTTCGGCACATACTCATTCAAAGCAGCACTTCAAGTCCTGAATTGAACAGTAGCGGTACGGTGGCAGCAGCATTTTTTTTTACAGGCAGCCACTCCACAAATCAACTAGGTTCAATTTTTAGATCGTTCCTCCACTGCCTGGTTGAATTTGTCAAGATCGGAGACAGCCATGGCACATACGTATGCTGCTGCCACTGACCTGACATTGTAGGCGTTTCCTGCTAAGCAATGCATTTCCTCAGCACAGGGTTTGGACCCAAGAATAAATACGACCATACCCCTGACTAGGAAACTTTCAGGATTCAACCCAGGGGTTCTGAGTTATATCTGAGGCACGGCATCTGTCATATGAGTCAGCCGGACTTTGTGAAGCGGAAAGTCTTGACATAGTAGCTTCTCAGCGCCTTCAGGGTTCAGCTTCCAGTGCCAGCCGTTTGAAAGATTAATTACTTGTTGGACAAACTTAGCTGTCAAAATGTTTGGAGGCCCAAGCCTGTCAAATATCTTTTGTGTGGCATCGAAAAAAAAGCACCATTGGGAGTGATACACGGGATAGTACCCTCAGATCCAGATACCATCCGCTCTATGCTTTGGCTTGTATTGATGAAGCTGTTTCCAAAAGTTCCAGCAGTGTTGTAGATGTCAAGGGCATGCTGAACCCGCTGGGTGTGCACGACGGGCCAACTTTCTCTCAACGGTGTGAGCTCCCGAGGATTGACCTGATAGGGATGCGGAACCATGTATTTTTTGCTCAGCTTTTGAATCACAATTTTGAAAACCAACAATTTTGAATTCTAAAGCACAGCAGAAAAGCCTCCAGCTCTTGCATCTTGTCCCAATGTTTCCTCAACCATTTCGGATGTTCCTCTTCCGGTTTCTCATCCCAATTCAAGTCAAATGTTGTTGTGCCAGTTCGGGAACCAGATTCCTTTAGTTTCTCGATGTTCTCTGTCACCACTGGATGGTAATTGGGGAATAGTAGGTGCATCCTAAGCCCAGGGGTATTGTAACACTTTGAAAAAGAAACCTTGGGAAACAAATCCTTGGGAAACCCTTATTGAAACAAACATGCTGAAGATTCGTCCAAAGATCGGCGATGCCCTGTGGAACACCTGCAGTTGCTTGTAGATGATCTCGGCTGCTTTTTGCAACTTCTCATTGCTGTCAATGTAGTCCTTCAGTACACTCCTTAGGGTGGCAGGCACCAACTTGAAGGTACAAAAACAAAACCATATTGACATAAAATCAAACAAAACAAAAGAAAGTACAAAACCAAAGCAAACCCATATTTAAAAAATGCTAAAACTGTTGACTGGCCTGTGCAGCAGTAAGATATAAATCCTGCGTCTGCTGACGCAACTGCCCAGTTTGTCTGGAGTGATGTGAAGTCGACAAAAGAAGTACGTTGTCAATTTCATCAAATACTTCTCAACAATGCGCCACACTCCTTTCCTTGCTAACCCCATCACATTTTCGAGCACTGCAATCAGAGGCTGACATGCCCAGATTGTTCGAATGCTTTGTCGGAAACATTCTGCCTCTGGGGCATTCATGAACTGCGACGACGAATTCAATAAAGAGAATGGCTGACATGGAAATCCACAATCATATAGTGTGGTTTGCGGCAAACTCGTTTGGTCACGTTCGATCATATCAGTGTAGATCCTTTTGGACATGTTTGGACTGTTTGGGACAGGTACTTGTGATAAATCTTGTTGAAAAATTAGCCCCTCACAAAATACAAAACATAATGCTGAGCAAACTAACTGTTTACCATGCACATTCTTTGTTTTACCACTCTTCTGATCTTTTTCCTGCAGTAGCCCCCTGGTCATCCAAACCGTACTAAGATTAGCACCAAGTTGCACTCTGGCATTGGTGTTTGCCAAGAGGAATTTCAGTCCAGCTTGCCCTTTTTCAGTTTCACAAACAAGCTCACAGCGATCACCTGTTAGCTCTTTGAGGGCCCACCATGAGCCACCAGCTCCAGAGCCTCAAAATCATAAATGCTCGAAACAAAACACTTGACGACACTGAGTATGCTTGAAGTCACTTTCCATGAAAAGACTGGAAAGTATAAAAACAAAATAACACATCACTTGAAACCAGGCAGCAGTCCGACATCAGTGAGAGTTGACGGCTCAATCCAGCAAGAAATTCTTGCACACCTAGTTGGGCACAACAAGTATTTTCCCATAGATGCTGAAGGCAAAACATAGAAAAACATATCAAACATAGAAAAAACACATCAAACATTAAATCAAATCGCTGGAAGAAAAACAAATCAAACATAGAAAGGACAGGTCACCTCCGGCAAATGCCATCCGACTCCCCCAACCAGAGACAATCGACTTCTGCAAGGAAGAAATCTCAACTGATGCCCTTAGCTGTAGAGTCCTGAGATGCGAGCCACACCCAACTTGGAATGAACAGAACAGGCAACACTCTTAGGTTTTGTAAGCGTATACAAAACAGGAACACCCCCAGCCCCATATGAAACAAGGATCAACTCTCTTTCAGCAGCATCATATGCAGTTTGGCTATGAGACTCTGTTGGTGATGAGCTGGATTCGCTGGAACTTGAAGTTGAACTCCCACTCTCGCTGGATTGGCTGGATCCACATGAGCCAGTCTCACCATCATAGCTAGATTCACATTGAACTCTGATCAGTTCCGGGGGGGTCCTAGACCTAGCAGATCTGCAAGCTCTCTTTAAACTCATGAGCCAAAACCTTTGTTTCAGATGAAGTATCATTCCAGCAACCAAACCCAGAACCTGAAGTTTCAACTCAACTCCAATTCAGCCAGGAAGCAGTGATCCATGCAGAGCGAAAGAAGCCAATAAAGCCTCAGATAACACATGATCATGTCATGTGGGACTAGGTCTGACTAGGTACTGTAATAGGAAATGATATTGATGGACAAGTTTGTGACAAGTCTGACCTGCAAACTTTTCGAAAAGAAGAAAATTACAGTACATCCCAAATCTTTGGATTCTTTGGCAAACTGCAGAGCGCCCTTTTCCAAGCAAACCATCCAGATAGTTCCGATTCTTTTCATCTAACAAGTTTGCACACCATGCAGACTGCCAGGGACACACGAGCCATGTCATAAATGCGCCCCAATATTTCAATGCTGCTTTGGTTGGTCCGGTCACCATCCAAGATCATTCGATGAACCTGTTGGATTTGAAGGTTGAAACTAAAAAAGAACACAAATTAACAAAACTATGCAACATGTGGACTCTATTGATTTAGGCACCTTTGTCAGGGTCTCTGTCGCCAATGCGTTTCCTCCCTCTGTCGCATCAATGATGTAGGTTTCCTGGGCCTTAGAAACATGTCACCACAACAAAACATAGTAAATGATACAATTTAAAACCCCAAAAATTGAATCCCACAAACAGAGAAAAAAAGAAAGAATGAAAGTAACCAAGCTTCAATACCATTGACTTGAGGTTTCAGAGTTTTCGTGGGGTCGCATTGATCCTTCTTGTCATTCTTGCCATTCTTGTCCTTTTTGTCATTGTCCTCCTTCGTGTCATTCTTGTCATCCTTGTCATTCTTGAGACTTGAGGAGTAAGCGAAAAAAATGTTTTAGTATTTATTTATTTTTATGTTTTTTTAATGATTTTTTTTTATGATTTTGATTTATGAATTGGAAAATTGGTTTTTGGATTTTATGATTTTTTTATGGCTCATTTTATGATTTTTTTATGATTTTTTTCTGCCCACACCGCCCTCCAAAAAACAATTGGAAAAATCATAAATTTTTCATAAAAAAAATCATAAAATTTTCATTTAAAAAAATCATAAAATTTTCATAAAATAATCATAAAATTTATGAAAAATATATGATTTTTTTTATGAATCATAAAAATTTCATAAGTATTGCATAAAATTTATGAAAATTTTATGATTTTTTTATGAAATTTTTATGACTTTTTTATGATTTTTTTATGAAAAATTTATGATATTTTTATGTTTTTTTAATGATTTTTTTGAGGGCGGTGCGGGCAGAAAAAATCATAAAAACATCATAAAATGAGTCATAAAAAATCATTAAAAAATCATATTTTTTTCATAAAATCAAAAACCCGATTTTCCAATTCATAAATCCAAATCATAAAAAAATCATAAAAAATCATAAAAAAAATAAATTGAAATTTGATTTTTTACGCTTTCCCCCAACTCTCAATGTCATTCATGTCATTCTTGGAGTCATTGGAGTCGTCCTTTTTCAGAATTTCATCTGAAGGATAACCAAAAAAACTATTCGCCTGTTCCTCATCCTCCTGATCATCAGTCGTCATCCTTTCACCAGTTTCTTCATCAGGATCTTCATCCCCACTACTGACCGATTCATTTTGCCCTCCACGATTGTCAGGGTAGTAGCCTTACAGATTGGATGGCATGATGGCCAATAAAATTCTTGGGAAATAAAAATCGATTGCAACTCAGGACAAGTCAATACTTAACTGAGATTTCAAAAACACCTGCCTCGTAGAGAAGTAGACTGCGATGCCGCTGGAGGGTCTTCGGGTTCACGAGTTGCACATCCTCAGAGGCACAAAAATCATTACTAGTTAACAAACTGTTGCAACATGTTTTCAAAAACTTTAATAGCACAAACATAAAAGAAAAGGATCAAAAACTAAGGAACATAGGCCCAGCTGCTGTCTTGCAGCTCAGGTGAGAATCTTTTGTTATTAGGAGTTCGGCTTCTGCTCCTTGCCCGTACAGCCCTGACGTTGAGATCTGGGAACCTCTCTTCTAAGGCCAAAGAAGGAGACAAAGCATATCGCCTAGGCCAAAACAAGTTTGACTCACATAAAGTTGAAATACCACCCTTTTTCCTGAATTTGCGGAACTGCCACCCAGGAGTTGAATGCAACACTGCTGAAAAGTAAGTTAAATTCAAAGTGTGATGATGAGTTAATAATATGTATGACACCCTTTAGAAACAATCAGTTGCCGAGACTCGAAGTCAAGTAAGCGCAGTGAATTGGCAAGCCCTTCACAGTGCGGTGATCTTGTCGCTCATGCTGGAAAACAACCCTGGGATCAAGCTGGATCGGCTGGATCGGCCCATACAGTTTTCAAGCAAGATAAGTTTTTTAGTTATAACATGCTATAAAGTGTTATAAAATGTTAAGACATACCATATGATATTATATGTTGAAATGTTATGAAAGAACTGGGATGCTAAGCCAAGGCTCTCACTTTGGCTCTTGATGTCAATACGCATCATGTTTTCAAACTTGCCATGGTGGTAGTGCTGCAAATCAGGACTCGGAGGGTTTGGTGACCGATATGCCATTTTGAGCCGAGATAGGCTGACTGAGATAGGCTGTTTGAAATCTCTTCCCATTATGCCCCATCATATAAAGCCCCATCATATAGAAGTGCGCATATGGGCCAAGAAACACTGTAGGTAAAGTCGACCAAATCTTCAGCAATTCACCTCATTTAGTTGGATGCATGATGGAAGGGCAAAATCATTGAGTGGTTTTAAAAAAAACAAAAAACATTCAGTTGGCAAAGGGGAGAAAGAAACAAATACTCAAACCAAGCCTAGTTGCCATGAAGCTTCCGAGCTGATCACCAGAATCACTAGTAGATCCATCAAAGGGCAATGCAAATTTACATGAAGTGGGGCACCAAAATTTTGAGCCAGGCAGGCTAAGTTTAGAGACCTGGTTGTATCTGAGCAAAGACCTGGTCATCATGAGCAGCCTTTCTATATAGAGCTATTTTTAAATGATCACGGGTTATTTATGATATGTTATTGGTGATGCTATGCTATGATGAACATAGCTCTGAACAGGTGTGCTCTGAAGTGGGCATGTCAACTCGGGCATCTGAACAACTCACTGAGGTCAGCACAGAAGCACTTGCGATCACCCCACTTCTGACCGCATCCTTCTCATCCGCCTAGCCCCCTCCATCACTCTTATACTTTCTCTTCCCTTCTTGCTTTTCTATGCTCAGTCTAAGTCTAGAGAAATTGGTAACATGTGGGGTTATCCGGTCCTATAATTTGTTCATACTCCCATGGTAAAACTTCCCGCCCTTGGGTACCCCCTTGGGCACAAGAGGCCCAGTCTGTTGATGGTGCGGAACATGAATAAAGTCGTATTTGCCCGGCACAATGGTGTCCAAGTGCTGGACCAGCCTGCGATCGCAAGGTCTAAGGGCGATCTGTCCGTTGAAGGTTGGCAGATCTTGCTGGACTACATACAACACCAAATGTAAGTAGGGAAAGTAGGGGTAATAGCGGCGATGTCCAGTTATGACTGGGGAGCTAACTCACTTACTTTTGTTTGGGTGAACTACCAAGTACGATTGCAAATTGTAATTGGTAATTAGTATGTAAGGTGTTTATCGGAATAAGTGATTGGTGTGGTTCATGGTGGGAAGGGAGGCAGGAAGGGAGGCAAGATGGTTGGAGCGCCACAAATGTAACTTTTGCTGTGGCTGTTCCATATCTTAGCGGCCACTCCTGACGGATTTGTTTTTGATTTCAGTCATCTGGAGTAAAACAAGACTGCAGACTGCCCTCCGGTAGTCAAGCATGGCAATGGACAATCACCCACTTATGTATACAAAAAACATAATTGTATATATACATATTTATATTATAAGTTGTTTCCAGATAAAAGCTTTTATGATCATTTAATATCATTTATGGTGGATCTACCATTGCTCTGTTTGATTGCCGGAGGGTAAGGAAATCTCCGCTGGGTTTTGGCCGCAGAGATTGTGGTTGTCTTCCTGTGACCTCTTTGTGACCGCAGCTTGGGAACATCAGGGTTCTCAGCCACCTACTACTGCCTGCATATGTGGATTATCTCAATCTATCTCAATCTATCTCAAAATATGGTGCCAAATTGTTTGCAGACTTGTTTTCTACTCCATCTGGGGCATGATTTTCTGTTTTTAGGCCTCGGATCTATGGGTCATGTTTTTGGTCCATGGCAAACAAGAAAACAAGGCGGTCATAATTTGCAACACACCAGCCCATTTGTTGGATTGAGTTAGGGCCCAATTTTGGACAGTAGCCAATAGTACAGTGGTCACTGCCGACCAGGAAAACGATTTCTGAAATGTATTGCCGGATGCTTTTCTCATGTCAGGCTTTTCAGGTACCCCACATGAGCCCAACATTCGTACACCGTTGGGTGATCCTGTGGGTACGTGGGTACAAATGACATCTGCGGCGGGTTATTGATGCATGTCCATAGATCCATAGATCCATAGGTACATAGATCTATAGATCTATAGGTCTATCTATCATCTATCGATCTACCTACCTATCATCTACTTATCTATCTATCTATCTACCTACCTATCTATCTATCTATCGATCTACCTATCTATCTATCTATCGATCTATCGATCTATCTATCTATCTACCTACCTATCTATCTATCGATCGATCTATCTATCTATCTACCTACCTACCTATCTATCTATCTATCGATGGATCTATCTATCTATCTATCTATCTATCTATCTATCTATCTATCTATCTATCTATCTATCTATATTTCTATCGTATCTATTTGATCTATATTGTCTATCTTATCTATCTTATCTATCTAATCTATCTAATCTAGCTAATCTAGCTAATCCATCTAATCTATCTAATCTATCTATCTATCCAATCGATCTATTCTATCCCATATATGTGTCTTTCTGTCTATATATTTGTTGATATGTATTTATGTTTATCTATATATCTATCTACCTCTCTATCTATCTATCTATCTATCTATCTATCTATCTATCTATCTCTACCTATCTACCTACCTATCTATCTATCTGTCTGTCTGTCTGTCTGTCTGTCTATCTATCTGTCTATCTATCTATCTATCTATATGTCTATCTGTCTATCTATCTATTCATCTATCTATCTATCTATCTATCTTTCTATCTATCTATCTATCTATCTAATCTATCTATCTATCTAACTATCAAATCTATCTATCTATCTGTCTATCTATCTATCTATCTGTCTATCTGTCTATCTATCTATATGTCTATCTGTCTATCTATCTATTTATCTATCTATCTATCTATCTATCCATCCATCCATCGATCTATATATCTAATCTATCCACCTAAACTATCGATCTAATCTATCTATCTAATCTAATCTATCGATCTATCGATCTATCTATATATATATATATATAGTTTTATTTATTTATCTATCGATCTACCTATCTTTATCTATCGGTCGTTATCTATCTATCATTATCTATCTATCAGTATCTATATATCATTATCTGTTTATCATTACCTTTCTATCTATCTACCTTTCTTTCTATCTATATTTCTATCTATGTATCCTTTCCTTTCCTTTCCTTTCCTATCTATCTAATCTATCTAATCTATCTAATCCATCTAATCTATACAATCTATCCAATCTATACAGTCTACCTGGTCTATCTCATCTATATAATCTATCTAGTCTATCTTGTCTATCTTGTCTGTATTATCATTCTTATCTATCTTATGTATCTTATCTATCTGATTTATCTATCTATCTTACCTAATCTAATCTGATCTAATAGACTAATCTAATCTAATTTATATCTAATCTATCTATCTGTATATATATAATATTCATATGTCATCATTTACAAAGCTGAATCAGGGTCATTTTGGGGGATTTTTTCCCACATGGTCCATGGTTTCAGGATGTTTGAGGTTGCTACTGCGGTAGCCACCCAAAAAAAACGATGGACACCACGGGCTTGTCGTACAAGGTGGTGCCCAGTTCAGCAGGGGTTACTGTGGAACCAAGATTCAAAATCTCAAGGGATGTGTTTTCTTGGGGATTTTGCATACAGATCATGGGGTAAAGCCAATAATAAACTGGTTGGTGGTTTTAACCATCTTGAGAAAAATATTAGTCAATGGGAAGGATTATCCCATATACTATGGAAAATAAAAAATGATTGAAACCACCAACCAGTAAACCATTCCAAATTTCGATCTGTGAGTCTCATGTATATACCTCTTTTGGGATAGCATTGGGATGATGTACCATGACCCCCATGGGTCATGGATGGTCATGGCTATGGGATGGACATGGCATGTTGAGAAAAATCGTTCATCCCACAAGAGCTTTGCTTCCGCGCCTGGAATTTGAGATGTTGGGAGGTAGCCTCCGCAGTATCAGACTCGTCACGTGATCGTCTAGCGCAGGAGCCCTCCTTTTGGAGATGGCCGATGATCAGAGTCCCCAGAAACAAAACAGAGATTTCACATCTGCAAAAAATATGAGGATTGAACTTCAAGGCGATGATTGTGATGTTTGTGATGATTGAACTTCACAGTATTGAAGCAACAACAGTTGTGATGATAATCTGTGATAGACTGCTTTGGAACTTAGGGGGATCTATCCTAAAATATATACATTCAGTTTAAGAATAGTTCGAATTGTTTTCTCCAACACAGTTAGCTGGGGGTCTTGGCCCAAATAAAGGCTCGGTGCAGCTTCCGCGGTTCCGGGATTGGTTCCAGATGGTGTTGGAGATTTTGATGTTCCGGGGGTGGTTCCAGTGTGGGTGTTCCAGAGGCTCTAGGCTTCAGAGAGGGGGCGCAACTGGGCTGAACCAACCCACTTACGATTCCTAGGAACCCACCAAGTACCATTCAGTGAACCAACACAGTTTTGGATAATCACCGTTTTTGGAGGTAAATAATATCCTTATAAACCCTCCAAGTACTTAAAACATTGGTAAACACATGGGTATATTAGCATGTTTTGCTAGGCACTTGGAGGGTCCAAGTCTATGTAAATGGCTTGGAAGATGTCTTCTCGGCTTCGAAGAAAAAAAACCTGAGCACCGGTTACCGGTTCTTGTGGATTCAAAATCCACGAATCTTTGCTGGTTATATATCTATATGATTTATACAACATATTTTTTCTGGTTGGTGGTTTCAACCCCACTGAAAAATATTAGTCAAATGGGATTATTGTTCCCAATATATGGAAAATATAAAATGTTCCAAACCACCAACCAGTTTTAATACACATTCATTACAATGTATCTAATAGTTATAATTATATAGATTAATACGTATACAATTAATACGTATATTTTAAAATTTATAATATAACAATAAAAAAAATTATACGTATACTATGGTCACTTTCCCACCATCCGTGAAGTTCTCCGCCACCATGCAATGACATTTTAAATGAAAAAAACGGACTATTTGGGACATTCTTTACAAAAACACACCAGAGATGAATCAACATCAACCATTTCTCGGTACATGTGGGTCTAAAAAACACCGCTTCCACCCATAGGTTGGCCCATGTACTTCCAGCATGGGATGATGCTTCCGACTCCGGCGCCTCTGTTCCTTATGCCTGTTGTGCATGACCGTTGGAGCGCCTGCAAGTGGTAGCCGCAGTACCCTCTGGTAAACGAACAGTTTGCCACATGAAGGATAACCTAAAACCACCTTTCTTTCATTAAATCAATGTCATCCAAATAAATGATCTAAATGGGCCATGGCTTCCATTGCAGTTCGCAAACTCTCACAATTTACAGTATAGGGTAGTCATTGGGAATTCTCATCCTACCGATCCCAATCCCGAAGGAAAGTCTGATGGGACTATAGTACCACTGACAATACCCCCGAAAAAGCGGCTCGAAAAGAATAAGAAAATAGGTTTTTACTTGTATACATATGATCACCCCAGTTTGATATGTACCGACCCCTAATTTTATATGTATATTGAATCCACTTACTGTAGCTTTGGGCTCATCAAGTCAGATTCTCAAAAAAACTTGGAGATCTTAGAAGTGGTCAGCTAATACACTTCTGGGCCGAAGTACAGCCACTAAGTTGGGGAACATCCCGTCTTGATTTCTTGCAATCTCGGTGACGCAGCCCTAGTTTTGTTACTAAACCCAAGCTTACACGGCACAGGGAAAAACAAAACACCATTTGGTTATTTCCGGGCCCGGTACCCTCAGCGACCCGTTTCCCATTTACATGGGGCACATGTGTTTGCCTGAAAATAAGGCCCCTCCTAATATGATGGTATATAATCATGTTCGTCCATTTTCCAACAAACCCACGTAAAATCATCGTGATGCATCAAAATTTCAGGTTTTATCCGTTTTATCCCTTAGTTTTTCTTCTTTTTGGTGGTTTTTTCAAGGCCATCGGTTGGTTGTCCCGGCCTGTAGTGGCTGACCGACGCCGGCCAGACCGGCCCCCGTCCCGCAAGGGGCGCCTTTGAAACGCCCGGGACACGCTGCTACTGTCCAAGGACGCTTCTTGGGTCGCGCTGTGCTGCTGTTAGTCTGGAAAAGAACCCGTGTATAGCTGGTATAGAGAAAGACATATATAAAAGTATGTATACAGTTAGTATATATATATAATATGTATAAATACAATATGTAATACAATTTGTAATACAATATAATATACACATATAATTTACACATATATATATATATATATATATTACTAACATGTATACTTAATGAGGGGTCCTTCTCCCACTTCGGAATTGGCAATACATTCAAAATAATGAAACAAATATGGTCGTGTCGATTGTCTCCACCCGTGTATGCAATGCAACTCATAGGTAACCATAGACTGGGGTGCTAATTACTCCATTTGCAACTACTAAGGGCCAATCTCTGCATTTAATGATGGGCACCGAAACTCCATTGCTCATCAGTGAGTTTGTTTGGTTTGACCCATACCATGCCATACCCATAAAAATGTCATGGTTTTGCGAGGGCCAATGGATGAAAACAAACCATAATAAACCGAAACCTAGCATTGGCTTGTCGTCAAATATTTTGTACATTTGGGAAGGGAAGAATATTGAAGGAGTGACCATCTACATTGTAGTATTCCAAGCAAAATGCTTCTGGTGCTGACCTCGTTTTCCAACACTGTCAAGCTGTCGCGCTGCCACCTTTTCCGATATTATGTCAAGAATGCCTCGTGTTTGGATTCCCCCCTACATTGTTCTGCCCCTACTGATTGATTCAAAGCAAACGTGCTTGATCACAGTCAAGTAATTATTAGTTGTAAGTTATTCGTTTCAAATGTGGTAAATGCGGTTGCTCATCTGGGATGAGCCCAAAAACAAACAGATATAAACAGACTATAGGAATATGATCATCGACCGTCATTGAGCATGAGATTTCGGATTTGGGATACTCTACACCATCGATGACGGTCGTCATTCCCAGTTGCTATGGGGCGCAACTGCATAGCACGAGGCATCTCAAGGTTCAGTCTTCCAAATTGCTTAAAGCGTCATTTTGTGCAATGCATACAGAAACAACATTCCCATATACATTTTAAGAAAATGCTGAAGCAATGATGATATAAGAAAAAACTCTGATTGCTCAACAAAACAACTTTCTGGGAACTGGACACAGAGAGAGGGAGAGAAAGACAAAGAGTGAGCAAGAGAGCAAGGGAGAACAAAAACTCGCATGCCGGCAATTGTTCGAACTTACGGACCTGATAACACCTGAAACATATTGAAACATTACATCAACCGCTTGGCTGCAATACCAACCATTCCGCCCAAGAAGTCTGCCCGAGTCTCGTGGAAAAGAGGCGCTGAGATCCACTGAGATCCACTGAGCTCAGAACTTCACACTGAGCCACGAAGTTTTCTACATTGACCCTTGAGAAAGCTGAGAGTTTCCAGTGAAACAGTGTTAAACATTGTTTTTCACAACATTCAGACGGCATTTTTGCTCTTGGGTACAAAAAACGATGCTGTCTGTCTGAGAGTTTCTACGGGATCTGGAGGAAACCCATGGTGTTTCTTCCCATCGTGCATGCGGAGGTCTCCTGTAAATTGGATAGCTATTGCCCCACTAACAGTTGTAAATGTTACTGAATTGGTGTCGGAGCCGAGAAAAAGATGTGGTACATCACACCAGCAAGGCCCCGCAGGGGCCATTGTTGATCTGTCACAGGCAGCCAGAAATTTCAACTAGTTCCGTAGTTCCTAGTTGGTTCTTAATATATCTTAATATCACTATATAACCCCATGGCCCATGGCCATGTTGGTTAGTCCATGAGTGCATAACTATAGTAACTATACCATCAAATTCTGGGATGATCCACCCAGCCTCTTCTCCAAGCGCTTGAAACGGAGCACGGTCGGGACAGGATTGAGTCACCCGAGAAAAAGTATGACTGGTTGCATGTTCGTGATGCAAAGAAGTCCATGGAACAACCCATATACTCCATGTATGGAACATTTAGTTACATATGGGTCATTTTTTGGAGCATGATATGGGCACAAACTATATCAACGCTCTGAAGTAGATATAGAGATGTGCTTCTGGACAATAAATGCACCAACAGTTTCGTCTAAAATACATGTGGCACGAATTAGTCAGGAATCTATCAGCATATCATGCACCCAAGATAATATAAAAATATAACATACAAACTACATGACAAGAACACCTAACATTGTATAACATACAATATAAAGTGCAACATAATTCAATGTAGTAATATGCAGCAACAGGACATACTATATTATAAAATATAATGTAATCCATGAACGTTACGATGCAATACAATACTGTACAATGTACAATACAATTCACAATAACACGTCGTATAGCACACTGTAATACAAGACACTACTACAATACAAAATAATACAATATAATATAGTATAATACAATATATAATATAATACAATATAAAACAAATAATAGGAGTAATATAATATGATACAAAAAATAAACATAGTCAAGCATAATATGTCATAATACATGTATATATATATATATTATATTTATATTCTAATCGATATTAAGTGAACTAAAGTACGAGTACATTAGAACAATGTATACATAATATATTATACTATGTTTTTGAAAGTTTTAACAGCAACAAAAATACTATATCAATGCATAAACACATATAATCATATAATTGGGAAAACGATATAGACTAAACATCTAACACAGTATGATACAATACAGCACATACAATATAATCAAACATGATATGATACGACGTAAACTTATACAGCAATATAATATAGTAATCCAAAATAGTCTAAACTATTCTAATATTATACAATATAATACAATTTATCATAAACGATAAAACAATAAAACAGCATGTATAATGTAGTGTAATGTAATACAAAAAACAATGATGATAATTATATATATATATATATTGTATCATACTATATTACCTCATGTTGTTGTGTTTTCTACATCATATAGTATCATACATTATCATATAGTATCATATATGATCACATATTGTATTATGTTATATTACCTGATATTGACATTAATTATATATTAAACTAAATATATTATATTGGTATATTACATCATTATATATTAGATGATTTGAACCAAAGTGTGTTAAAGCATATTTGGTGCCGTGCATATGTTATATCATATCATGTTATATATATATATGTGTTATTAGACGATTGTTAACAAAAAACTAAACATATTATGTTATACAGTTATATGCTGGTTCCAGTGACATTGTTTGTTCAGTTTCATCATATTGCTCTATATGACACCTTGAAATTTCTTGTGGAAAACGATATCGTTACCACTGGGGCGCAACAACTTCTCCAATCTTTGAGGTCCCAAGACAAGATATCATGATCGGATTAATTGGGATAATGTGAGATCTCAACATCTGAAAACATCAATATTCCCTTCACCAAAGCATTCTGAAATTACTTAGTAAACTGAGTTGAATCTCCATCGTTGTCTTGGTGAATATGGGTTTGTGATCGAATTAGGCACCCCAACTCTAATTTATCATCATCGGTTTTATCGTCAACATAGTATGTCTCTGGGCAAACCATGACACACGTATGGATTATTCTAGATTCTAGATTCATTGGACTATAATCATATTGGACTATAATCATATCTAATGTCATGTCTGATGATTATAGACATAACCAAAGCAGGATACCCAACAAGATATTCTGACGGCTCTTCGCACGTCTTTTTTCTATCACTAGGCATCACAACAATCCTTGGCCATCCTGCGAAGTCTTCGGTCACCGGGGATGATTTCCCTATATTTCCCTAATAGTTTTGGCCCAACACGGCTATTTCTATGGGATTACCCTCTGGTAATTGAACGTAGCTATTGGAAATGACCATTTATAGTGAATTTTCCCGTGAAAAATTGTGATTTTCCATAGTTATGTTAAATTACCAGAGGGTATAATTTATGATATCCACTGGCCCAAGTGCTTTTCGGAATTGCTTCTGATCCCATGGCAATAACTGTTCGTTTGGCCATATTTGTATACGACATCATCTGCTGGGTGAGGTCATTCATCTGTTGCTCCGGTACCGACCGCGCGATGTATTTCCCTTTGGGCCACGCGGACGAACGAAGGAAATAGTCAGTCACTTGCGGTGTATTTCGCTGAGAGAGTCATGACTCATATACATATAAATAAAAAATAAAACTATATATATATATGGGTTATATGGAATACATAGATATGGAAGACTATGGCAGCAATGTACAATGCAAAATAAGGCCAAAATGTTGCGGGCCCTGCCTTCTGGATGCCTTCTGGACAGGGCTTGACTTTACAATCAAAGTTCTGTTCAACGTATTAAGCCTGTAATGTGGGTTTACATCCTAAATATTACAGTAACCCAGATACTCACTCACAAATTGGGTTTGCCTGAAAGTAGGGTACACCAAAATCCAGTAAAATCCAAGGATTTATCATCACATTCCTTAAACAAAAATAACATAAAATAACTATCTTATGGGTATCCCCCATTTTCAGATGCGACCAAGGCGCATTTCCTTTTAAGGACCAGGGAAACGTATATAACCACGATGGTGGGCTAAAAAACCCTGAGCCATACGGCCATACCATGAACAATTGGGATCAACATCCCAGGGGTGGAATCTAAAAATTGTCAACCTTTTACCAACAACTATGGTTTATGGTATTTATAACTATAGTCAGTTACTGGGGCGAATCTAAACCAACAAACATATCTTGGGGGCCTCACATTGCACCAATCTTCTCAAAGTCGCATGGCATTTTTCAAGACATCTGAAAAAAGTTAGGCATCGCGTGACCCAGGGCTCAACTCAACAGTACTTGTGTACTGTGTACGGTTGAGTTCGGTGGAATCAAGTTCCCAGCGCCAAGGTCCGTCTAGTTGAACCAAAACCACAATTTGCTGAGCCAAAATGCCGGCCAATGCCGGCCAAAAGGAACATCGATCAGAGCATGGTGCATGGTGCAGTGCGATGTCTGAAACAACACATGATGTGACAAATGTGATGAGTTGCCAGAAAACAATATATTTATGTCATACTCCCAACAATCGCTTGTGGGACTTTCGGCATCGGTCAATGCATTCATATTGG
Organism: Cladocopium goreaui; assembly: GCA_947184155.2. Taxonomy (NCBI): domain Eukaryota; class Dinophyceae; order Suessiales; family Symbiodiniaceae; genus Cladocopium; species Cladocopium goreaui. The sequence goes on along the minus strand of CAMXCT020002447.1, from coordinate 285,209 downwards.
AGAAAAAACATGGTGAAGCGATTCGGCAGAAACGTGAGAAATGAGGTCACTTGCGCTTTTCTTCTGTGTGCTCCTCAACTTTAATAAAAGTTAATCCGCTGTTGTGGGGTACACAATAAGATCGCCAGTTTCACACATCCTGTTTGAAAGGCACTGCGCAAAGGTTGATTGTATCGAACATAAGACATAGAATTACATTAATGCCATAAACCTCCACATGGAGAAATGTACAAGCGACTTCACCATTGTGTACGTGACCTCACGATTGGGAATGTAAGTGAAAAAACTCCCGTGGCCCTCGGATGTGAAGATCGACCCACGAATCTAGATTGTCTTGAGGTGGGCAAAGCTGAATCAACAGCCGGGTTGCAGCGAATACCAAATTTGTGTATACATACATGTGTATATACATACACATGCATACATGTATGTGTATGTGTATGTGTATATATACAAATATTATATATACATAAAATATACGCCTATTATGCATGTCCAATGTATAATGATACATATATATATATATTATGTAATGTTATATGTACACATATGCAACATAGCGTAACCACTATTCAATCCCGGGGGAACACTTCTCCATCGTGCCGGCCTGCTGCACCCTGCAGATCCGAAAGCAGCTTCTGGGCCAGCTCTGATTCCAAGTCGTTCTGGTGGGGGCTGATCATCTTACTGGTGCTGAAAAAAAAGGGAATGGATGGGTTGCTGGGGGTTGCTTGGGATTATTATTGATAGTGATGAAATGGATCATTCCCGAAAATTCCCTGCGTAGTTTAGCACCAGTAGTCGTCATTGAGGGTTAAGTCAACATGGCTACCTAAAATATAGAGTGGGGACCAGAATGATGCCAGAATGGACCAGGATGGACAGTGGTTAAGTCATGGCAGATTATATATATATATACATTATATATGTCACCATAGGTTGTTTCTATACTAAGTCATGGTCATCCATGACGACTGCATGTTTTTTCCCCCGTGGATTGGAAAGCCTCATGTGGATTATCAACCCTTAGGATTTAATAACTCTCCTGAGGAGCTAGAGGCTTGTATTATAAATTGGGATAACAACCCTGTAGGGTTATAACTAGTCATTGGGATAAAAGTAATGATAGGGTTATTATGGGGAAATCAAATTTGCTAAAAAGTCATTGTACTCAGATAATTAGAATACTGACATAGAAAAACTAGTATAATAACTAATGTAAAAACTTATATACAATATATAATAATAAATATTGTAATACAATATCATATAATATAATAACAAAAAATATAGTATAATATAATATAATAAAATATATAATATAATCTAATATAATATCTAATATAATACAATATAATACAATATAATATAGTATAATATAATATCTAATATAACATCTAATATAATATAATATAATATAATATATTTTAATATAATATAATATAATATTAAATTATATAGTATAATAAAACATAATATTATGTAGTATAATATAATATAATATTATGTAGTATAATATAATAAAATATAATATCTAATATAATATCTAATATAATAAAATAAATTATAATATAATATTATATTATATAGTAAAAAATACCATCTAATATAATATCTAAAATAAAATAATATAATACAATATAATAAAATAAAATTTAATATCACATAATTTAATTTAATATAATAAAATGTAATATGTTATAATATAATATAATATAATATAATATAATATATTATAATATAACAAAAAAAATAGTATAATAATACAATATAATATAATATATTATAATAAAACATAATATTAAAAACATATAATATAGTATCTAATATAAAAAAAATATAATATCATTTAATATCATATAATATAATATCTAATTTAATATAATAATATAATATATTGTTCTAAATACTGGAGAGAAGGGACTGGCAAGTTGGGTTACAACCGCAGTGATCGAAACTGGATGTTGCCCCTACTCATCCGACTGAATTCATTCGGGTAGTTATAAGCCACTTACAAACTGCGGTTCATTAAAAACAATCATTATAAACCGTAGTGAAAACCAGGTTTGTAGATTGGAAAACCCACTTAGCATCTTGGGGGACTTTCGATCATCAGGGGTATCAACCACTTAAAGCACTGAGTAAGGGCTTAATATCCTCTTGTATGTGTTGTTCACAAAAGGATATGTTAATCCATGGTTGAAATGATCAATATACCAATGGCGAGTGTCCATATTTATGTTGAACAAAAGGGCAAACATATGAATCATATGAACTAATCCTATCAGATTTAGGGAACATCCTCAGTTGGATGAGTGACTTGTATCATATAGATTTATATAATGGTTTGTAAAGCACTTACGATACCCGGGTCCAGCGCATCCAAGTGGATAGAGAGTAACACCCA